>JBAMHX010000016.1:19960849-19987682 GCA_037177515.1 Pseudomugil tenellus
TGCATTAGGTGTCCATTATCTTAGCCATTTTATTCGTCAAATGTACCAAGATTATGTATATTTATGCTTGTGTGACTCCTTTTGGATATTGATATTGGTAATTGATATTAATCTCATCTTGGGATGATAACTATAGAGTAGCATATCATCATATAGCCTCCTCAATATCTGTACATGCAGTGCCAGTGTTCCTTTTTGTTACTTTTGCTTTCACTGTCACATGTGCACATTTTCAATAAAACTGCTAAAAATCTGATTAAAATTCAATGAATTTTAAGTGATTTTCTATGTGGCTAGACCTTCTACACCCAGAGACATACACTATCAGAAGCACCTGCTCGGTATAAGTATTAGGTAATGGGTCAAACAAAATGCTGCCTGTTTAAATTCATGAATGCATTTTATTTTTTCACGTCATCAAAGTAAAGAAATATATCCGATAGCTGTAGTTCTCACCTGCCTTTTACAAACTTACTGGGAACTAACTCAACTCAGGTTAGTTACTGAGGGCTATGTATACAGTATATATATTCACACACACAACTGAAAAGCATGGTGGTGAAAGTGTTATGACTTGGATTTCCTTAGTAGTTTCATGCACTCATTAATCCAGCTATGAATCAACATCGAGACAAAAAGTACTTGAAGGAGTTGAACTGCAGCTGGACCTATCAACAGGGTAATGATCCTCAGGATGCTAACAAATCCACCATGGATTTATGAAATGGCAAAATCAGAGCCCTGATATTAATCTAATTTAAATAATCTTGAGGGATTTAAGATGTCAGTACAGTGAAGCCTCAAATATCTTCCAGCTGAAGGAATTTTGCTTGGAACTGTGGTAAGAAAAAAATATGGCAGGACAATTAATGTCCACAGGAAGTTATTTCTACCGCAAGACACATCACAAGAAAAACCCAAATGTTATGTTTTGGTTGTGTTCAGCTGTATGAGATTTATTTGCACCTATCATGTTGGAAACATTTGTCTAAACATGCCTCTACGTCTTTGCCATACATGCATTCATGTATATTTTTAGATATACATCTAAAACTTAAGCTTAATTTCCCCCATTTAAATGAGGGTATGCAGTTTGGACAGCCACCAACGCATTAGTTTTTGCAATGAAATAGATACCAAAAAGAAACACTTTCCCTTTTGTCCAACATTTCTGTGAGTTTGTTCTATATGTTTAACTTTCCTTCCTTTAGTGGCTCTCAAGGCAGCTGGAAGCTGCCTGGCAGGGGGATTCTTCTCACACATGGCAGCTTAAAAATTTAATGAGACTTTCACTTCACACTTCATCCTCCTCTCTTTATAGCGATGGAGATTCTGCTCACTGATATTCTGACAGGCTTAAATGGGAAAACCTTGGAGATAAACAAATGTGGCAATGGATGCTTAGCCGACAAGCCGTAAGATTCAGGTGTCCTGAGGAGAGTCAGTGGGAGGGCAATCTCTGTGTTCTGAGCTCCTCAAGGAGAGCTTTGCAGAGAGTGTGACACACAGGCAGGAGTGTGAAAGAGAAAGGCACAATGCTCTTATATAACCAGACAGGTTAATTCACCATAAACCTTGTTTCTATTATTCAAGCGGAAGTGCTTGTGCCTATTTGTTGGGAAAGAGGCTGCCTGCAAAGTTCCTACTTAATCTCATCAGATTATATATCTAAGATGTCTCTGAAAATTAGAAAAGCAGAGGAGGAGCACCCAGCGCTCATTACCATGAGGGTAATAGCTTTTTTTTTTTTTAACTGTGCGAGGGAGTTGAAATATTCATCATGCACTTAGACATCTCAGTTTTTGGTTCTACACAGCCTGGTATTGCATTCTCCCAACATCACAACTCAAAGTATGCTAACTTAATCATATAAGATATGTATAAAAAATTCTGCCACCCAGATCTTTTGCACCTATTTAAGAATCACACACCTTTATAAAACAGGATGACTGCCATGGATGAGTTCAAGTGTCAGCTACCTTGATGACTAGTCTGTTGGGCAATTAGCAAGCTAGCCAACCAGTCAGTAAATTGTTCTACTATGTCGACGACCAATCATTTAGTCAGACAGCTAACTAACTAACTCACTATTCACCTATAGTCTTTCAAGCCTGTGATTCGACCGAGCAAGCCTGAGGAGAGTGCTGGAGGGGGGTTGGGTTGGATATTGAGCAAAGTGGAGAGAAAGGGAAAAGAAGAGCATAAAATCTATAAACTACAGTCGAAAGGTCCAATGCCTGTCTTTGGGTATCTTTTGCTGTCTGTAGATGTCTTTATTAGCAGGAGACCTTAGTGGACGAAGAAAGCATGGGCAGGGAAATTAAAAACAGCTTTGTGATGATATTTGTCATTACGGATGCCATTTAGAGCAGTGTATTTGTGATCTGCTTTCACCCAGACCCAAAAAGCCTAATACCAGCTTAGTCCTCACTCTCTTTCAATTCCAGCACATCACCAGTCACCACAGTTATTGACAGCCCAGCATCAATTTCATGGTCTTGCTTATCGAGTCAGACACACAACCTTTCTGAACTGTCAGATCAGAGTAATATTTCGGCCTTTTATGAGGATCGATTGACCGGTTTGGGGGCATTGGGGGCAGGAAATAGGCGGAGCGCACAAAAGGTCAACTGTAGCGCTCAATCATTTGAAGATTCTTAATGAAAGGTGTGAAAGCAGAAACAGCTGCTGGTTTCATTATTAGGATGCATTTAGGAGTCATTTTGACAAAGGGTTGTGTAGCCAGAATCAAGCACGACACTAGAAATGTCCACAGAATCAGATAAATTTCCCCAAATTGGAAACACTTTCTTGTTGATAAGAACCACTGTGAATCATTGTGTTTTTCAGAGCCTTTCACAGCTCTAAGGTTAAACTATACATATGTAGCACAAGAGGGGTGGAAATTGAAATGATATGTTCCACACAGCGAGGTTGCTCTACTCCTGGTGATTTCTTATTATACTGATTGAGGGAAATGAGAATTTCTTTTTGCCCATCTGTCAGTTGTTGAACTGCTCACTCAACACAAAATGAGAATAAGCCATTCTTGGCAGTAACACAAACGCACAGAGATGTTGCATCGAGAACGTTGCCTCCCCCACTAAAAACAAGAAAACGATCTCTGACATGCAATAAGAGTAGCTCTCAAGGTATTCATGTTACCAGCAGATGCTGTTTCTTAGAAATATACCAGACTATAAAATTCAAAAAAATTAACCAATACCATTCATGTCATTGGAATTTTAAGGCTTTTGTTCCAATCTGTTTCCACATATGTGGTTAATCATAATCATCACACAATTATCTCTTTTTAGAGACGTGCAACACCAACATTTCTCTACTGACTGCATGTGTGTTGGGATGAAAATGTTTTCAGCAAAGCAGGTTAACTGTTTATGCTCTTTGTTTGTTTGTTTTGCTCTCTGTATTCCTCAGGGTGCTTCCTCAAGCCTGGTAGTCAAGTTTGCCGACACAGACAAGGAGCGCACCATTAGACGTATGCAGCAGATGGTGGGGCAGTTTGGCATCTTCAATCCAGCCATCGCCCTTCCTTTCAGCACCTACAGCTCTTACGCACATGCGGTGAGTTTGAAAAAGCATATGAAGCGTAGGAGCACATTTAAATCTTGTATATGATGTATGCACATCGTAATGGGTCGCCGCAAGCTGCTTAGTGGACACATTCATAAAATGAGCGTGAAAATTGCGATGAAAGCTAGTAGTTTTTGACATACCTTTTCTTGGACTATAAGATTGTAAGGATGTCCATATTCTGGTTTAATGCCAGACATTTTCAGATTATCTTTATGTCAAATGACCATTTGTGTGTGACGGTGGCTGCTCCGAGAGTCGAGGCCACAGAGATTTACCATCCAGTTTTACACTTTCCTTCAAAGCTTGACTGTTTTAGTGTCTCACTCTTATATTGTGTGAAAAAGCTTTAAAGGGTTTCCATCCATTGCTGCCATTATTATTATTATTATATTTCTTTTTTTAAAAAAAAGCCAGTTTTTACCTAAAGGCTGTAACACAATGGAAAACCTCCTGAAGTCCAGGGAAGATGTGAAGGACTAATTTTTTCTTCTGCAGGTTTCATAAAAACATCTGCAGTTCAAAGACAACCAAACATTACTGATTACAGGTGTTGATGAAACATGTGACTGCTTTGGAGAAATTGGACTGCACTTTTTTTCTTGCCCTACATTCTTACCTTGTCATTTCTGGCTTGGCTGCTATTGTCTCCAAATAAACATGTACATGTTGTAATGAATGATGTTTCATTGAAATGCACTCTGTGCAGTATATTTATCATTCTGTTTTCTGATGTATCTTAAATTAATAGTGGAAATTAATTTAGCTAAGTACATTCAATCAGCCTCGATCTCACCTCTTCTCCTCTTTTGACCCTAGCTTTGGCTACTCTCCATCTGTAGGCTAACATTTAGTTAGTTTGCACCCTCTAAAACCTTCGTCAGCGCTCTCTGCCCTCCCACCACCGCCCACCCACCCCCCTCGGGTATGGCACAATCCACCCACTGCAGACCCTCGGCTCTTTGATGAGTTCAGACAGTTTGCGCAGCCCCTCTACCCTCTATCACACTGCTACTTTACCCTTCCCTGCTCTCTCCCACTATCCCTCCCTCTGGGCACAAAAGATGCTTCGGGGGCCACGGCTGATTCAGAATAGTCTGCAAGCAACTTATCAGCAGATTAACTTTTCTTCTTCCTTGCTAAAGCAGAGCACCCCTCCTACACACACACACACACACACCAGCGTACGCTAGTATATGCATACACATGCACACCACCTACTTGAAGGAAGCCAAAATGACTTTACGTAGCGCTTCCCATCCAGCACCAAGATAAAATCCAGGGCTTCCGTTACAACACACTGCATAAATACACAAAATGCTTCTGCAGAGAATTTATTTACAGAGAAGGAAAAACACATATTCATCTCTTTTTTGTGCATATTTGGATGTAAACGTCCTAATTTTTTTCTGCAGTTTCTAAATGTCAGGATTAATTGTTGGTGTTAGCCAGGTCTTGGGGGCTTATCCATTTCCCTCATTTTCATATCACAGCAATGGGACCCACTGTGAAATGTGCAAATTGACCATCCCAGAGTAATTGCGAGACCATCTCTTGTGCACTTTCCAGTAAAACTCCCACCTTCATTACCATTCATGAAATGCAGTCCTTTCCCGGGAAATGTGGAGAAATGCAAATGTTTAAGATGTGGTGGAGGCAGTGGCGGTCTGCAGGGAGACCATTGTGCCCTGCTCAGGTTGGCCATGACTTTTATTTACTGTGGCAGACACCCGTGTCAGCTCATACAGACCCACACAAGAGTGTACACACACTCACGCACCCTGCAGTGAACTCTTTCTCCTTCTCTCTTCTGACTCCTCCTCCACTCATCAGACACACATATAATATGTCAAAGTCCAGGATGATGCAAGGAAATTGAGTTCTGAGAGGAAGTAACAAGGGCATGGGGATTATTTCACCAGTAAAAAGAATTTATTACCATTAAATCTAAAGGACAAATCCTACATATGTGTTTTTTACACACTGAGGTTATAAAGCATGAAAGAGATGTTATTGAAAGAGAAATTCTCATTTTACAAGAGTTAAGAATCACAAAGAGTGTGGATGCTCTCCACTTATAAATGAATTTACTCTTTTTAAAAAAAAGTTGCAACCTTGGAGATAAACATCCCCCCACCCTTCCCAGCGTTTGATAAAGTAATGACTGCACAGTAGGCAGCCATGTATTATCACTATGGTATGTTCGATCATATTTCACTCAAGACTTATTTCATGAATAAAAAGTTTTTCCAGACACATATAGAGCTGAATGCAAAGGAAATGTTTGCTTCCTTCAGTGTGGGTGTCCTGTTTGCACAGCGGCTATATTTACATTAGACTCATTGGTACCGTCTCCATGCACATGGCGTGCTGCCTTGATTTTCCTGCAACCACCAGGAGTGTGCTAAAGTGATACGATGAATGTTTCTTTTCTGCAAGATAAACTACACATATTCTTCCAAGATGAAAAACCTGCAGTGACAGAAAAAGGACTTTATCTCCAAAGACACACTACATACTCGCCTACTCACCACATACACTGGCCAAGAGAAGACGAGGTGGCAAAGTATAGGATACAGACGGGGGGGGGGGGATGGAATATATAGCTACAACCAGCGAATACAGTAAATGGTAAATTCAAAGAGCTACTTCTCCACTACAGCAGTGGATAGGATTATAGAGTTGAGCTGACAGCCAGTAAATTGGATTTTAGTCAAACCAGGAGAAGGAGGGGGCTCTGAACACAAATTGGAGGGGTACAACACTGACAACATATGCCAAAAATGAGAAATGTCCCATTTTTTGACAGACACAGACATTAGTGTTCTCTGACAGGGGACATCCTATTTGCAAAAGATGATTTCATAAAACAGAAGCCAAGGAAAGAAAGAGTGAGAGTCCATGTTTCAATCCAGTGTTGGTGTTGGGTGTCACTAAAACCAGCTTTTATTACTTTTATTTTTTATTTTTTTGTAAGGGGAATTCTGCCTTCAAAATATGAACATCTTATTTTGTACGCAGCTAGAAATTCATTTGCTTTCTGCAGTTTTCTAAAATGTTACCTCTTGCTGAAGCCAGCCATTTTAGCTCTCTTCAGGTGGAAAGAGTACATCAGAGGATGTGTGAAACGTTTCAGATCTGAACTTACCTTGTGCATTGCACCTCTAAAACATACCAAGAAAATATCTCAGGTGTGATATACACAAACAAGAGGGCAGAGAATGGCTAAACTTTGTGCTAATAGCAGCAGTTTGTGGGTGAATGAGGATGTGAACTCACATTAGGAAACATCTCCCCCTGTTGGAGGAACCCACAGTCACACAGCACACATGAGAGCAGCAAATAACGGCATCATCTGGCTGTAGTGTAAACTTCCCACACACACTATCATGTGTGTGTGACCTGATTTATGTGTGATATACTTGTGAAAACTAGCTTTTGACAGCCCCTCTCTGTGCCTCCATATACATATGCATGCGTTTTACAGATGGAAAACAAGAGAACCAATCAGAATCAGCATGTGGAAGCACAGCCTGCTAGCACAGTGGTGATAAATGTGACCCTTGAGCCTCAACCTTCAATCTTTTAGTTCACTTCATTGACTCAGTGTCTCCTCTCTCATTTTTTCCTCCTTTTTTCACTCACCTTCTTCCTTTTTTTTACCTCTTCTTTTCTGGCTTTCCACCCTTTTTCTCCATTATTGGCTGAACTGAGAGGGTCACATGTGACAGTCCACAAGAGTCATCTAGTCACAGAGCAGCACTACAGAGATAATTGCCATGTGATAAAGAGGTGATTGCCTGCGAGCACCAGGGGAGAGTAATGCCATCAGGTTGCTATAAAAAAAGCAGATGTCTGACACTAAATGAATGAAACTGAAGCCCAGACAACTTTCTTTACTCCCTTTCATCTCATGGACTTCTGCTTTGTTCCCATTGTATTTACCTGATGACTCTTCCAAACTCAAAGAAAAGGTGGCAAGAAAAGGTTGTGTCTGTGACGATGAAGACTTGCTTCTGTTCCTTCTCCACCAGAGACATTTGCTATCTTCTAGTTAGTGCATAAATAAAGGAGTAAAAAAATACTGAATTTAATTCCTTTGATTTTTTTAAATACAAGAATTGAGCTTGTGAAATGTAAAATAAATAAAAAAATAAAAGGAATAAATAAAAATAATAAATAAAAAACAAATAGATTTATAATAAATAAAATTTTATTAAATAAAATTGCTCCTGTCAGCCTCACCAATCGGCTTCCACCTCCTTAGATTATATTATTGTATTATTTATTTATTTATTTTTATCAACCACTATATTCAAACATAATTACATGCTTAAATTTCCTATTTGCTGGGTTTTTGATTTGGTACAAAACATCAGCTATTACCAGAATTTCTAGCTGTGACAATCTGACTGGTAGCATTAAGGAAAGCATTATCTAAGGCATGATCAGTGGGAGAGAGGATGGTATTCTGGAAATGCTGCTGTTTTCTTCCATTCCATTATTCTTTTATCCGGGCCTGCAACTTGTATAAGGTCACAGGATCCACAAAAAAATAGGCTGAGTGCTCATTAGAGTCAGCCCAAAGTCCTCTGTGAAAACAACAAGCATCGCCTGAAAGAGAACAAAACAAAACCAAAAAGTAGTAATGGGAATGACAGTGTATTTATTTTGTAATACCAGCCCAGTCAGATTCATCATCTTACACTGTTCTTATCCTAATAGGAGGGCAGTCAAAGCAAGAGAAGCCCAAGAACCTCTAAACATCTTTTGTTTGGTTCTTTGCTACTGCTGGTTCCGCTTCTGTCTTTTCCAGCTATACGCCCTTAAAGGCTCAATTAATCTTATTCAGAAACAAATGGATGATCCCCATTTGTCACGTTGATAAAATTATGCAAATGACAATAGACGTTAATAGATAGTAGTGGCAAGACATGTGGCTAATGGATGAGACGCCAGCATTGGTCATTCTACAGCAGGACAGCCACTTTCAGATTACCTGACAGGGGCACTGAGGGAAAATAATTGGCTTTTCCGTTGCCGGGTCCACATGCAAATACAAGCAGAGTGCCATTCTGTGCCACCAGTATCTCACATTGTAGTCATTAGCATCATTGCTGGTGGCAGAGGAGTTTGATTTCTGCCTATGCGAGTCGGTCTCGGGCCACGGTCATCAGCAGCTCCCTCGACACACAAGCTATGCAGTATTAAACAGATGCAGAGATGAGGGCAAGAGGTTGGTCCTGCTGTGTTTGTATTCCTATTCCACGCAGGTCTGCATGTCTGATGGGCAGCTACATAGCCTGCAAAAGATTATTGATTCCCTAGATAAACCCATTGGTTCACAAGCTGCAAAAGTCATTGTACAAGGATGGATTTTCTTCTGAATTAAGCATTCAGAATGCAGTTTTGCACGGGAGAATTTACGCAGAGAGCAGAAGCTCAAATTGTCTCGATCACTCTTCATGTGTGTTTTAAGAATGACTGTGTGTGTGTGATTCTTTGTGTGCGAGTGCAGCTCGGGGCAGCGGTGCATGTGAGCCTCTCCTATGTATATGAATAAACACTCCATGGGCTGCATTTGATGGAAAATAGTTTCAGCTCTCACTTTTCACTTTACTCTAAGTAGAAATAGAGTGAATGAAAGGCTATTGATTTTATCTCTGTGTGGGATTGTCCAGCGGGTGAAAACTGACTGCCGTTTACTGACTAAACATCCTTTATGTTCATCATGCTCTTGAAACTGATGTTTCTAGTCAGACTTGGCTTAAAATGCTGTTTAATGACTCAGGGTTTGAACTTGCTAATGTCTAAGTTCTGAATGAAATTCTGCTTACTGAGTGTTGTTTGGGATAAAAACCTGTTTTTCAATAGAAAATGTCTTACAATTACCAGAAGTATTATGTGGCTTAATGGTTTCTGTTTTGGTAAAATACTAGCGTAGATGGTGTCTGACTTAAGTATAAAACAGTCTAAATGTTAAACTCTGGATAAATGTCAAGCTGCGAGCAGCACTCATCACATATCAGGAAAATTAGACACGAGGCTAGAAAATAAAAATGGGCACGAGTGGGAGGTGACTGGCATTTCCATACAGCCAAACAAAGTATGGGGAAGTTTGACAACTGTATTGAAAAAGCATTGCAACTCTGCAAACTTTGTCCGTCCCCTGAGCACAGAGATAATGTGCACATGTCAATGCCTTGATTTGTATGAGTCCAACAGACAGCTATTAAATCGTTTCTGCAGCTGGTGACAGGCTTCCTGCTGGGAGAAAAGACAGATTCACTAAACATTGGTTGACAGGCTTCTTTTTTCTTCTCTTTCTTTTATTCCGCTCTACTTTCTCTGCACTTTCCATGCACTATCTATCCATCAACCTATACCTTCCTCCCTCTCATACTTTACTATGTTTTTCACTTGGTCCCCTTCTTCTCCTGTACCCAACTCTTTATATGTTTTCATCCCCATATGTCCTCCTCTCACACCCTTGTCTCCCTCTTGCACTCTCTCGCCCATCCAACCATCCTCTCTTCCTCCCATCTCTCCGTGTCCCTCTTCTTTAGCTCATGCAGCAGCAAGCAGCCATCATGGCAGCAAGCCACGGAGGTTACCTTACGCCTAGCGTGGCTTTCCCCACCACACAGATCCACCAGATGGGGGCGCTCAACATCAACAGCCTCCCACCCACCCCCATGACCCCGGTGTCGGGTGAGTTTCATCAAACCCTGGGTGAGCACTCAGTTTCATTCCCTTTCCTCTTGTGTGTCTGTGTTTCTGAAACATGCCAACAAGCACAGCTGGTGTTTTAATCACATCTGTGTGTGCAGTAGTGTGCAGGTTTGTGTTGTATGTGCAGAACAAATGAAACTAAAAGTGCAGAACTGCAGCACAGCCAAAAAAAAGAAAAAAAAGAAAAGTGTCTGCTTAGTTGTAATCCAAAATTATTCCTCTGGAGAGACAAACAGAGTAAGATGAGATTTGCATGTTTATGTTGTTTGTGAATGCCAAAAATATTTTAGGTTACTGTTGTACCAGGAGAGGAAGGAATATCAATAACTAAGCTTACACATAGGACATTAATTTCCCTGTAGTGTTTTGACCTTGTGCTTTGAAGCACTTGCACATGATCTGCATGCAGTTGGTCTTATTTTCCATAACAAACAGCCCCTATGCAGATACATCACAGAGAAAAGAGAAGGACTTTGAAATACCTTCTCACTGCATAACATTTGCTTATTCAGCAATGTTTAGTTTTCTTTTAGACAAAAAAAAACTTGAAGATTCTTTACTCAACAAAAGCATAAGCCTAAATAAATTATACGGTTTCTAAGGCTTTGTTGCATGCCACTCACCTACTTTGTCAACTCTGCAGTGTTCTGCTTTTAAGATGGTGTCTTTGGTAACTTTTCACCAGTTCATGTGAGATACAGCACCATCACAAAAGCAGCAACACCTGGTTTAAAGGTTCTTTATAGTCATTTTAGAAGCCTAGTTTCTACAAACAAGCTACACTTTATCAAATTCTTGTTGAGCTGCAGTTTTTTTTCCAGGGACAGGATATTTTGTTCACAAAGGTGCTCTCAGTGTGACTGTTCAACTGTTCTCCACTTACATAATTCCCAAACATTCAGCTGAATCAAAACACAAAGGAAAGCTAGCAGAGCAGCTGTGGATGTAAATGCCACAGCACCCACTGCAGCTTTTAATCCAGCACATCTCCACCTAAAGCAAAAGAAACCCTTGAATGTAAAAGTAAGATGATAGCAGTGGACAAACACGCTGTAGGCGTGCACATCTTTCTCAACGTCAGGCAATATATCCCAGAAGGAGACCCATTTGTCATAAATTCACAGTGATGTTTTCAGTGCAAAGTGTGCACTTTTGGGAGGGCGTAATCAATCTGAGACATTGATTAAAAGCACAGCTCTTGTCTTGCTGAGAAGTTCTTATTTTGACGGCTGTAGCACTGACAGTATTGCAATTCAGACCTTTGTGTTCAGCATCCATACCTGTATTTTGCAATACAATAGTGCTGATTGAAGATAGTGCAAGTGCACTGCAAGAAGCTCAGTCAGTGTCTGTGCGTAATGTGGCAGAGTGTGTGCGTTTGTGTGAAAGGCTTTGTCCTCCTGTCAGGTTGTATTGTTTGTTCCGTTTGTGCATTGGAAACTAAATCAGTGCCTCACGCAAAATGGGAATATTGCTGATTTTGCTTCTGTTATCTGGGAAAGTAAGCCATATAGAGGAAAACTTAAGTTTCATATCAACTGGGAAAAACTAGGAGCTACGATGCTGGTTGAAGCAAAAACGATATGATGAGATATTTGTAGAGAGAGAAGTGAAAGTGGTGCCATTTATATAATCTCCTCTTAGCTGATTACATAAGTTAAGCATCCTTGGGGGGAAATAAGTGGTCATCATGAAGTTTCTATGGCCACCATGAATTTTAAAAGTAATTTTCTTTGCTTCATTCATTTATTTAGAGGCAGCTGCAGGAGTTCCAGAAGCTGCTTTGCTGTGCTTCATTATTTTTCTTTCCTTTTTCACACTTGTGACTATGACTTATTTAGAGTTCATTGAATGAATACATAAGGTTACTGCCAAAGCTGTCTGCATAACTAGGCCAACAGACTCTGACACAACTAAGAGACTGTAGGATGTCTGCACAACTCGGTAGAATAATTCATTGAAACACTTAAATCTTGAATTAGAGTACATCTCTGTTTTGACAGAGGTGCATGGAAGTTGTCTTCCTTATAAATTGGAACTTTTGCTATGTACAAAAGCATAAAAGGTTAAGAGGTGGATTTATGTCCCCTTTACTACCAAAATGAGAGCTGTTGTCTGAAAACCACAAAAAAAGGATGTTTTGATGACACACATCATTCTGCATTAACATAAATCTTCAATAACGTTTTAATAGATGAAAAAAAATTCTAATCTCAGGGTAAACGTGTGATCTTAAGCTTTCATCCAAATGATCAGGGCAACCTCTGAAACAAGGAAAATCTTGTTTGACAGCAGGCCAGAGTACAAAGAGGCTCGGAGGTTAAGGTTGTTACCCTGAAAACAATGAGATATCCATTTGATCAACAGATGCAAAGCATTTAAGCTTGATGGTGCATAAGCCGTTTGCCAGATGGTTCAGCTGATTAGGGCATGCATCCTTACAATGATGCATGATGATGCTTTTTGAAAATAATGTTCACCAGGTGCTGCTCCTGAGTGCTACAGAAGAAATAAAAGTTAAACAAAACACAGAAAAGCAGAGGGAACAGATGAGAGGAGGAGACAAGGAGGGGTGGGGAGAGATGCGGATCCCGCTGGGTATACATGGTGAGGAACACGCAGTGTCAAGGATGCTATGTTTGGATGCGAAAAGTGTGTAATCAAAGTCACTCTAATGTTGCGTTGCATAGTACTGTTCCACAGTGAAGATGTACATGCACAAGTGCATATTACACAAAATGTAGTGCAGATGCTGCACAGCCAGAGACAACCCCCTTACGGTGAGGCTGGATGTGCCACAACATCCCTGCTGGATTCAAACATGGTTACACCGCTGATGCAGAACACTTTCGTGGTGCCAAACACCAGGAAACTAATGAACTGTTTGACATGGTGATCTTTCTTAATACTACCTGTGCTACATGACTCATGGCCACATTTTATAGAGACATTGTGTTTGAGGAGTAATTCCCAAACAGGACGAATAAGGCTAAAAATTCATTTACCAAACAGAATGATTCCAATTACTTCTCAATTATAATAAAAAACAGGAAGTGAAAAATAAAAACATTGAATTTGCTGAAAGCTTTAAGTAGCTGTAAAATAAGTAAGCCAGATAGTTTCTTTTAAAAGCTTGGCCCCCTATGCAAGCCAAGATCATATAGCTTTTCCAGCAGGTTGTTATGATTATTCATAGGCTTTCGCAGTTCTTTGTGCATTAAAACACAATTCAAGTATGTTTATGTCTGTATTTAAACATAAATATATGTTTTAAGCATGATGGTAAATGTTGCCTTTGTAACTTAACATTATTTACCTGAAACAAGATCATCCTTCCATTTTTACACATTTTACATTAAAAACTAAGTTCATTTAACATATAATATCAAGCTTTTTTCTTAAGTTACCAATGACAGGAAAGGAACTGAGCTGCATTCATGCCATACCTCTTCCCTGGTCTAGATCTGAGCCAACATTTCAGCTTCAAATCCTCTCCGGTTGCTTATGGATCTGAAAGGCAGTACATTTTATATATATACTATCCCCAGAAGGGAAACTGAATAAAAACACATGCAAAGTGTTAAAAGATGCTGTATTTAAAGATAAGATAAAAATAAATTGTTTTCCTGGGTTACAAGATTGGCTGCATCACACAACACATCCATGACAGCATCAGCACATATAGTAAAACGAAAACATAATGTGTTCCCAACAGGATACAGTTACATCTCCAATGTATCTTTTATATAACTAAACTGCTCGATCAAGTTACACATAGTTCATTTCAAACTTCAGCTAAAAAGAATTAGAAACATAGTTTGGAGGAAGGTTATCCCAAGAGGCTGCAGCTGAAGCTGGAAGACCCATCTAGTTTATGGAAATACAGCAGGGAAGCTGTGCAGTCCATTACATTGTTGTACAAGGCAAGTGTGACTGACCTGAACTGTGCATTGCCTTCCTGTTTGTTATGATTATGGATTCAGAACAAACACGCTGGCTTGCTTTTGAGAACACAGGCTGACACGTCGCTGCATCGACACAATATCTTTAGTTGTACCAACATAGAACAGTTCTGCCAATAATGGGCTAAAGAAACCTAATTTAACTCACTCCCCTGTTAAAGTACAGGGAAGTTATGACCCCCCTGCAACACATGGGTAATAAAACAGGAACACATGTTAAAAGGAGACAACAGCAGCAGATGGTGTCACATTTGTTTGGACCCCATACTCCCCAAATGAGCTATGTTACTTATTTCACAATACTTGTACTTTAAGTTAATCAGGCTACATGATATACAATACTGGGAATTAAAGGGGTAGGGTTCAAATAATTGTCCAAACACAAATTTCCTTCCTTTTTGTCTTAAGTCTATTTCCTGTTAGCAGCTGTGAAGGACAGTGTTATTATGAACTATTCATTATTTTGATTTTATTTTCATTTGTCCTCAGTATGGACGAGAGGAGATTTTATATGAAATATTGTCTAAAAAATTAATTCAATTCATGTCACAATTTATTTCCTTCCAAAATATTGGGAACTTATCAAAAAAGGAATTGTCATAAATTAATATAACTTTTTTTTTTTTTTTGGATACTAAATGCCCAGGGGAAAAAACTGCTCTTCCCATATTTGGACTTATTATTCACACCAGCCAAACATTTTCTCCTTGACACTCAACCATCTCATTTTAAATCAGTTAGATGAAAGCATCTGTTTTGAGTGCTTAAGACTTGCTCCAGCAAAAGCCAGTCCTTGCACTGGTAATGACTGCACTCTCTCCAGTACGGGCACGGCATTCCTCAATGATTTGAATCCATAATTAGCATAATAAATCCGTCTGTTGCATTTGAAGACTTCTTTCATGAAGCAATCATTGCGGGAAGCAAAATCAACAGTTTCTCAGACGAACACACAATAATGAAAAAGCCATTTTACCGACATAACATGAACACATTTAAGTGACAGACATTTACATGCAAACTCCACCTCTGCAGTAAAAACAAGAAAACAATTGATGGTTAAAAGCTAGCCAAATAGAAAATGTAATCTGCTGTGCCGTAGCTTAGTATATAACCGTGCTAGAGAGGGGGAACAACGTGTCATTACTGGCCGATACACTCCGCACAAGCTGACAGCCGCATGTAGATCGCCGCTCTTGTCTGTGCATTGTAAACAAGCTATGAATCCAATTTTCCACCACGGCAGAACTATATGTCTGCCGAGGTATAAAATGGAAATATCCTATTTTCTACTTCAGGATAGCAGGAAATACTTCCCCATCTTTACCTCATGGTGAAGAGAAGCTCATGGTGGATATAGAACCATTATGACAGTAAGGATAAAGATGATGAGGATGCTGCTAAATGGCTTTGCCATATAATCATGTTTTTGTGAGCTTTGCTGTTTATTATAACATAAACCCATTCAGAGTTTTAATGAGTGTTTTCTCACTGTTGAGTATCAGTGCAGTCTTTATTGCTCTGGTTATTATTTTGTTAGTAACTTAATTAGATTGCTCTCCTTCACCATAGTTAAACTGCTGACCCTGAAACGTATGTGATTGCATGTAACTAGTCTCTCCAACCTACTACTGCTACTCCCAGTATTGCTACAACTGCTGCACATGCATCGACGTGTGCTCCCAGAGCACCGCTAAGCTTTGGAAAATGAATTTGCCTGATGATGGAGAGGGTGCATTATCTGGTGGTACAGTAGAGTGCGTGTGGCCCGAGCAGACTAGCTGCCTCTAGCCTTCGGAGTAGGAGCGGCAGTCTCTTGGGTCCTGGTAGGAGAATGGGCTGAAGCTGCAGTCTAATTCATCACAGCTCCGCGGAAAACAAGCAATCGTTGGGAGGCTTCTTGAAAAAAGAAGGAAAAAAAAGGCAAATAGTGCAAAAGACACAAGAGTTCTCACTGGATTGGGGCAATTCCCCCGGTCACCACAGTTCTCTGTGTTACTGTCATCCTCCTCTCGGCTTAAATGCCGGAAGGAGAGCGGGGTGAAATTATATTGATCGATGTTTTTTCTTTTACTTCAAACATAAAATATCATTTAATCCACAGGTTTAAAAAAAAAGATTACTAAAGAGTCTGTGATGACAAATAGCAGAGGAAATGCCTGGAAAAGAGGAGTTATGGGGAGAAAATGCCGACATCCTTCCATACTGGCCTGAATTTCAACATGTACAGCTTACTTACTGTTCCACTTCAGCATGTGGCTTTATGATTGTTTAGCATCTATAAACCACCACTCACATCACGGTCCTTATTGAGGTAGCAGATTGTGCGGTTATGGCTTGTTAAAGGGTTTCTGTGACAACCTGGGCTTTCTGCCCAATCAGGATGAGGGTTTCCAGATTGAGAGGTAAACCTCTGGGGAGCAGTACTTCAACAAGCTTGGATGCTTTGCCACGGAGAACCCCCCTTTGAGAGGCCATCACAGAGTGAGATTCTGCTCAGAATGGGTACTTTGGTGTCTGCGGAATAATTGGAAGCACTTTCTAACAAGACCTTCTTTTAAAATGCATTAGATGACAGGGAACGCAGAGCATCCAATTTTGATTTTCCTCATGAACTTCTTTGTAGCTGCCTGTCAGGTGTGTACCATATATGTTAGGATACGACCCTCTCATTTGTCAAACTGCCAACAGTTGTTTTGTCTCCTTTTTTTATAATGTATAAAGGTACGAGGCATCTTTGTGTATATGCTACCTGCTCATTCAAGCAAATCTCCCTCTGTAATCTGCTTCTATCTAGACCACATTTTTCCCCCCTTTTTTTTAATTTTTTTCTTAGAAGTTGCATAGTGGTTTCATCATCTTGAGCAATAGGAGCCAGCAGGGTATCGCACAAACACAACAGACAGGCTCATTTTTCACAGGTTGACTTCCCTGCTGTTCTGCAGGATGTGTCACGGCAAACGGCGGATATGTGACAGACTCACGTCGCACCCGTGTCCTTGCATTAGAGAGAGGATGCAGTGCAGCCTGTGGTCATACGATTTGTGTGTTTTGTGTGTGTGTGTGTAAGTGTGCTGTTTCTATGTTTTAAAGTCTCCAATCTGGTTTTGTAGTATCGTTTAGATCAGGGGTTTCCAACTCCAGTCTTTAGGCGCCACATTCCTGCAGATTTTCCATGTATCCCTGCTCCAACATACCTGAGTCAAACCAGCAGAACTTAATTAGCTGCTAGATCCAATCCAGGCGCATTGAAACAGGGAGATAATGAAAATCTCCAGGACGACAGCCAGGACTTTGGACACCCCTGGTTCATATCAACGCAGGTGTGTTCCAGATCCAGTAACGGCGACCATTTTATCCCAGCAGGCCTCAGTTCTCCACCCACCAACATCACCACCTCCGCCGTACCCAGCATCGTCACACCCATCGTCAACGGATTCACTGGTATTCCCCATCAGCCGAACGGCCACCCTGCCGTGGAGACGGTGTACACCAACGGCCTGCCGCCCTACTCCACCCAGAGCCCCACTGCTGCAGATACCCTCCAGCAAGCCTTCACTGGTGTACAGCAATACACAGGTGAGACGCAGGAATGCCTTTATCACCGCTATGCATTCCTGAGCTTTAAAAATGTGTCCTAAAGGTCTAATGCGTATCCAATACAAGATCATTACTGCGGGTTATTTACAGCTCAACATCAGAGACTCTGATTGCACATTACACCTGTATGATCGACCTTAAACATCCATGAAACCATTCTCTATGGGACCCCTATTTTTACGCTCTTTTATTCTTGTCTCTTTGCCTTGTCTGTAGCAATCTACCCAGCCACCACGCTGACTCCTATTGGCCAAACACTGCCCCAGCCACCCCAGGTCATCCAGCAGCAGCAGAGAGAAGGTGAGGGTGAGAGAACATTATTACTTTTACACTTCACACATATTCAACTTAACTAATCTATATTAAAAGGAGATGAGCATAGGCAATTAATATTGTTTTCATACTGCAAACATGTAATTCTGTGTGTTATATATTTCAAAAATACTTTATATATGCACTTTTGCATCATGTCTAATATTAATAGCTCATTGAAGAACTAGATCATTACAAACATTGCAAAACCAGTATATGTATTACATTTACATTACATTGTAATGTAAATGTAATACATATACTGGTTTTGCAGTGGACTAGCAATCTGTATATTCTGCCTACGGGGGTCCAGTCAACTTTCTTGGTCTGGAAAAATTGGTGGTTAAATCAGCCATTTGCCAAATATGAAGGATTTTCCACTTTTACTGAGCAGATTAGAAGAGGTTGAGAGGACAATGCTAACAAATTAACTTCACATTTATAACAGATAACAGATAAATAAAGTATAATAATGTAGTTGAGATTTTTTTGTGAGACACACCGTGGTTTTTTTCATAGGTGGTAATTAAAGCTGTGTGGTCGCAGTCACAATGAAAAAACGATGACAATGTGGAAAATATAGCCACAAAGAAATGAGGACAGCTTGTTTAAACATACTCCAAATGCATTGTGAACACTTTCATTTACACTAGAAAAGCACTGAAGTTGTTTCATTTCCAGTGAAGGAGGAGTATTTCTTTCGTTTTGTTGAGGAAATTACTGAGCCAGACAGGAAGTATGAGAACATGACTCGAGGCCTCATATGAGGCAATAAAACACACAGTTTTTCACATGGTGTATGCCAGGAATGATCTCTGCACTTCAATGTTTGACAGTTTAAGTGAAATGGGAAGCAAAGAGAGACAGAAGCTCAGAGACCACAATTAATAATTAAGTCATGATAGGTTCAATCATAAACCAGCAAGTCACCATTTGAATGGAGGGAAAAAGAAGGAAGATAGAAATGGATGTCTAAATTTAATAATGCAAAGCTGGTCACAACTCAGTCTAAATTCTGTTTTCACAGTCTACCAGCAGATCATTATATCCCCGAATGCAGAGTGTCGGGATGTTAGGGTTTCACCACGACCGCCACCAGATATCCTTCATCTGAGCAAGATAACTCAATTTCATCTCAACGATTTTTACAATTGGGTTTTGATACCTGTTTATGTTCTCAAGACAGAGGACAATCTGCATTGAATTTCACGATTGTTAAATTTATGGTTTCGCCACCAGGTGGCGCCTTATGTACGAAAATTCATATTTTTGGCTATATCTCTGGAACTATTTGTTTCATTGACATCAAATCAAGTCCAAATAAAGGTCATGACCTCAGGATGCATCCTGTTGTCATCCTGTTGTCCTGATGTCATGCCAGGCTGGTTAAAAGTTTTGACACCAACTGGAGCTTTGTGACTGAACATGTGCATCTTTATATTATTGTATTGTGTCTATTCGAGGATTGGGGAATTGGAAGATTGGGGGTGTTCAGGTATAAAACCCTAGCTATTACTTAGATCTTGTTTTAGCTTGTTTCCAACAGCGGTGATATATTTTGGATTGATATGTTGTGTATCTGTCTCTAGTTATCTTGGATAATTTGATTAAACTGTACATATAAAAACAAGGAATTCGCTCATTTTTCTCTCCTGTAACTCCAGGTCCAGAGGGTTGTAACCTGTTCATCTACCACCTGCCACAGGAGTTTGGAGACAATGAACTCATGCAGATGTTTTTGCCCTTTGGCACCGTCATCTCTTCTAAGGTCTTCATGGACCGAGCAACCAACCAGAGCAAGTGCTTTGGTGTGTTACTTGCTGCTTTTTATACATATTTAATACATCCAGATGTACAATGCACCTCTACTATTATTTCCAATATGTTTCACATGTTCTGCCAAGTAAATGCCCAGCTGTAGATTTTAGGATGTCATAAAAGTTCTGTTTATTTGTGAAATTTGTGTTTAATGTATTTGCATCTGTGTGAAAATACAAACTAGAATTTTCTTAGCTCAGATGGTGACTCTTCCAATGTTTGATTTGTAAATTCTTCAATCCCAACTTAGAACCTCCAGATGCTGCACACAGACTGACTCAACTCAAGTCTTGCATGGATGGTTTAAAGAAGGGCAAAGAACAGGGCAATTATGGATCAGCATGTATTTTCACTTCAGCAGAATGCAGAACCCTTTGTAACATTGATCACCAGTGCTGATTCCCAGTGTGTATCCGAGGCTTAATAATGCACATGCATGAAAGAAGAGCTATTTGCACTATTGACTAATACACTATGCATTTACAACATAATGTTAGGCCTGGGGAAGCAAGGGACATGCAGGAGTAATTAATCTAGGAAGGAGAAAGAGGGAATAAACTTAGATTGATGGGGTGCAAAAAAAGAGGAAGCAGACAAGATTGTGCAGAGTGCTCCAAGCCCAAATGTGTTAACCTGATGGTGAGATGGTGAGACAATCTCCTTTCCCTGCCTCTATACACAAGTTCCACAGACTTCTATTCTGGCATCCGTTTTACTGCCCAACTTTTACCCTAATGGGTCGAACCAGAACTGGGCAGGCTGGGCATCTCCCTATAGGTGACTGTGGATGTGGAGAAAGCTCCTGCTGTTTTTCATGGATCATCAGCTCTATCTAATGACACCACAGACACAGGAGAGAGCATGAAGAGGAGATACACTCCACTGCAGCTTCCAGTCACTCACATCCCAAGGCTTTATTTTTACACATGATGAAAACAGGATGTTCAGCATGTTCGCTTTGAAGAGGGATTTTATCTTGCACTGACGGCTTTACAGAGAAGTATTTGTTCTATATTAGTCATTAAATTAAATTAACAGATTCAGTTCCGATAACACTGGTTCCATCATATTTAGCTTTTTTTTTATTTTCACTTCTGTTCACATATTACTATTTATACTGAACTAGATTTAAAAATCCACCATGTCTAGTTTTGTTTCTCAAAAATTCATAACTACACAGAAGTTTGAAATGACATTTATCCCAGACAAAAACACTTAAATGAGGACTAATCTCTCATGACAGCAACAACCCCCGATGTGTTTCATGACGTGTCCCACCAAGAGATAGCAGCTAGTAAGGTGTCTCCTGCCCCACAAAAACTACTATCTGCCATTCAACTCTTCTGCTGTAGTCAGGGTGTGATGACCAAGCTGAGTTTGCTGAGTTGCTTTAACCTTTATTCACACGCTTGTATTCATTTAGCTCATGACACACATTCTATCTTCTATTAGGTTTAATGAACCTGCTCATTTTACTCACAGGTTTCGTGAGCTTCGACAACCCTGCCAGTGCACAGGCAGCTATTCAGGCCATGAACGGCTTTCAAATTGGGATGAAGAGGTTGAAAGTCCAGCTAAAAAGACCGAAGGATGCCAGCCGCCCTTACTGACACAGCCTACCTTCATTATTCACTGCAGCAGCACAGGTGAGCCCAGAAACAAGCTAAAGTGCTGCCACTTAAAATCAGTGCTTCTGTGTTAGCTGCGCATATAGCTCTGGTTCCAGTGGTGCCCGTTGATTCTGCAAGTCATGCTAATGTCCAAACACTGTCATCTTTACTTCTAGTACAGCTTAAGTTTAGGAGCTTATGTACTGCATAGAATAATGCATTATTTAAAGTTTAATCAAAGGCGGACATTCAGGATGACTTATTCTAACATTTTATGCAAGAATACTATATTTTTTGTGCAAATTATAGCCCATATTTCAGTCTTAGACTGATTTATAGGGCTGTAGTCAAAATTAAGGGCCAGGTGTGGAAAGGTTTTATACTCTCACTATTCCAACCTTGTCACAACAATCAGCCACCATGGATCCCACTAAGCAGCTGCCTTGCACTCAAATTTTTTTTAATAATTTATGCTCTCAGAGGAGGAGAAAGATATAAGAAGAAAGAAAAGTCTTTTCAGGTATTCGTTTCCTCCGTTTGTAGCATAAATAAGAAATGCCTGTTAACAGGAGTGGTTGAGGTCAAACAGAGGTCTGAAAGACCAAGTCAACGTTCTGAGAAAGCGTTGTTCTCCTGTGCAAGCAAAACCAGCACAAGGACCACTACCATGGAACGGTCACTGGTAGAAATAACGGCTGCACATTGCCACCACAAAAAAAGCTAGTATCTACACAAACCTGATACCTCATCTGTGAAGCCAATATGAAACATTTTGCTTGCAATGAACGAAAGTATAGTCATAGGAAAAGTGTTAAAAACTTCATGGAAATAATTATTCTATCTAAAATGCATGGGGGTTGATCAATTATGGTTTAGGTTTATTTGTCACCAGTGTAAGATGTATGGATTTAACCTTTATTTTACTAGGCAAAACATTCAGAACTATTTTTTCCTCTTAATGTTTGACTGAAATTGAGTAGTAAAATTCTTAGAATATAAAGGTGATTCCTATTATACCACATGAGAAGAGGCAAGTTTAAAACTTCATCATGATCGTCGTAATTTTTAACAGACACTTAGAAATAAAGGAAAGTGAGTAAACATTAAACAGCTGAACGAGTCACTGTAGGCTCAAAAGAAATAATAAAAAAAAAACTTTTCAAATGGGGTTTCCTAAATGAAAACAATCATTTAAATCCATTCTTGAAGTTCCTGAAACTGTAAACAACTTTTGGAAATGATGAATTTGTGTGGAGATTTTGAGCAGACATGTCCAGTTTTTGCTTACACCAAGTAACCCAGTCTCATGGAAAATTTTGTATCAGAAAGCGCATTTAATGCTAATGAAAATAAAAGCTGATAATGATTACAGTTTTGATATGAGTCTCAACCAAAAACTCACACATCCAGTGAAAATTCCCCGACAACATCAGGAATCAGTGAGTTTCAGTCCAGACTCGGTGGACGGGTTTGTAATGCCTTCAACCATCAAACGCAGACATTGAAATGATTTTGTAAAAGCATGCAGTTGTTTTTATGCACACTGGTGTGAAAAAGAGCAAAAATCTTGTTTTTGGACATGAACCAATATTTTGGATTTACTGTAATCTTCAGACTAATGTTGTTTTTGCAGAAATATTAAAACTAGAAGCGCTTGATTATTTAAGCAGCACAGCCATGCATTTATTCTGTCATCATTTTGATCGATAGAGACAGATTGTTGCACAGTGGAGCTGCATAATGGAGCCATACTGAACCATCCAAAATGTAAAGAAATTAATATCTGGACTGACGGTTTAATGAGCAGTGAAATCTGACAGTGCTTTCGTTTTTCTCTCTCTTCTTCTTCTTGTGCTTTTCAGGTTTTAGAGGACACATGAAGATATTTCGGAGGAGTTCAACTTTTTCTTTTCTTTGAAAGCAAAATATGTTTAAAAAAATAACACGTAAGGAATCTTTGGAGACATATCAGCATTTACACATGGAGACATAGGTTAGGGCAGTAGAAGGAGATGCGAAGGAGGAGGAGGCGCTTCACTGGGGGATGTAACAGCAACAGATGGTACAGTGCGAGAACCACAAGAAGAAGAAAAAAAACAAAACTGGAAAGAGACAAGACTGAACAACAGAACTTTTTTTCTTGTTGAGACTTGAATTGTTAACTAAGCAACAAACTAACAAACAAAAAAGCAGCAACAACAAATAGATTTCTATATACATATTATATACACATATATATAAATATATATATAAGGAAAGAGGCGCTTGTGGCTTTTACTGGACAAATGAGGGTTAAAACTTGAAGATAAAAAAAAGCAGTGGAAGAAAGAAGCAATTCTATATGTCCACTGACAGACTTTATTTCTCTTTCCCTCTTTCTCTTATTCTCATCGTCTCTCTCAGCAAGCGCAGAACTATGACTCTTGGAGGTCACTGAGGTTTCCATTAGCAACAGCAGAACTGTAATTCTTTCACCCCTAAGGGACCAAAGGACCAAACATTTTTATCGTTATGAACAGTAATATATAGTATTAATGATACTAATACAACAAAATACTACTAATAATACTACAAGTTAAACTTAAGAAGAAATACTAGCTTCAGGTAAAAAAAGAGCAAGGGTTTTTGATTTATCTTTAGTTTTTTCCTTTGACATTTATAGCTACTGGGTGTGAGAGTATTAAAACAAAGCAGAAAATGTATAAAAAAAAAAGATGATAAAGCTGTACTATTTTAGTGGCATAGAAATGTGGGTTATGTATCGGTACGGGCATGTTCAGATATGTTCTTTCAGCCACTTCATCTGCATCCCGGCATTTCATCTCGGAGGTGTGATGTGTCTGTGTAATTGTGTCGAAAGGAGAACAGAACCCCGCTGTGCCAAAACAGACACAATAACAGAAGCAAAGAAAGAATAAAGAAAAACTCCAACGTACAGCTTATTTAGCAGAACAATACTGCCCTCTGTTCATGTCAGCATGCTGCAGGAAGTGCTCGTCATCACCAGTGATTCTACGTCATCATTTAAAGCCTTGATAGTAGAGATAATCTGACCATAAAGCACTGTGGTAAAAGTGCCACCCGGCTGAGCTGGATACGGCAGTAAAACAGCACTGCATCTGTAGCTGCTTCATAACAGATACAAATGAGTTTGACAAGGCTTGTAAAAATTTCCGTGGTTGTGTCACAGCGTTCCCTGCCGGGTCGCGCCCTCTCCCACTGCCAAGCTCCTTCAGCTGCTCTCAGCAAGTCAGGGCAGAACTCCCCTCCACCTTCCACCTCCCCTTTCTTTTCCACCTCCAAGTGCCAGCATATCTCTCTCTTAACAGGGACCATCAGATCCCCATCAGGGGCCCCCAAAGCTACCCCACAGCATAATTAAGATAATGATAATATCGATCAGACGGTGAGCGGTGCCGCAGGGCAAGAGATGCACAATCAATTACGCAGTTTGAATGAGTTGACTGACAGAGTTCATCTTTCTCTTGCTGGGTGAACTGAAGTCTTTTTCTCCTGTTATCATCCTACATAGTGTCAGATGGGACCCATAAACTTAAAGTCCTCTTTAAAGGCACTTACATTTCAGTTTGTATATAATGTTTAGAGTAGATGGTACAAGTTCTTCAGTGAAGAGCAGCTGTATATATATATTGTTTTGCTTTTTCTGAAGGGTATAATAGCACAGTAAGAGCTTGTACACACCGAGAGGAAGCCTGGCATTACCAGCCATAGGAGGTCAAATTAAGAGCAAAACGATCCATCAATTAGACAGCAGCAGGGCTGTAAGTGTAGCTGCTACATCTGCTGCTGCTCCAACAGGACGACAGTTTACCGTTACTGCCGGTCACACATGATTCCTATACAGTGTGGTCACATCATGCCATAAAAGATATGATTAATTCACTCCTATGATCCATGCTAATGGTTTATGCACTGAAACACACAGTCAGTACATCCGAGATGAAATCTCATGACTTGTTTTGGTCACAGTTGTTTTTATCCATCTTTTTATTTATTTTATATTATTATTATTTCTAGAAACACCATTCATTGACTCAGTCTTCTACTGGAAGTATTTTGCCCCTCAGGACTCTCAGACTTCAGTGCTCTCATAAACTTTAAACACATCAGTGCTTCAGACAGCATCACAGCGCCTGTCCCGTCCACTGAAAGCAGTTCTTAGATTGCGTTTGTGGCCTGGTTCCACAAACGTCTCCTCCCGAACGACTCCCCAGATCCCGATGATCGCACACCTGCATAACATGTTACTTTGGCTCAGCTGCTCTTTTTCTGTATGTGTGTGTAATTACAGGTTCACTGGATCAGTATTAGAAAGGAGGAAGCAGGATTTTCAAGCACCTCAGTGTTATCCTCATTCACTGTACATCGCTGTGTTGCAAGCAGTAAGAAGACATTTTTAGATATGCCTTTTCTCATCATGAATTGCCAAATTATGCAAGCATATCCTCTGCAGTTCCTTATCAGACTTTAACGTGTGCCAGACTTCCTTAAAAAAGAAGACTTATAAATAAGCTCATTTTCAGGAAATGCTTAGCTGAATAAAATGTTTCACTTTGTGATATAGTGTAATGTTGTAGGAAGAGGGTCAGCTCAGGCTGTAATGATATACAATATAGATTTCCAGTGAAAAGGTTAGATTTCTTATATATTTGCCAGAAGACAGCTTCTTTCCCCTGGCAAGTTAATGTGAGTTTCCTCGCTGCTGTCAGGGCCAAGCAGCTTTAGGAAGCCGTGATATATGCCCTCCTTCCCCGAGGCCATGCAGGGCCTTATAAACCCTGTCAAAATATCTTTTCTTGTGAGAGTTCTACTTGAGAGGGTTTCTTTTTTTAATTATTAAAATCAAATAAAATGTTCTCTTCACAACAGCCTGAGTTAAGCATGTTAAAGATCTCAGCTGTCTCTGAGATGCAACAAGATGGAAAATTGTAAAGTTAATCTTTGGACCAAATGCTCTCACAGCAGTGAAGGTTTATGGATGGAAACAGGTGCAAATGCCTGTACAAAAATACATAACTAGGTTAAAAAATGTGCAATCAAGTGATGGAATTTGTTAAACATCTATAAATGGTAAAAAAAAAAAAAAAAAGGGGGGGGGGGGGGGCAACAACAATCCTTGTGATGTTATTCCTTACTTTTCATGTGGTTGAGATAAGTTTCCCTCTTCCATAGTTTTCACCTTTT
>JBAMHX010000016.1:19999445-20019353 GCA_037177515.1 Pseudomugil tenellus
CCCCCCCCCCCCCCCCCCCCCCCCCCCCCCCCCCCCCCCCCCCCCCCCCCCCCCCCCTCCGGTGAGACACATATGACTGTAAGGCTAATGTATCGGGTTGCTACATTAAAGAAGAATATGGCCGAGGATGCCGACTGGAAACTGGAAAAGAAGCCCAGTTTGTGATATTCAGCCTCAATTCTGTAATTAAATAATTACTCACAAATGTTCTTTTACTAGAAAAAAAGAAACAAGTACAGATGTTCACCAAATTTCTTTACATCTTATGGTTACTTTTGGGTTCAATCTGTTTGATATAACCTCCACTTGCCAGGTAGCAATATGCTCATCTCAGGTCAGGATAACCACATATGTCACTTTTGCTGCAAGACTGAGACTAGGTAACAGAATCTTCTGTTTACTCCAAAGCTTCATTTTAAAAAGTCCAGCAGCTTGGATGAAAACAAGAGAAACATGGGAGATTTCAGGTCAGTGCGCGTGAATATTTTCACACCATTGCTTCCCATGCACATAAGTCTGGTGCAGTCAGGGAGCTGCAGAGATGATTAATCCATCTCACAGTCTGTGCACTTAAACACCAGCTTGGATAAATCTCAGATCGCTGTGAGAGGTCAAGTTAGATGCATCCGTCCTCTAAATTCCAGTCTTGCTGCGAGGTCACTCGTGTCTGCACAGATTGACACTTACTGACAATCACTGCCTGCGCAGGCATCAGCCAACATGCATCTCCCTGAAGGCTCCTTATGTTCAACCACTTTAAGAGCAACAACTGGGGGGCATCAAATACAAGCTAAATTACAAATTTTCACATTAATACATGTGAGTTATATAGACACAAAAATCATATTTTGTATTTGCAAACTACTGTGAGTTAAATACTCGGGCTTGTTGGTTGACTTTATGTTTTTTTGGTTCTTAATTATTTACAAATCAGGCCAATATTTATCATTCATCTGATATTATATTGGAATTTCTACAGAGTAAAAGATACAAAACTCATGAACTCCAACTGAGTTTATTTCAAAACTTAGAAAATGTTGAGTCGCACAAGTCAATGCCATGTTAAATAAGCATCTACTGGTGCTGTAAGGTACCCAGTTGATGGCTTTCCAGTTAGAATGGGATTTTTAGCCAATCAAACAATTAAGACTATCACTACATAATCTTTCAGCAGAATCTTTATAGTATATATTAACTACATCCTAATAACTACAAACAACTCTTTCTATGCCTCTTATCAACATCACTGCTTAAATCATTCTGTAAGGACAATCAAATATACACATAATAATTACACATTAAGATGAAACATTTAGAACAATAGCTTTATAATAAATCAGGTTTCAAGAGAAAAAGAATAAGAAATACTGCATTTCCAGATTTACTACTCTGATTTTATTATTATTATTTATTAATGTAACTTGCTTTATCAGTAAAAATGTCCATAATTTGCGTGGGACATTCTTAAAGACATATAGTGAAAAATAACATTCATAACTAACGTGTTGATTTTTCGCAGCTAAATCCAAAGTTCCTTAGAAAACTATAAATGTGAACCGACACAAAAACTTAAACAAATGAAAAAAATATGTTTAAGATAAAAAAAATAGAGAATACTTGAAAGTCTAATCGGAAGTAATATTTCGGATTTGTTTGTAGATTACCGATGTCAGACTGAGATATGAGCCAACACGTAGAGGCCAAAAAGTTGGACCCCCGTGCATTGTGGCTAACAAAGTTCAGAAACGAAGCATGGATAGATGAAATACCGCTCATCTTAGCTTCTGGAACAACTACATCAGCATAAACTGAGTGGGAAAAGTCCCCACAACGTACAAGCAGCCTATATGCGGCATTTGTCTGGTTTAAAATAAATAAAATACACACAAACAGCTCGGTGCTTTTCTCCTAAGGATTCCTCTGGGTGCTGCTGGACACCAGATGCTAGCGAGCTAAGCTAGCTGGAGAAGCTAAGCCGTAACAGCGCACAAGTTGATAAAATGCTTAATTACACTCATGCGTTTAGACGGCCAAAACGTAATAACTGTTAAGTAGCCAGACACACGCTGTTAGTGTGGTTGTTTAATGTGACAAAAGTGATAAGTGCAACCCAAGAGAGGTCCGTTAAGTGTGTTAACTCGTGCTGCTCGGCAAGTGTTGCAGAGCAGGCTGGAAGCTGGTATACTGCAGCGACAGGACAGTTACTTTGTCTCCAGAGAGGACGGGAAACTTTGAAAAAACAACCCATTTACCCCTTTTTGTTAACTCCAAAACATTTAAAACTCAACAAAGACACGTTTAAAGGAGCTAACTTTCAAACCACACAACACTATGGAGGAAAAAAAAGTTAACTTTTCTCTCTCCACCTCCATTCTGGTGAATGCGACGCGCATGCAGGACAGGAGTGGGGGAGCACAGATTAAACAAGTACCACTTACCTGGTCGAAACAGCAGAGACAGTAAAAGCATGGTGAACGTTATACAGTCCCACAGCTGCCGCTTAGCCGTGATTTGAGGTCCGCTTCTCCCCATACCAATCCATTCAGTTAGAATGGACTTCCTCCACTGCTTCGCATTGACGCTGCTGCGGGAAATCACACAAAAACTCGTCTTCCTCCCCAAACGCTGGCATTCAAAAGGGGCCCCTGTCTTCAGGGCGGCTCTACGAGGGAGGAGTCTACAGCACAGACTGGGCCCAGAGGTGATTGCTGCCCAATGAAAGACTAATTATTCGCTAACCACTTGATATGTGCATGTAGTGGCAATTACTTGGGACAGGGGGACAGTGCAGAGGGGGCCTGGACAAAAAGGGTGGGTGTTGCCAAACTCTGCTTGTTCTGAATATGACAAGGAATCAGTGTTGTAGCTCTAATAGTCACACAACTGTATGTTTGCTTTACAAATGGCACGCATCTGTCCAGGTATTGGTGTTATTTGTTCAGAAATAGTGTGTTTTCACATGCAGGAGGGGGATTTTGCATTGCAGCTTGGCTCCCACAGAAAGAACAAATGTTTGTGTTTTCAGCTTCAAGCAGGATTTTTTTGTCGACTGTTGTTTTCTTGTGTTTAAATAATAGGATTTGATTGACATTTGGGAGTGAAAAAGACCAGATTTAGCTCTTTTAGTGCAAGTAGATTTTAATTTAAAGTCATCTGACAAAGCAATTCGAAGCTAAAAGAGGGAAAAGTTATTGTTGCATGTAGCCGTAAAGCAGACCTATTATTTGCTTATATTTCATCCAAAATTGGGAGAAAATTCTCTCCACCATTATTTTTCCTCTGCAAATCTCAGTGCACTATTAAATTTTCCATTACATTTTCAGTTTGCAACTGGTATGTTACTCTTTTCCCTTTGTGGCCAACTTTCCATCTCACACTGCTTCAATGGCACTCTGTCTTTCATTTGTACAGCTGCTGCAAGGCTGGACCATCTGCAAGGAACATAGACTCACCAGATTTTATCCTTCTGCCTGAGATGGTTGCTCATGTGTTTATTACTGAATTAAATACTCATCTTCAATGAATAAATAATCAAAGTTTGTGTTTTTTTATTTTCCAGGTAAAAGTTAAAGCTTTGTTTTGCTGCAGCTGGGACTCTGTGGGTCTCCCTCTGCATCACCCCTCCTGATTTTATGAGAGTGAACCCAGACAGTTATGGGATCACTGGTTTTTCTGTACACATGCAGGCTCCTCTAGCCGTACAATTGTGCGATTCAGGTGGCCTGTCAGTCCGGTGAGAGGTCTTCACTGGCCTTAGTTGATGTGGAGCTGATATGTATGCATACACAGTGCAAGCCAAATGCCTGAACACACCTACCCATATATGTGTATGCTTTGTGTATACTATGGTGGGACAGGAGGGGGGGGATGAAGACAGCTTAGCCCAAGTGGAACGTTGGGATTGTTCTGAGCTGCCAGAAGGGCCTCTGTTACACTGGATCCACTGTGCCAAGGTTATCCCCCCAGAGGAATCTACCTTTCTCTGTTTGTTCAGCTAATTTTGGAGGCTTGCTTACCCGATCTGCTCTACGGCTGTTGCTTTATGGTCATATTTTAAACTTCCTGCCCCAGCAGGTTGCACATCACATACCCCATAACAGCTTGGACACAGATTTCTAGTAAAATGGTTTATTTTGCAACGTAATAAACATAGTTTAAAAAGAAAAGAAGTCTTCTCACCTGTTACGTGAATCTTCAAATGTAAGATTTTCCATTTCCTGTAAAAGAAAACAGGAATATGTTTTACTTATTATAAGAGATGAAGTACATCTTTCCATTAGTAATAATTGATAATTACATTGTTGTGAGTTATGTAAAAACAAAAATGAAAGGCAATAAAATCAGAGCTTTGGTTTTTACTCAATAAGCTGTTGTCTGATCTGTGGGGTCTATGGCCACTGAAGCAAACGGTTAATTGATCCAGGTGGATGGTAAGGATGAATTCAACACATGAAAGAAACTCTGAGAGCGCCTGTCAGGCTTGATGGGTGGAGAAAGGGCTCTTTCTTCTTTTCTTTTCCTTATGAGGCTATGGCATTGCACGCCCCAGTACATATGCATATGCTGTTAAGTCTAAAACAAGTTGGAAGGAGCAGAGGAGCGGGTAGACAACAAGGCCGTCAGAACAAGTGGCCCACTCACAGTACTGCACTTGTTTGGGTTAAATAAAAGAAAATATAGGTCTAATGTGCATCTTTAGGACGAATGACAACAAAGCTTCACGTTTTGGGAAGAGATTGGAAGCAGAACAAAACTAAAAATCATGCTAGATTTTTTTCAAATAAACACAGGACAAAGTGTAGAGCAAAGTAAGAGACTGAGAAAGAATGGGCGAGTGGGGGGAAGGGAGGAAGAAGAAGAGAGAGAGAGAGAGGGAGGGAGGGATTGGGTTTCCTCTGACAGTGTGTCTGGGCAGCTCCACATGTTCCTCATTAAGGTCCTCACACTGTGGGACCAGCTCCACACCAGGATGCTTGTTTTTGTTATTAGGCCCAACTTGCTGTGGTCTAGTGGAAGCCCAAAAACACACTCAGCTCAGGACCATGTCCACAAGCAGAACAAAGATGCCACATATCAGCAGCTCAGCGTTAACAACACACCATGCATTTTATCAAAATGGAAAGCTTCACATCAAAAACTCTCACACACACATGTATTCACTTTTTTTTTTTTACCTCCAAAGCCACTTGATAGCTCGACCCTGACCCATCTATTGGCACAGTAAACATTTTTTTGTTCTTTTCTGGAAGTGAATGTTTATAAAATAATCTAAAAACAGAGGGGCAGGAAAACCGAGGAAGTTTGATGCCTGTAACTTTTGTTTAATTTCATGCCCATCCAGATTAGTCAACGGAGACATATATCATGTTTCTTCTAGAGGCTGATAACATCAGAGATTGGAATCAGAAACAACACGCGCCCTCTGTAGCCTCTGCAAGCACCACGCGGCCGCAATAAAATAGACACACTTATTGAATTTTACACAGGAACCAGAGCAAATTGACTGTTTTGTTTGTGATTTTTTTTTTTTTTTTTAGAGGACTCCTGTTGGAAAAGAAGAGGCCTGCAGCACACCTGAGACAGAGAATGAAACAGAGATGTAGAAAGCGAGTGGGCCTGGCTCAGGACGCTCGCTGTCAGAGGGGATCTGTTATCTCTGCAGAGATAAGAGGAAACTGTGGTGTGAGTGTATATGAGGCAGAGCTGATAGCATCTTCACTCAAGGATCCCACTTACGGCAACATGATTGATAGCTGACAGCGCACACATGGGAGTTCGGGGGTTGGATTGTTTTCGTAGGAGCCCCTCAGTAGGTATCCATGCGGACATCTGTTTACTGTGTTTCTTTGGATCCTTTGTTCTGGAGTAAACAGGAATTCTCACACATGCATGTTATTTGCTAGTCAGAGACCTGCACAAGTCTAAAACAGCAACGCAAAAGTGGGAAATATCTATATCTTACTGTGTGAGGATGACTCCAATAGACCTTCATCACACAGAAATAAATCCATCTCTTTTTTAATCTTCTTTTACCCAGAACAAATGTTGACACAGCTCAAAGCCCCGAGCGTATGAATAGACAGTCAACTGACAGGTAACCCTAGCTGTGGGATCACGGGGTCATCCCAGCCTGATGAGGGATGATGAGTAAAATAAATGGAGAGCAGCACACAGAGGGACTTGTGATGTCCTCAACCCAAAGGGAGAGAGTTCAGCGCCATTTGACCTCTGATCCATGCACTGCCCGCATGTTTGTATGTGTGGTGTTTTCAGGGTTAAACCTCCCCCTAATGGTGAATTCCTCTGTGTGTTTCTGTTCTTATTCCTGTCTAGATTTGCCTTCTTTGTAAACAGATATTAAACACACTTCAGTTATCAGCCAATTAGTTTTATTACAAAGCCTCATTTTGTTAGAACATGCCTTGTCTTTTCTTTTGTCCATTCTTGTGTCTTTCCAAAATGCTCACATGGCTCCACACACACCAGCTCACACACTCATTTTCAACCTCTCTGACTAGCTCTTGTTAGATATTATAAACGTACATTTTCTATTTGTAAAAAGTCTCAGTAGCCTTTACAAAGATCCTAATTTTAAATGATCACAAATCACAAATGATCTATTATGGAAGTTGAATTTGCTGTTTGCAGTCTTTGGATACGTTGTGCAGCAGAAGAGAATATCATTCAGCCCAGGTTTTTAAATGCCTTGTCAAATCTTTTGCCTGATGTAGGGGCATTCTTGTGAAGCTCACATTGTATATGTGTCAAAGCCCTCACTTAACCCGCAACAGTTGCCAGCCTGTTGTTTCTGTCCAGCCCCTACTCAAAAGACAAATGTCCTACAACAGGAATGAATGGCAGTAACTAAGAAAAGTGTAAACTTAGCCATTTTTTATTCCAAGAAGTCCTCCATTTTCTCTAACTCATCCAAAGCAATGGAGCAAAATAGCAACAGTGGAAGGCTTAATTGAAAATATTCTTTAGAGCAGCTATAATGTAAAGGAAGAGTTTGTAATGGATATGTGTGTTTACACTTAGTTTCAGCAGATGTTTTCCACATTCATAATACATACCGCTCCATGGCCGAGTAATTGAAATCATTTATGTTCAAGACTTAACCAAAAATCAACTCTAAGGTTAACAAAGGTCGGATCAACACAGGCTGCAAAACAGTTGGACTTAACTCACCTGCAGTGGATGTATCACACAAGGACCATGACAGGCATTTAAAATCAGGGAATAATGCATCGCAAGTCTTAATTAGCAGCTTCAGGTGCAGATAGATCTTAGGGTAATATGAGCTGTACCAGAGAGGAGAACAAAGAGGGAAAAGAACGTACCTTGGAGGAGTATGCTTGTGGTGAACTCTGCAATGCGAATTGGAGCGCTTCTGACAGGAGTTTGAAATGGCACGCGTTAACCCTCACTCCCCCTACAACTTCAGCTGGCCAACTAAGGACCCAGGCAGCCAGAGGGACAGATAGATAGCCATTGGAATCAGGGCACATGACAACAGCTGTCTGTTTCACTATTCGGCACTTTGATTAGAGCTGGATGGTACTGAGTGATGTGGCCTAATTCCTACATATCTGGGTAGGGCACTTCTGAGAAGAGGGGGAAAAAAAGCAAAAGCATCGAATGGAAAAAAGATTGAAGCACAACCACATGCACTTGCAAACACACCCATATTGATATCACAGTTAGACCAGTCATATTCAAAGATTAGCGTTAGCTTGAAACCATGTGTCAGACTTGAAAAGATTCCTTTAATCTCTGAAGACCATCAAACGCACAAAGAAATACACAAATGCAGCCAAAGACTGGCCCTGCTGTAAGCCGAGTATCTGCGCAGAATGAACACTATTGATTATCATCCCGAACTACCAGACATCACTTTCTTTTTATACACAGATTCTTTATGTGCATTGGCTTTATTTTTGTCGCTCAAACACCTGAGACATTGGAGTTTATGCTTGGTAACAATCACCAAAACAGAATGGAGCCACGGCTCAATCTGCATCCAGCTCTTTCATGTGGCATCACCACTAAAACATGATATGAGCAGAATTCGCAAACAAGAGGGATCATGCCCTGTAATGTGTGTTTGGTTATCAGTTGGCTGCTGCAAACAGGCCAAGGAGATGTGAATGTGATTTACCCGACTGACTCAGCGTGCTTTACTTCAGGATATAAGCATGCGTTCCCGGTGATTTATAGATGTGGAGCAGTCAGCCACAAGGCCTCGGGCTGAGACAGACAGAGGGAGCGAGCAAAACAACAGTACTTAATTCAAGTCTGACAAATATTCTGCAGGAAATCCATACAAACTGCTCCATCAAATCTTTCAGACCCCCTGGTTCCTCCAGAGTTGTAAATCGCGACTTGTAAACTCACAAATTCCACATTAAGAAAGCTGAAAGAAGAAGAAAACATTATCTGCTTTGGTTCGCTTCATGTGTTCGTGCCCCACGCTGTTTCTGCTTTGCCCAGACAGCACGGAGAATGAGCTCCATGGGAAATATGCCTTAGAAACAGATGTGAATTTTCCAATAAAAGGGATTCTTAATCCTGCATGCATTTTTCAGAGTTGTGAAATTGCAAAATAGGCCTTTTTCTGCATATGACTCTTCCTGCACTGTTCTCTACGTCCTCCCAGAGCTATCTCTGTCCAAGCTTCTTTTTTTCGCTAGCAGCTGTTCATGCAGACAGCTGCACTGGCTATTCATTGTCGTTGAGAAGCAATTAAAAAATCAAGCCAATGTTGATTTTGACTTGATCCATTGCTATTTCTACACACAATTCCCTCTCTCATCCATCTCCTCTGTTTTCTATACTAACTCTTTTTCAGGCATACAACACAAAAGCTCATGAACAGCCCCACCAATGACATCACTTCCCAACCATGTGATGAGATTCACTCATCAAATTGTTTGTCTCTTTTTTTTTTACTTTCTGAAGATGCAATCCCCAAATTGCAGTGACATGGCAACGTTGGATTTGAGGCGTTATTGAGGCCAGAGCCCAGAGGAGCCATGTAATCCCCAAGACTTACTGCTCCACAAATTTTTTCCATATCTTCTTCAGTGGAGGCATGTGGCCACACAAAGTCTGACTGGCGTCATAGTGGCATTCAGCGGAGGGTTAAATTGAGCTGAGGCCATGCCTTGTGCCATGAGCACAGAGTGCATTCTTATATGTCCATGCACACGCAAACATATGTATTCATGCAAGAGTTTGCACGCCCAGTTGTGCATACACATGCGCTTTGCATGTCTCCAGTTGTTCCCTGCTCTCACAGCACACAGCAGGTGTGAGGTGGAGCAGGATAGAGCGGGCCTGTTTGGCTGGGTAATGCAGTCCTTAGAACAGCTTTTCTATTGTTTCAAAGGTGTGTGTTTTTTCTGGAGTTGCTTTGGAAACTTTTGTGGGATTAAGCCCTCGCCCACGCACTTCGGTTTCTAACACAGAGTCATTTGGAGAAAATGATTCAATTAGATTTGCAATATTTGGCTAATCTAGATTGATGGATTTAACTTTTGTGATATTTTTGCAAACAGAATAATTCCACAGTATCTTACTTAGAAACCATCGTGGTGCATCGTAGAAGCTGCAGTCAGCCATAGTATCAAAGCAAGAGATTAATTTAAATCAATATATTTAAATAGAATAAAAGTTTTATTGGAACATGAATTGTAAATAAAAATTAAGCAGTTGATATCTTGAAAATCAATGTTTGTTTACAACAAATGTTTACAGATAATTAGACTATTAATTATATATAATATATATACTTGTATACAAAATATACTATTTATTTCGTAATTCTATAATTATTATTTATTTTACTAGTATTTTGGTATAATTAGTAACAGCTTAGACTTAGATGAAAAAAACATTTACACATTTACAAAAGAAACAGCAAGAGGAAATGTATCATGTTCTTAGATTAACTGCTGACAAGTGGAGGGAAAACCTAAGACTCAACTAAAAGCTCAAATTCTCAGCAACTGTAAGCTTAGTTTTCAGTTGCTTATTACAGAAAGCAGGATTGAAGTAACTGAAGGCATCGTCAATACACTTAGGTTTAATCTTGTGTACAGCTAGAAAACCTGTGTCTGACTCCCTAATGAGGTCTGATCTGAGGCCTAACTGAGTTAAAAATGCTGAGGAAGTTCGAGATTAACCAATAACCCAAACGGAAACATTACTTTATTATGTAGCTGCTTCAGATAAAACAATCCTCTGTCTCATTCTGGCTTCACCTTAAACAAAATAATACACATCGCTGCTTGTTTAGCTTTGCTGTTATTGTGTCTCTGTGTATTATTCTTGGCAGATGCGTCCATTTGGTGAGCACAGAGCATCACTGACCCTTGCCAAACAGATGAGTTAGCTCATTTATCTGCAATGGGGCAGACAGACAACCTTATACATTGAGTGGAATGCTTTAACCAGCTGTGGACTGGATAGTTTTTTCATTGTTTTAAAGATCATAGATCTCACAGAAGACGGGAAGTATGGACCATATGATATTTCTGACTTCCTTTTGAGTTTTGTCTAATGATTGTTGTGAATAAAGAGTCCATCATGTGTACAGCCTACCCCTCACCCCTCCCTATGCCCGGAGTATTTCCTGTCTACCACATGTGCGCTGCAGCATCCAGACATCAACTAGCATGTTATGCTGTCTCCTGTTAATGGAAGAGTGAGAAAGCTTACAATCCCATCGCTACAGGTCAGGATTAATTCTCCTAATGGTTTTTTAAATCCGTCAAAGTGGATTTTTTGGCTGCAACTAAACATTTTGTGGTGTTAGAATAAGTTGAACTGCACCCCATTTTCTCATGTATTCCTGTTCGCTTTCTCCTCTTTTTCCATTCTCTTTTCTTCTCCAATCTCTCCTCTACTCTTCATTTCTACTTGCTTTTGTTCTACCGTTCCTCCTCTAGCATCAGACAGAGCATCCAGGGTAATAGCAGGCAGCTAGGAGCGCTTTTGTAATTGCTTGGTCTCATGTGCTGTAGAAAGCCAGCGTAGGGGCCAGCAGCATCAAAGCCTGACTGATCATTCCTCAACCTCCCTCTACTGACAGAGAGAAGGAAGGAGAGGGAGCAGGGGGGTTCGAATACAGATGGACAAACAAACCAGGGGGAAGTCAAAACTGAAGCAGATGTGGTGATAGCAGTAGAAAGACCAACAGACAGACTGGACTGGCAGGATCAGAAAGAAAAATCAGATAAAAGCTTCACTTCTTTTGCGCCTCCTCTCCTCCAACACCTGTTAATATTCAGCCAACAAGCGGAGTTGCACCATGCAAGGAGGATTTTTTCTGCTTTAAAGCACAAAAAAAAAATATGCTGAGATGACATCATACGTTATTAAGGTGGGGGTAGGTCTAATATGAGCCGGGTTTGGCTTGGCTGGTAAGAAAAAGCAGGAAACTGAAGCAGGAGCAATTTGAGAAGCCGAGGCCTCAGTCTGCAGCTGTGCGCTCACTTTTCCTCCTCAGCTACACAGCTGCAGGACTGACAATAGGCCTACTGCAAGTATTTACCCATGACCTCTCCTCTACTTCTCAATCCACTGCATGTTTATTTGACACATGTGTCAAATGAATAAGAGTTCAGGATATTCCCAAAGCTTACATTGAGAGAAAAAGGATTTTATTGTCACTTAATAAGAATAATGAAGATCAGAATAATGTGTCCTTTACTGTATGAAGCTTATTTGAAGTTTTGTCTGGCGTGGTTTGAGTTGGAAGAGCAACCTATTCCTTATTCATATGTCATCAGAAGATATGTTCTTACCTGGAAAACATACATTCATTGTTATTCAGAGTACTGAAATCAGTACAGTAAAAGTAGAATATTCATATTATGTAAACTGCAAAAACTAAAATCTAAGTAAGATTAAACATCTCAGACCAAGGACACATATGCTTATTTTTTAAAAGATAATTATTCATTATTCAGTTTTTTTCAATATTTTTTTTGCTTGTTTTAGGAATTCTTGATAAGGTTACAATTCCATGAAATAAGATAAATTATCTGCCAACAGAACAAGAAATTTTATCTTATTTCAAGGAAAATTAACCTAAATTTTGTAGTTTTTTTCATGTGTTTTAAAGCCAGTTTTTTATAGGTTAGAGGTTCTCCACAGATTGGGACACTTCACTTATAATCTACTTCCTAATGCATGTTGAGGTGTGTGTGTGTGTGTAATGATGAGCATAGAGGATTTATCTCTATTTTGATTTGGTTTCTCCCAGATTCCGAACCGTTTCTTCTCTTTGAAAGTAAGTGCAGAATCATAAGGCTGCATTCATTTCTGCAGACGCCTCAGTTGCATCTCACTGATGCCCTTAAAGTCTACCAGTTGCTCAGGAATGCTCCAGTGGGACAAGCATCACACAGCACCATAGGCTCATCTTGCCACACAGAGAGCAACAGAGTGTGTGTGTGGTGGTGGCGGTGGGGGGGGGGGGGGGGGATGATCGTCAGCGTGTTTGCAGACCAACGCAGAAGAGAAGAGGTGGAGAAGAGTGGGGATATTATGTGGCACCACTCTGTGAGCTGAGCCCTCCGCTACGGCACTTTTGTTGCCAGATCACAACCAGATGTGCCAAGTGTGTCCAAACAGGAATGACTGTGTGAAGGCAATTTTCAGCAATTTGTCAGATTTTAGAGCACCCCCCCCCCCATCCCCCTCCCAAACCCCTCCCCCCCACTCTTCCTTATGTCTCCTGAAAAGCAAATAGAAACGTTAGAGGAGCACTGCAATCATTTCAGACAGGCTCCCACGAAGCCTCACTGCACTTTGCCTGCAGCGCGTTTGAGATGAGAGATATACAGTATAACACCTGAACTCCGAGGGGCAAGACGGAGCCTGCATCGCTGACAAACACGCACACACCTTACCTTCATGCATCAGCATTACCGAATCTACTGATCAAATATTGGATTGCATGTATTCTTTTACTTGCAGAGTCAAAATCTGACACACATTCACACACTCTGAATCCATCATCGCCCTCTCTGGATAACCAAAACAGAGAGGAGAAAAACAGAAAAAAGGCTGTTAATCTTCCTGTAGACAGCCCATAAATAACAGATTCTCTTTCAAGGTTATGCAAGCAGTTTAGACCATCTCTTCTCATCGCCCACCCTTCGTCTTCCTCCCTGCGAAGGCCTCTCTCACAGGAAATTGAGGGCAGTGTCCTGTCTTTACAGCAAATGTGTCATCTCAGGAGACATGAGTATGGACCAAATGGGGGGCTGGCTTGGTTGGGATCCAAATATGAGCTTCAATTTTTATTCACTTTATCCATCTGTTTCTCCATAATCTGCGTTCTGCACAAACAACCCAATCCCCACTTTTCACCTGGAGCACAAACACAACCGGCAGCCCCTTGGGGTCCTGCTCTGTTTTTTTGCCCCTTTCAACATCATCAGATGCTCCTGCACGCCACTGCACGTGAGTGAGACAGTCTGCTGATGGAGCTGATGCACGCACAACTGCAATTTTACATTTTATCTCAAGAAGAAGGACTTAAACATAAATAGCAGATTACTTTGCAAAAGATGAGCATCACACAAGGTTATTGACAAATCACATGACCTGTAATTTCTTACTTTTATCATAAAGTTTACTGTCTGAGTATTTTTTTAATGGATCCCACCCACCTAGCTGAAGCCCTCTCCCTCTCTTCAAGTCACACTTTTGGACGACAACAAGTCTGTGCCCTGGGACCAATGAAAAGGACAATTGTGGGAGGGTTTGCATAACGATTCCGTCAGTCATGTGTCTCGTTACTCCCTACAAGAGCTCAAATTCGCCATTAATGCCTGCTTTAATTTGTTGCCTCATTGCTCTGGAATCTAGCATAAATCATCTCTGTTGCTCATCTTGCTTACAAAATAGATAGTTTCACTTCCAAATGTAGCAAATAGTCACCATATATATTAAGTTAGGTGGTGTGGCTTTTAAATAGTCACCAAAAAAGTAATGTCAAGTTAAATCATTCAGCATTTTAGGCAGAGCTACAAAAAAAAATGTGTTTTGCACTCTTCTAGATAAATCTGAGCTAAAATTTATCTTTTGGTATTGCACCAATGACATGCAAGTAAATCAAACCAAATGAGAGTCTGCCTTTTTTTTTTTTAATCAAAAGTAAGTGTACGTCGAGCAACGACATGCTAAAGCTGAAGATTGTTGAGTGAGTTCCAGGCAATAAAACTCTAAAGTTGTGGGTTTTCCCTCCTCGGGGTGTATGTCTACCACTACAGCTGAAAGACGAACGGCAGCATTGGAGTTTTCCTCCAGGAATCTGTGTGGGTGTGAGAATAGCTGCATGAGTAAAGTGTGCCACACTTTGCTTTTTTTAAGAAAGAGGTGCTTTTTTGCTTTTCTTGCTCATGTTCAACTACAACTGTAGTTGTTCACGACAAACAGCCGATTCATTAAATGTGTGCATGATTTTCCCCCCATTGTGTCATGAAAGGATTTTTCTCAGTGGCTTTGAGCAAACAGGCAGACTTTCAGCTAGAAGTGTGTGTTGACCACATGCAAGTAGAATATCTAAAATAAAAACCTGATGTCCATGTAAATGTTATGCATCATTTGGCACTGCAGAGAAACAACGCATAGTCCTACACGAATGCAGAGACCACTGGCAGAGACTTGTGTGTGTGTGTTTATCATATAAGTCTTGGACGTACGGATGTGTCAGTGCGGCTGTCATGCCCTTGCATAGCATTCTACCTCCATGTTTGCCACTTATGTTGGCATTTGCAGCACGCTCTTGCACACGCTATGTGATGCCATGTGTATATGAAAGAATATGTTCAGGGAATGTGTATCTGTCTGGACAATGTGTGTTTGTGTATACAAAGCTGTAGCAGCTGCGGGACACCACCTGTGCTTTAGCCTTTCCATAGGCCTGTTGTGGCACCAAATAGTCCCTCTGGGCCCATGGGGGACTCAGGCTTTAGATGTCAGAGATGGTGGGGCAAAGCCAGAACCCTCTCAGAATGGGCAGATCTGTGTGTGTTATGTTTGCATCGTTGCACACTCATTCCTTCCTTCATCTAATTTAAAAGACCTTCTTTACAGCGAGCAGATCAGAGCAGTGTTTATTCTCTTTTCTTCACACCTCTTTCTGTTTTTACCAGTTTAACAAGACTGGTTCCCATTCAGCAGGCTGGCTGACAGATGTCCATCACCTCTGCTGTTTGCTTCCAACCCCAACCCACCTCCAGGCCCCATGGTGAAAGAAGGAACTGGCTATAACAGCTATTAAACGGGGCCCCATTAATGAACAAACAGTATTGTGGCTGTCTGGATTTTTATGGCGAGTAAGAAAAAAAAACCTTTTTTCCGCACATTTGTTACCTTAATTATGAGGTTCATTGTAACAATAATCTTTCTATCAGCAGTCAGAAGATGTTGATTGTCACAGTTTGTTCCAGATGACTTCTAATCATTCTTCCCTTTGTTGAATCATGTTTAGTTTTTCAAACAACACACTGCTGAGCAGGAACTTTCTCAACACAAATATTTAATAATGCCACACAGCCATTCTCTGTTCCCGATTCAAGACTCAGTTCTTATCTTTTATCTCTTGTAATCTCCTTAAAACCAATTTTCAGCTGAGCAGCAGATAGTTACAACCCATAACCTCTTGATCTGATTAGAAATAACCTGTAAAATGAATTTGGGAAGAGAAGAGATTTTTTATTTAAAAATGATCTTTATTGACCCACTGCAAAATAATTTACAGCAGCATCAAAACCCCACCCCCCATTCCCACTTCTCCACCCTTCACTCCATCTACTGGAAGAATTTAACAAATCCTCCATTATCCTTCAGATCAGATTCAGATCTTTATGCCCAAATGTTCAAGTTGTCCCATCAATCTGTAATAAGACTGTTCAATATGGAACTGAGATTTCATCAAACCATAAAACATTGTCTTCACATCAGCACAAAAATTTGCATCTGAAAAATGTTTCCTAGTCAATCATGTAGCCAATTTCACAGTAGCAAGATGCTTCTTTTTGGCAGAATATTTCGGACCAAATACAAATAGAAGAAGAGAAGTGTTTTTCTTCACCATAACAGCATCGACTGCCTCCAGAAAACACATCCAAATTAAGACTCTGATAAACAGCTTAATTAAAAACAATCTATCCATCTACCCATTTGTTATGAGCAATCTGTAATGTGATAAAAAAAAGAACATGAAAACAGCTGATTGTCTTATTTTTCCCATAGAATGTTGTATTTTACCATTTTATTAACACACAATAAATGGATACTTGATTAAATAAAGAAAGAAATGAACCATTATTTATTTAACAGTTAAAAAGTATGATTAAGATATTGTGTTTAATGCCTTTGTTTTCTACTCCACCACCATTTGTCATTTTTCCAAAGCTGAAATGGCAGACAGGTTCGGGAGTGGATGTGTTAGCAATTTGGAAACTTAGTTGTGGGGGTTACTGGTGTCATATCCCACAATGCAATGCTGAATTCCTTTAACATGTGGTGAGTCAGGAAAGGGGTGGTTGACCTATGCCTTCCCACGAGCCCCTTGGGAACAGCTTTGTGAGCTTGCTTCAGAAATGTAGGATCAGTGCACAAACTAGCACAGCAGTTTGTGACTGGAATTGTAATCATCTCACTTCTTCCTCTTCTCGCTGCACCCTGGTTCTTTCTCTCCTCCTTTTCATCTTAGGACAACTGGTTTGTGTATATATATAAACCTTTTTTCTTGTGCTGTGTCTGTTTTAGTATTTTTAGTATTCAACACAATACTGGCTCTGCAGATGCGATCCATTTCGTGAGGTGGAAGAGGGAGAAAGTGAAGCTGAAGGTGAAATGTGTTGCTCTTTGCTCTGTTTCCTGTATGAACACATTTTATATTCTCTGTGGCTTCCAGAAGTTTGACTTGGATTTTGTTCTCCTATTTTGTTGCCTTGCTGAAAAAATTTCAGATGCTTAAACTCAAATATTGTCCTTTCATCCAGAGATTATTTAATTTTTTACAGGATTAAGGAAAAAGTTAAAATTTTGTTTGAAAAGGAAATAAAAGCAAAGCAATATTTGCAAATCTCGTCAACTTATATTGTATAAATGTCTGATGTTATAAATGAAACATTGTCATGAAGATAATTAGCTCATTTTAAATTTGATGACTGCAGCAGATCTAAAAAAATGGAAGAGCACCAGCAAAAGGCAGAAAAACTTATTGTCACAGATATAAAACAACTGGAATAGCAATGATAAACAGTAAGGAGTTTGGCAGCAGCTCAATAATGTGACTGACTGGCTGTAAAAGCAGTGTTTAAGACTGACAGAGCATCTCTGATGTAAAGATGGGCAGAGGTTGCGCAGTCACTGTCAATCTGCCTATAAAAGTGAATAAACTGTTTCAGACAACTGCTTCTCAATGTGAAACTGCAAAAGGTGCTGACTTCCCCAATCCACAATTCAAAGACTCAAAGAATTAAGAGAAATCTCTCTACATGAGATCAAATGGAAAGTTCAAGTTTCAGGCACTACTGCACCGAAACCCGGGAAGATTCTCTACAGGAAACCAAAGCACGAACTCACAAACACTTCCAGTAATCATCCCAACAAAGAGAAACGATGTATGAATAGCTCTTTCACTGTCCCACCTCGTGGAGTGGACTGACACAATCTGGAATCAGGCAGTATGGGTAGAAATGTTGTTTTTCAGATAAGTCATCTGCTTCACTTCCATCTTGCACAGGCCGTCTATTTGATGACAGTTTTTATTCATGGTCCCACGTCGATGAATACTGTTGACTTAAGAGGGCCTGTTATTTTCATCTGCACTAAAAGAGTTCCTGACTGTTTAGCCTTTAATCCACCAGACTGTTGACAGCTACCAACATCAGCAAGAACTTTTAGTTTCTCTAATGCTGACTGGCAAAGGCATGCAAAAACAGCAATGTAGTAGTACAATGCAAAAATATTCAACAAGATTAGCACATGGAAAAAAATAGCAGCTGGATGGACAATTAATAATACAACATTTAGAAATTTCATGATATGAGACAACTTTATATAAGTATAACTGTGGAGCCATCTGTAAATGTAATAATATACAAGATATCGTAAAGCAAGATGAGCATAGTTTTATGTTGTTGCTTTAGTTCTCTAAAACTTTGCACAGCATAATTATCTCAAAATTCATTCCTTCATTTGGAGTCTTGTTTCAGATCGAGGTCGGTGTTTACTTTACCACCAACATCTGCAACAAGTTCACTTTGGTTGGGATTTGGTGATTGTGAAGCCCCACAGCACGGCATGTGATTAACCATGAGACCATGCTGCTCTCTCCAAATATTTATACTATGTTAATAAATAGTGATTAATATAAAGACTGTGAAACTATCAACTTAATATCCATCCCTCTTAATAATTGTATTCGATGGTGCTACAAAGTCCAAACTTTCTATATTCGATGCACATGTTAGACCCATGTAAGCAATGGTTTTACTGGTATGGTTCACTGTTGCTAACACATTTGCTTGCTTTAGCTTTCCCTGTGTAATGTATTGATGGATGTTGGTTATTTTATGGTTCCTTGCCATTTGATACTAATTCATGTCTTTAATATTACTTAACACAAACGGAACTTTATTTTAATCACCAATGTATGCATTTTTCTTCTTACGCTGCAGAAAGTCCCATCTACCATGTTGGAGCTTCTGGCATGTAGTTCCTGTCCATGGAAACATACTTGTATAACCAATGAGGAGGTGTGCAGTTCCTGGAATATAGTATGTACTGCATTTGCATGTATTTGGGTCACATAACTGTCTGTGATCTGTCTGCTGTGTTATGCTGAGCAAATTTACTCTGTCAAGAGGAACTATATGTATATGTGTATATACAAAGTTCCTCTTGATAGTCTGAGTTCTTTATTTATTTTAGTTACATCTTAGTTTGATAGAGTTTCCATGTATTGCTGGACACGACTGGATGGGACAGAAAAAGTATAAGAAGACAAGAGAAAAGGAAAGAGAACATAATTTTGCAGTGTTTATGTAAAAGTATACACACTTTACCTCATAACTGTTTGTCCATTCAGATTTACCGTTTCACATGCATCATCACTTCTCACTGCATTTCAGATTTTTACAGTGAACTTGTGTGAATTCTGCTTTTAGAAAGATGTGAAACAAAAACTGCTAACCTTGTCACTGCCTGGTTTAACTTCGGTTTATGCAATATTCATGTGTCTTCTTCAGGGTGTCAAAATTCTGACTTCTCATTTACTCTGAATAGTAAAACATCTTATGTTGCACCTGCATCTGTTGCTTTCTGTTTCCTGTCTCTTTTCTTCTCTTCTCATAGCTAACAGTGGGAGTTGAGAAGTCTTCTCGTATTTATGATACAGTCATATTGTCTGGTGTATGATTTTGTAAAAGAAAGATCCTCACATCCAATATAGAGAATTTACACATCAAATATGTGATACATTTGTTACTTATTTACAGGAATATAATATCCTTATATCCTAAAATAGGATAAACATGTTTAATGACAATAGATGACTTCCAGTGTAAAGATACATCCCTTAAAAGCCCAGAGTCATGCTGCCTTTTATAAACTAAAACTTTCTCCTTGTCTTATGTCTCCCTCTCTAAAACTTTGCCTAAGTAACATAGATTTCAAAAAATGACTTGCCTAGTGGTTTTTCATGCAACATGGTGTTAAGCTGCTCTGGTGTCCAGTATTTTGCCTACAATTATATTGTGAGGGGGGGGGGGGGGGGGAGGGAGGGGGGGGGGGGGGGGGAAGGGGGGGGGGGGGGGGGGGGGGGGTGGGGGGGGGGGGGGGGGGGGGGGGGGGGGGGGGGGGGGGGGGGGGGGGGGG
>JBAMHX010000016.1:20030453-20043792 GCA_037177515.1 Pseudomugil tenellus
AAGAAAGAAAGAAAGAAAGAAAGAAAGAAAGAAAGAAAGAAAGAAAGAAAGAAAGAAAGAAAGAAAGAAAAGAAAGACCATCCATCCATTCAACAAACCGACCTTATGCTTTGTCTTATGCTAATGCAGATTTGAAAGGGAAGACTGAAGCCCCTTTGCTCGGCCTCTGGAAAATTTCACTTAGGTAGGAAGATTCCCCAAAATACAGAACACCCTGAAACACTCAGCTTTAGAGAGATAGGAAAAGGTGTAAAATGGATATGGACATCCATCCATCCATCCATCCAAGTGAAACATGCTAAGAGCTTGTCTACAGCTTCTCTCTTGGAATATCTGGGATATTACATAAAATCTGGGATAACATAAGTGAGATGCCCAAGTTTAATTTATGACTCAGAACAGAAACAGCCAACAACTCCCATCATTTTACTAGGTCAAACATGATTCCAAAACTTGTTTCTATTTTCTCTGATGGACACTGAGGTTTCTTTAAACCAGATCAATGGTTCAAATGTTTTAAAAAGAATTGAAAATGACTTTTTTCTTCTTTGCGTGCATATATGAAAGTTTTTTTCAAACTTTTACCATTTTTATGCATTTTTTCTTGCACCTCACAAATCTTTTAATGCACATCAGAAACAGCAACAGTCCTGGTTATTGGAAAAATCTAACTATAACCCAACAGTTTTGAGCTCAGCTGGTTTGGTGACTTCAGACTGTAAAGCCCACCTGTGGGCTCAGTCCCTTCACTTTCTATCTTTTATAGAGGTAGACACCCTCTCTACATTTAAAATCTAGCTTTTTAACAAATCTTATAGTTAGGGATAATCTAGCCGTCCATTAGGTAGACAGCCATGAGTATGTCCCATGATGCACTGAGCACTTCCTGTTACTTTCTCTGCTCTTATCCTCCATGTATAAATGTATGACAGTATTGACATCATTAAGATGTTTATCTTTTTTCTGCAAGTCTTCCTGGACATAAGTTTCATTGTATATTAATCTGTCTTTCTTTTCCTCTCCACCACCAAATTAATCGAAGCTGATGGCTACCTTACCTGGGTCAAGTTCTGCTGGAGGTGTTGCCTTCCTGTTAAAAGGGATTTTTCCTTCCCACAGTTTCCTCATGCATGCACATGATGGGAGATTGGATCCAAGTCAAGATTTGATGCAATTTTTGGTTTCCCTTAACTAGGATATTCATTATGAATTGGCTCATAAAGCTGAATTGAATTCAAATGAAATGAGTTTGTCTGTGCATCTCTGAGACGACTACACATCATGTTTTTATCTGATAGTATGTGACACATTGCAGTTTACCATAAACTCCATGCTGTTTCAAATAGCATCTTGAACATTAGTCGAGAATAAAGACATCTCTACAGTGACAGCACATGCTGAGAGGTAGATACTGTTAGCTCCCCACAGTCATTTTCAGACAGTAGAATTAACACATGTAAGAATTTGTGAGAAGGAACCTGACACCCACAGGATTTTTTGTCTGAGGACATGTAAAATAATCCATAGGATATACATAAGTAGACAGAAGTACAGCCAAGTTTAAGAGAACAAACCAAGAGCTGAGTTTTTTTTAAAGCTGTTTTGACCACTGAGAACGGTGGAAAGTAAGAGGGAGAAAAAGGTAAAACGGAACAAGGAACTGACAATTAGGGACGACTAATCACTAAGTGTGTAGCCAAGCGCATCCCCCCACGCTGGTGCCAGCGCTTGCACTGTGCTTGAACCTGTGCTGAATGCCAACGGCAGATAATTATAAACCCGCAGGGCAGGCCTCTTCTGTGCAGAGGGAGGAATGGAGCCTCCGCCAAGCCTGAACTCCTGACCTTCTTCACACACCAAGCGTCTGTTGTGGGCTTCGGGAGGTGTAAGATGGGTCACGGCAAGCCGTGAGGCAACTGAGAGGGAATGAGAGAGAGGGGAGCGTGAGGCAGAGAGGTGGTTGAGGGCCAGGGGGTAGAAGGAAGGGGGGATGAGTGAGGGACATAAAGTAGGGAGGGTAAGGAGGGGGAAGGAGGGATTTCAGGGAGGAGGTGCTCAGTGGAGGGTCACTTTTTTGTTGGCATTCTTCAGTGAGAACTTGCGACCAATCACAAATAAGCAGGAATCACTTGAAAAATCAGAGTGAAATCCCCTTTGTTATGCTTGCTTAGTTATCGCCTCTCTTTTTATCAACATGAGGAAATGCAGTGTCTTTAACACCTTTGTATACAAAGAAAAGCCTTTGTTGGAGCTGGATCGTCTTTTTAAGGTTTCCCTTACTTATCATTGCATTGTCACACATTGTTGGTGGTTAATTATCTAAATCTGTAAGTTCATGGGTTTTACTTTTTATCGGCCTATTAAATGCGCTGTCGAGTTTGCATGTTATCTAAAGAATATTTTAAGCAGAAGTTTTGTACGTGTTAAATGAGAAATAGGGTTGTTTACTAGTTCCATATTACTAAATAAAAAAGTAATTAAGTTTCTCTAGTTGATATCAACACACATAAAAGAAAGAATGCTTGACAAGATATCTGAAGAGCCTTTGCTCTTTCCATTTGCACCGCAGATGGAAATGCCTGGTTCATTAGTAGACGAGACAAAAACACGACCTCTGTCACATAAAGGCTGTGATCCATAAAGCTGATGGTCGACTGTTGGGAACATCAGGAGTGTAAGGGAAGGTCTACTGCCTTTGTTTTTTCTCCATGTCTCGCTCATAATGTGCACTGATGCAACTCAGTTTCAGACAATTCTACATTTTAAATCTGCACCATGTCTGTCAGTGAGCTCAGCTCCAAAAAGATTACTAATACTTATTGTTCAGGATAGTTAGTGAGAAAATACAGCTGCTCTGTGTGATAAATGTAAAGGTGGATAATGCAAAGGAAGCATGGGGTTAAAATGCTTCATAGAAACATTGGTTTTTATGTGTTAGTCGAAATTAAAACCAGCCTGTCAGTAGTCCTAGTTACCCCTTGGTGCCTCAAACGCTGGACTCCAAACTGGCTTGGTACTAACACCTTGCAGCGGAAAAGCCACTAACACTGCGTTTTATTTTGCAGGGTGTATTCTCATTTCCTTCTGAGATTAACAAATGCATACATACAATTTCCTTTTGTAACACATTTCCTGATAATCGTGCATTGCTGATAATGATAGTTTATTATTTTTCAGACTGAACCCTGGATGTCATTTCGGCTCAGAGTGAGGAGTCAGCTAATTAGGAGACAAGAATAACAGCTCAATCTGTCTTTTATGTCCATGATTTGTTGCTGTCAGCTGTAAAGAAAAGTTAACTGAGCTCAGTCTTTTAGACCCATGTGCAGCAACTTTAGTGAAAACGTTCACCCAGCTGTTGTACCCCCATCACTGACGTTCTGTGATATGACATAAAACTGAAGGACAACAAACAGTTATAGTCGCTTTCTAAAGCTGCATTGTTGCAGCTTTCTGGGACAGACACAGATTTTTTTATCTTTCCCTTGCTCAATTATGTATTCACAAGGATATAGCACTTATTCTTTGCTAAATTAATAGATTTTTGACTCACAATAAAATCTCAATCACATGCTAAATAATCACTAATTTGAGCGTAAATAAAGTAATATGTACATTCATTAATTTAACTCGAACTGCTTTCTCACTTAATTCTTAGTTGCTGTACTAAAGTTTTCATCTTTGTGGGTCCATCAAAAGAAGAATACAGTATAAACATAGAATTAATCTTTTTTAAAACACATGTTCATCTCACCTTTAATGTAATCGCTAATTTAACAGGTGAATGTTAAATGATAGTGTGTTGGTCGCTTGTGATAGTCGCTTTTTTACACACCTTTTTTAAGGTATGTTTGAAATATTTCCACTTTGCTGTTCCTAATAATCTATTTAACAAACACATTCTTAAGAAATATGCGTCACCTCTGTTTTCTGGAAATACATTTGGCACATAGATTGTATTTAAAATGATATTATGGATGGTATAAATATTTTAGCTAAAAAGTGCACAACACAAGCTAAAACAGCCCATAACAACTACAAACTATCAGTAATCTCTGAATTGCTGAGCTATTTACCAAAATAGGACAAATAATGTTCTTTAATATCCTTTATACCTACGGATTAAACGCTTTTAACACCACATTAACGGTGATAATCTCTGTCACACGCCATTTTAGACTTTGCATTTAGCTTGAGCCATTAAACCTACTACCTGTGTAATTAGCTTCACTCAGCTACTTAATTAGCATGTCTTTACTACTGTCAAGTAAGATGTTGCCACCTCTTTCTTTTTGTCTAATGCCACCCGTTAGCGAGTATTTAATTGCTATAAATACTGCTTGTACCTGTCTCATTATCGTGTTGTTTGACTGCTGTCTCAAAACAGGGTAAGCTCTCCTAAATCAGTGTTACAGTTGTGAAAATAAAGAAACTCCTACTCAGCTAGTTGTGACAGTATAAGCGGCTGATTTAATGTTTTAAGTCACAGATGAGCTGGTGGAGACTTTTCAAGTTGACAATCTAATTAAAATTTGATGGAGGAATCCAAAACTGTTGGAGTTCAAGCAGAAGACCCTAGTGAAATGAGGTCACTACATCCACATCTCGCTTGTGATCAGGTGATCGTTGAAGGTCAATGTTAGTAAACTTGCTGTGAATATAGAACATTTAAGAAAAAGGTAACATAATGCAATTAGATTTCCTTTATTCAACTGGATTTAGAAGTACACGGTCAGTGTGAAACAGCAGCACAGAGATGATCATCCAGCCTCATGATGCAGCAGTGATCAGCAACTGGAATGCAGCATTAAAAGCTTCCTCTTCTATGAAACCAACACACCACTGGCAAAAATGATGAACTTTTGTTGTGTTCTCTTCAGTTGTCAGAGTCCTAATTAATAATGAGTTTGTGGTGGGTAAGTTACCAAGTTTAAAGCATATATTCATACAGCAGCTGGGGTCATACCATCACTCCCAGCATGTCTGCTTATTTTGGCCTATATTTTTCTGAAATTTCTGTTTTTTCATTTTTAATTTTTTTAAATACATGCATATTTTGTCTTTTTTTTTCTTGTGTTTTTTTTAACCTCCATCTCAGTAGCTTGAAAAATAAGTTACTATATGCTCTTCCATGGAAAATATCATTCCAAGTATCAAAACTTCTTGATAAAGGTAAGAAACAGTCAGATCCACTGTCTGTGACCTCATAGCACCCCAAACAAACAGGGAAAAAACATTACAACCATAAAGCCAATGTTAATGTTCCAGTTTCTCTCGTGAAGTCTGAATTGTCAGCAGACCACCTTGGCTCATCTGGCCTCCTGCTCTCATCATGAAGATCTCTCTCGCTGTGAACTTCGCCAATTTCCCATGATTGAATGTAATTGGGACCAGATAACCCCCTCTGTCTCTCCTCTGCAGTCTTTGATCACTCCTGACCTGGCTCCTGCTCAACTCTGACACACTGGAATCCATTTCTTGGGTGGTTTGTGATTGCTCACAGACAGACTTGTGAGATATATCAAGTATTGATGTGTGAGCCTCCAAATCCAACTTGCTGCAGTGAATATTTCCACCTCATTCTCTGGCACGGTTAGAGATCTCAAGCTGCCTTACAGGAACATAGTTGTTTATGCATGCACACTCTTGCTTTTTTTTCTTTTGTGATTGTCTTCAGGAAACAAAACAAGATGTGCACAAAGATTCCCAAATTTGATTCAGGAGATTTGTAAATCCTGTGCAAATTACTGGTGCCTCTTTTTTTCTCTCTGCCTGCCATGCTCCTCTTTGAAACTCCTCTTCTGAAGCAATCACTCCCAGATGGAGAATATTAGATCTAATCACTTCCATTTGCCAGCTCTTTTACTCTCACTGCGAGGTGACACGCTGTCTCCTTCTGACATCTCCTCACAATGGACAATTACTGAGCACTCATCAATCACTTTCAACAAAGAACTCTGACACCCTAAATCTGCTGGAAATCATCTCATTCGGTAATTTTCAGAAATATACAAATCCGACTTTGCGTGAGTGATGTGCAAACCTGTGCCAGTTGTCTAATTGAAAATAAATCAAAACTGTCAAGTGTACTCAGTGTAATGTTCATCAAAACTTAACTTATAATGTAAGCATGTACATACGGCAAGAGTTGCTTTGGATTTGCTATTTTATACAAATATTGTCAAGCGTATTGGCACAGCTTTGAAGACAAGCATGTGTCCTGCAGCTTTTCTGCTGCGGGGAATGTCTTTCCCTCTGCCATATGAAAAAAATAAAAACCAAAGATCAGCGAAGCCGATGTGCAAAGTTGCCCATCTCTCTATTCTGATATCTTCTATGTGTTTTTCTCCATCTCTCTACATGTGAAATCCTTCATTCACGTCCTAATTTTTCAATTTATTCCTCTTAATCTCTCTGTTCTTCATAGCCTCTGGTGCAAACGGCCGCCTCCCTTCTCTCCTGTCCACTCTTACCTCCTATCATCCCTCAGTCTTGTTCACTCATCCCTCTATCCTTCATTCTCCGAGACAGACAATAAAGCAAGCTTTTCCATGGCTGACCTGCGATTCACCCTGACCTCCCCAACATCCCAAACCACAGACAGTGAGGGCGAGGGTGGGTTGCAGAACGCTCTTGTATCCTGGCCCAGAATTTGAGTCCCACAGGGCTTATCCGGCACTCTGTGTTCTGTTCGGCACTGATGGGGTCACACACACATGCACACACCACCATGGGGGGAAGAGAATAATGTTAAAATGAAGGAAAAGTAAAAGTTTTCCTCAGAGAGAACGGCAGTTACACTCTGGTCCCAAAGACAGTTCTGTATCCATTTCTGGGCAAATTGTTGAGGCTCATCTTAATCTCGGCACGTGCTCCTTTCTGCTTTTCTCATGACCCTCATTTGACACAGCCACTTCTCTGACCTTTGGAGCTGTCATTTGGCAAGCAGTGATAGTTCATGTGAATCCGATGTTACAGAAAGGAGACTCCTTTGCAGCTCAGCACCAGAAGGAGCACCTGTTTCCAAATAAACCTTCAGATAAATTGAGATGGCGTGCCTCTATCATGTGTCTGGAAATGTGGAAATGTGAATCTCTGCCAACGCACATCCTCCCTTGTTTTTCCCTTCTCACATGAATTCTCCATTCATCGCCTCAAGTTATAAGTTCCCATTTTGCACTGCACTTATCTACACTAAATCCTAGAAATCTGGATTTAAAATTGAGGCTGGAGTCACATGTTTCTCCAGCTGCATCCGTCTCAGAGAGACTGCAGCCCATTTTGACCCCTGTGTCCCAGGGTTGAGGTAGAGGCCCAGCTCACTGGTGAAATGATGAACTGTGTCAGGTAGTAGCAGCTCCACTTACCAGAAAAAATAAATAAATAAATGAATATCTTCCGTAGTAGAGGTACCACTTTATGTTTTGGGTGCTATTCTAACAGGAACTTACTTAATGGATGAATAGTTTAACCTTTAATTCAGCAGCAAGGGTAGCCCAAAAGATCATTTTAAGAAAACTGAATTTAACATAGGATCTTATCTGAATGAATTTTCAATTTCAGGGTAGAAATATTAACTCCTGGAACCAACTACACAGTAAAAAGCCTTTTGTTTTCCATATATTTGATTTTACAGCTGGGTACTTCCTGCTGGCGCCACCGTGACGGAGCCCTCTCAGCTCTACCTTTTCATCCATTTTGGGATTTTCCGATAATGACGAAACACCAAGATGGCGACGGTAGGACCCCCCTATTGGCTTCATTTTTGCTCTTCAGAAACCTATGGGAAACGTGACGTATGTGCTGTCCAGTAATTTATATTGCATGGGTGTAAACACTGAAAAAATGTCCAACACATATCAAGAGCTTGAAATTGCAGATCTCAAGATAAGTCTTAAAGAATAAGAAAATGATAAAGATGTTGAATAACCTGCTACTGGAATGCATAACAAGCAGTCAGATAAAATCAGGACAGCTGGAAATAAGAGTATACACATTCTTCTTTCACGCATTAGTTCGGCCATGTAAGCATTGTAATGAGCCCCTTTCTAGACCACCTTTGCCCATTTACAAATGAACCAAACAAGCTGACCTGATCCCATGCTGGTATGCTCTTTGACAAACTGCATTACAAGAGGAGATGTGATGTTAACTCCAACTGAAGTAACGCTCGGTGTTCCACATGATGATCAGGTCGCGTTAGAAACTGTAGACATGTTACTTTGCATGATTTATGATTGCGTGTTGAATGTTTACATTTTGAAGGCATGCCAGGCATATGCATCATGCATGATCATGATGCCATACTCTCATGCACCAGTTTTTTATCTTTTTTTTTACTGCAATTCAGACATATACAATAAGTTGGTCAGCTTCCCATACCACCATTCTACTTTTGTCCTTTTACAAATTGCACCAATAAGCAGCAAATGAACATTAGTGCTGAACTGAAAAGGCCCATGAAAGGAAAATGATTCCTGCACAGCACCATGCAACAGTCTGTGAATGGCACAGAGTGCACAAAGCTACCGAAAAGAATTTTCCATTTAGTAGTGACAAAAAATATAATGATATTGTATATAATATAATAATGCAAAAGTGGCCAAAACACCTCGAGGGCTAGACTGAACTTTAGCAAAAGTCCATTTTGACCAGGAATATATCTCATAGTGAAGGAAGAGGACGCTATAGACTTGGTCCTGTGAGGTCGTATTTGGGAGTCAGAACCTCTTTAGGTGGAGAATTCAGAGCAAACAGATCTGTTAAAGAGTCTTGTGGCCTGTTTGTCCCAGAGTTTAACCCTCTTCTCTTTTCTCTCAGGCTGCTCCTTTATTCACTGTGTGGATTTATTATAGTATGGCATAGTGTGGCCATGACTAGAGTTCCTGTGTGTGAGAGAGAAAGCTTACATATAAGAACTGGGATTTATTTTTTCATTTCCAATACAATAAGCTGGTCATAGAGGTAAAAAACAGAGATAAGAGATAAAAAACAAGAAAAAAAACCTACAAAAATTAGGTTAATTTTAAGATTTCTTGTTCTGTTGGCAGATCATTTATCTTATTTCAATGAATATTAACCTGTCAAGAATTCCTAAAACAAGTACAAAAAAGCTTTAAAAAAACCTACTTTTTAAGAATAATTATCTTATGTTTTAAAAAAATAAGCATATGTGTCCTTGATTTGACATGTTTAATCTTACTTAGATTTTAGTTTTTGCATTGTAGCGTATTATACGTTCATGCTTACATAAACGAACAAGCCTATCTGGTAAATCAGAACAAAACTTGCTTTTAATCACATTTTTACTGTTAATTAATCATTTTCTTTGATTTCATAGTTTCTCTTTTTTGTCTGACTACTGTCCCCCCTCCTGTCCCCTGGTTGTCCCATTGCAACACAGTCCCTTTTCTCCCCAAATGAAATTCTTTGGAAAGTCATTTTATATCACCCTTTGACTGTGCATTGAACTGTAAAACCACCCCATTGGAAACAAAATAAAAGGATAGGATAGAGAGAGAGGGTGGGGGGTGGGATGGGGCAAGGAGAAGAATTATAATTCTTTGCAGGCCTTTGGTATTAACCCAAACACCAGAGCTGTCAGCAGTTCAGAGAGGGAGGTGTGAGGGGGCAAACATTCAGTGTTAATTGGCACTTTGTAAGCTCTGAGCCTTCCTTTTGTAAGGGAAGTGGAAGGGAGAGGGAGTGTGAGAGATGGGGGAGGAAGGCTGGACAGGGTGAGGGAGGAAGAGAGAGGGGCACACACCCACAGAGGGAGAGCGAGAGAGAGCCCTTATTCTCGTAGGTTTGTTGAGCCTTGTTGAGGGTGTTTACGGTTCACTTCTTATCCTTTGTTAATTGGGCATTCTCTCCCCAAGTGAAAAAAAGAAATAATTCATGTATCCCCGGCCTGCCACCCAGGCTCCTAAAACTCTCCCCACCAACCTGATCAGCAACAGGGGGATAAATGACAAGCATAAAACTGAGGGATTGTCCTGTGAATGTTAGTTTTACAGGCGTGATATGTCTCTAGCTGTGTTTGTGGTGACTGCTGCATTAGAGAAACTTCAAAGAGATTATATTTCCTTTATTTTTCATGCTGATACTAAAATTCATGTGTTGATTTGAACTGTTTTGTTCAGATTTCTTTCTTTTTCTACAACAGGTTCTGTATTACAGAGCGTATACTTATTAATTTTTTTTGCAAAACTGTATTTATGAATCTTAACATTATTTAAATTCAGCAGGTAAACACACTGCTATAATGAGCTTAAAGACTGAGCAGACTGTGACAGTTACAACAAAAAATAAACACATATATGCATGTTATTATTAGCTTTCAAACCATGATAAGATATTTCCATTAAATATCCTTTTTTTACCCTCTTTGCTTCAGCTTGCATCAACACATTGACCAATAAAGTCTCTATATATTTAAAATCCAATGAGGGCATCTGCTAATGAATGTGTGAATGAAGATTTTTAATACAGTGACCTCTGTGTTAATAGTGACACAAAGAAGCAGTGGAGCACTGCCAGACCATGAGGTACAGGATGTAGAAACAACCTGTCTGGCCTCTCTGTTGATCCTCTCCCTCCACTGACATGTTTGGAGCTATAAGATATGAATGTATGAAAGAAAAAAATGAAAAATACTTTATTTTTATACAAAGAAAACTAAATACTATTTTTTAATACAAATATACTTAATTTATTTTAATACTTTATATACATACAGTAGATATGAGGCACCTGTCTTTGAAAGAGTGAGGGACAGGAGAGAGAGAGGTTTGTAGGCATGAGACTGCTTCATTGCACCTCTCTCTCTCTCTCTCTCTCTCTCTCTCTCTCTCTCTCTCTCTCTCCTACTGACTGGTGTAAATAATAATAGAAGCAGCACTGAAAGGACACAGGTGTCAACCATTGTGCTGCTCTGAATGGACCTGGGGGAAGGAGGTCAGGGGTTACAGGGCCACCTCAGCCACCTCTCACACCCACACGTTTCATTCACAGTGACGCTCCCTTTCACAGGTTTTCATCTTGCTCCCCCGCCTCCCCTGTCCCTCACTCTCCTTTTGTTATTATAGCGCAATGTTTTGTGAAAACTTTTCAGAGGTCATGCACAAGCTCAGTATTCAGGAAGATTAACATTCTTTACTAAATTAATCGGCCCACACAACTGCAGAGATCAATGCTGCTAACTTAACAAACCAGTAAATGAACAAAATCTGACATTTGCATTAAATACCATCTACAAGATTTGATTTAGCTATTTACTGTAATCATCAGTGCAAATAATAAGTTAGATAGTTTAGAAAATGAGTAATTGGATTTATTTTACAAATAGGGAGGAAGAAAAGGGCCAAAACACTTTGTGATTCATTTGTGTACAATAATTCAGACACTGGCTTGGCCAGTAACCCATACTGGCACAAAATCGTATGAATGAAATGTGATATTTGTAAAGGTTTTTCTTTGGCTCATTTGTTCGTCATGATGCTCATTTAATTGTATAGCTCAATTAACCTTGGTACTTTGACTGTAGTTGGAGATTACTGCATAGACAGCAGAAAACACCAGAGCCATATTGGCCTTATGAAGAAGTGTAATTAGAACATGGGGTTATGTTCCAAAAGTAGGCCATTTAGAAAGGTCATGTGTGTGCATCACCTCCACTTCAAAGAAGCAGTTTCCATACATGTTGCACAAGCCTACATAAAAGGGGAAAATGGGATGACATGCTTGCATGTGTGCTTCGCTTGTCCTTTAAATTTGTATTTGTTTGACATGCATGGTGATACCTTGTTAGTTTGTGTTTTAATTTAGCAGTAAATGGTTAATCAAGGGGAAGGACTGATGTTGTTAGCTCATAGAGGTCAGGATGGAAACAGTCCAAATACAAATCAGGTTGTAAAGCTGCTTCTAAAGTTGATAGGATGACATCATCAGTAGCAGGTTGCCATGGATTTCCATTCAATAGAAATAGAATAATTTGTGAGAAGCTCATGACGTCATAACAACTGAGTGCAAAAGGAAAACATGGCTCAACAAAACTATGACTATGTTATCCTGACTGAACTGAAAGACACTGGAGTTGTTCTGCCCCATGGATGCCCCCTCCAGTTTGAAAAGACTTTTTAAACTATTAAACTATTTTTCCATATTAAGTGAAATTCTATACTAAATATAAAGTGGATGCTATTTTCTCAAAATGTGTTTAAAGCATAAAACTATAAATGAAACCATGAGTCTTGCCTCTTCTAACTGATTACCTTCGTTTACATACGAGCAACTGCTTTGTTACAACATTCTGTAGTTTGTATTAAAGCAGCTAAAGTACAGTAATAAGGCCAGACTGAAACCTTACCATAGTTCATCTCAACTATATGACCACAATGATTGTGTTCACAGAACTGGGTAACTTTGGCACAATTAAAGGGCTTAAATTAAGACTGCTAAACACTTGAGAAAGGTTAGATTCTTGTATCAGGAGGTCATACTGCCAACGTTCGGTATCTGATCAATGACAAGAAAGCACTGTGACTCATTCAATCCATCTAAGGTAATGATTAAATGATCTATTGTCTTCAATGGCATGTAGAGATGAATGACCATCATCTATGTGTTGGTGATGCACTGAATTAGATACACCCTGGCCATTAACATTCCTAAACTGGCAACCGTCATGTCGAGGCTGACAACCAAACTGTATACTTCTTTTGGTTCCTACTTTGGTGAATCTAATTAGATTAGCTGTTGACTTAGCTATTTTAATTTCTACTTAGTGGTAGATCACAGGGCATACCTTCTTAGTCTTGCAATGCTGCAGGGCAACGATGGCCACAGGAATGTACATAATGAATGTCAGTGTGGCATCTGAAGAAGTCAGAAGCACATATTTTTAAAGTTATGTAGTGTTGCTTTACAATAAACAAACAAATGTGTTGTGTGTCTCTTGTCTAGTGTAAAACCCAAAATATGATTATGATATCTTGGTTTAACATAATATAAACCCACAGGAATTGTCCCTGGCATTTTTCTATCGTGTTTTTAAGCCCATCTACAGCAGTAAACAGATCCATTATCAGTTCAATCTGTGCTTCTCTGGTCCTCCCATTGCCCTGCACATTTTACTGGCATCCCTATTTTAACACACCGGAATTAAATGTATGCCTTGTTAATCAACTTGCAAAGAACTCGATGATGATTCATTTATCTGAATCAGGGGTGATGGAATAGGAACACTTGGACAGCCAGGGCATTGGATGGATGGATGGATGGATGGATGGATGGATAAATGGATGGATGGATGGATGGATGGATGGATGGATGGATGGAT
>JBAMHX010000016.1:20050730-20061838 GCA_037177515.1 Pseudomugil tenellus
TAATATAATATAATATAATATAATATAATATAATATAATATAATATAATATAATATAATATAATATAATATAATCTGACTCATGTTTTTAGTTACACTATGTTTTGTGATTAGCTTTATTGAAACGTGTGTGTGTGAGCAGGAATCCTACTCTCGAAGAAACTACAGTAATGATCAGACAGAAACATTGCAAATGTTCAAACTCTTTGAAATCACCAGAGTGTCCCCTTTAGTGTGTCTTGCTTCTGTTATATACTGAGTCAGTATACTCAGGTCTTTAGTTCCTTTGTCCTGAGGTTTGTCATATGAATTTTAAAATCACCAGCAAAAATTACACAGTCAGAACCAACACAGATCTTAGACAGCAGCTCATTGAAATCATCACAAATTGCAGGACAGTATCCAGGGGGCATGTAAATATTTAGAAACATAACTCTGGGCGAGGCCTTGAGTTTCAGAGCCATATATTCCAAAAGTAGTGAAACTTTGAAAAATTCCTTACATAAGACTGCAAATCCCCCCACCTCTCCTGTTCGCTCTGACCTCACTGATAAAACTGTATTTGGGAGGGGTTGACTCGATAAGAACAGCTTCACACTTTAACCCTGACTTGATAAAATGTAAAACTTGTCAGTAAAATACAGTTTGTTGTCAGCACATGCAGATATAAGTCAGTATTCAGTGCCAGTAATCTTTTCTTCTCCTCTTCTGACAGGAGAAACGGCTCCACTGATGAATACAGCTGCTTTCAGGGAGCTCACTGTGTTTAACAGTCCAGTAAAACCCTGTTTCAGGACCTCAGACTGCTGCTTGGACATATCATTTAAGCCTGGATGTAGAACAATGTTTCTCACAGTTGTGTATTCACCCACAGCTTTCCGAATTCTCTCCAGTCTGTTGCTGGTCATCTTTAGGAAAACAGAGAACTTAAATTAATCAACCTAATATAATATTAAAATAACTAAAAAATAATAATAATGGTGCATTTTGTAAATACAACATATGTATACTTGAACATGAAATATTTAACTTGCACAAGACAGTTTGATTGGAGAAGTGTGTGATTTTATTAAAGTCTGGCATCCAGTTAATGAGTACATTCTCTTTAATAAGTAATGTAATGAATAATAACTCAGATATTTTACTTTTTGATAATGTAGGGTTACTGGTGACCAATAGTGGATGCATTATGTAGACCATGTCTTTGCTCTTTGAAGGTAACATAAAAATGAAGGCACAGAGAAGGATGGCTCGACACAAGAGGAGCGATGTCACTTCTTCTCCATTCATCTTATGAAGCCTGATGGGTGAGGCTGCCCTCCTCCAGCTACGCAATGGACGACAGGGATCGGAAATTTCATCGTTCATGTAGACGTGGGGTCTTGTGAAGCAACACCGGAAAGTTGAAAAATGTTTAACTTATGTCCCTGTTCCATGGCCTTACAACCAATCAGTGAGGGTTTCAGTGACTGATCAAGGAGAGCATGAATATTTCTGCATCAGCCTTGAGGTCTGCTATCAAATCATGTTTCTTTAAAAAAAAAAAAAAAACATGAACCCATGTTTGTCTGTTTCTTGTGTAAACGTGAGTTAACAGAAACATTTCTGTCAATTCAAGCAAAATTTCCTGACTCTTCATCCTTCACACTTTATTTGTCATGTAGTGAAAAAAAAAACAAATAAAAAAAATTCCCTCTTTATCATAACTGATCACATTTCTTGGGGACAAGTGATAAGAGATAGTGATACACAACGCTGTTGCTGTTTGTTGTATCCAGTATGCGGTGTTTCACCTGGAAGCAGATACATTTCAGCCATCTCCGTTGTTAGTAACCCCACTGTGAAAGAGAACTTAGAGAACTTAGAAATTAGATTAGCATTAGAAAAATAGACCCTGAAATAAAGAAGAAAATTGCTCAAAGTTACATTGCAGTAGTGTTCGGTTTAAATCTGAAAGGATTGAAGTGTAAAACATCTGTTTTGGCGTGGCTTACTCACAGAATTATCACTTTAATTTAGAAACACAGAGACCTTATTATGTTAGAGGAAAGGAATATATCATTATATGTAATTGTAGCTTGCGGACTACCATCATGTGATTGCGCTGAGAGGTCTGTTTTGTAGAAACCATGTTTTATTGATAAGTTATTTGGTCTGCAAAATCAGTGAACTTAAAGAATTATGTCACTCCAAGCATCACCATCCAGATCTTACCACTGCAGCACAGTTTTCTTGTTCATAAACAAATGTGGTTAATATTCCATCTTTTTACAAAAAATCCTATTATCATGTGTGCCTAATACGTTTTACGTTTTTACAAAAAAAATATCACATTTTAATGTGATATGGTCCCAATTTGATTTATTTTATTTAGCATGACGCTCTACGCTTCTGTACATGGTGTCTAAAGTGAACACAAATGATTCTGAGTTTTAATAGCAAAGCTATCACCATGTCACTGTTAGTGCTGCGGACATAAATTCCTCATGGAATGTAGTTGTACGAATGCTGGATTATATAGTTTGTAAAAGAAGTGCTCAAGTCTTTGCCTATGTCAACCAAATATGTGAACCATGGGTAGAAAAGATCCAGCTGCCTCGTTGCTCCTGTGATGATAATGTTCAGCGCTGCATCTGTGGCAGGATAGGCTGGCACATTAGTGACTCCCCTGAAAAACAGAGAAATCCAGCTCTTAACTCAAGCAATGTTAATGTTGCCAAATAATTTAGAACCAAACTCAATAAATCACATTTTAATCACTTAATATTTCCCCCAAAAAGCACATTTTTTTAATGTAAATGGATTTTAATAGTGGACTAAATCAATTGATAAACACAGACATTAATATTGCTCTGTTTACATCTGCATTTAATTGTTGCTCAATTCAACGTAGTAAAAGCGAAAGTGAAAAGGCTTAAACCAGCGACCTTCTTGATGTGAGTGCACAACGCTAACCACTGCGCCACCATGCAGCCCGTCACTACATATAAACAGTGAATATTTTCCGCTAACCTGACTTTCTCCATTGCTGATTCAGTATCAATCAGACCCAGTGTGCATATAGAGATGGACACATTGCTCTTCCTCAAAGCCAGTTCATGCCGAAGCGACCCAAAGAATCCATTCAGGGCAAATTTTGTTGAGGAATATGGTGCCACAAAGGGACTGGTAATTTTACCTGTGGACAGGTATAAACAGCTGAGTTATAACAGAAAATCATTCAACTCTTTAAGATCTGCTGAAGGAACAGAAAGCATCAGCATCAACTGTTGGACAGAGGTGACGTGCTGTTCTTAGGGTAAAAACTAAAAATATTTTTCTATTTCTTATCCCTGCAAATTCTCTTTATTTCAGCTTCACCACAGGATCATCACAATGTTAAAAAATTTGAATAATTACTGTATTTCTATTTTCTTTATGTCACTTAGGTGAAACTAAATGATGTGTAACTGTAATCTTCTGCAAATATGACTGCAAGTAGACAAACTGTTTAGATTTCAGAAATTAGTGTCATTAAATGTTCATAGAAATAAGGAAATACCTAAAATAGATGAAACAACCACCAGAGATCCTTTACTTTGTTCAAGAGTGGGCAAAGCTTTCCAAGCCATCTGAACATAGCTGAAGAAGTTGGTCTTTGAAATAAAAACACACACAGGTTAGACATCCGAGCATTCTCTTCATATTGTGCATATGGACCATCAAAATGCCCCGTTACCTTCATGAGCCACTTTACGTATTCCACATCACCATCCCACATCCTGAAGGGGTTCGAGCCGATGTGGTTGAGAACCAGGTAGTCTAAGCCTCCAAGTTTCTCCACAGCAAACTGCACCACCCTCTCCGGGTCAGAATCTGTGGCCATGTCTGCTGCTACGTAAAGAGCTTTCTGGGCTCCCAGACTCAGACACTTCTCTGCCACCTACGAGCCAAGATCAGTAAGAACATTCTTCAACACAGCTGCAGAAACCACCAACAGAATGCTTAATTATTATTATTTCTTTTGGATTTAAACTACCTGATCATTTATTTAAAAAATAAAAATTAAAAAAAATCCTAAAGTGTAAAATTAAACTATTTTTTAAGTGTGTGAAACTTTCTAACAATTACTTTTGTAAGGTCAACTAAACTAAATAGTCATTAAAACTAGAACTGGTTAAGTAAATCAGACATTGAACCTGTTTCTTTATATGCTGCATTTGACCTGATACACACATAACTCTGCAAACTGCAAATGTCTGCGAGTTCACTGACCTGCTGTAACACTTTCTCCCGCCTTGCTGTAATGACAATCTTGGCTCCGTAACGGGCATAATGATACGCTATTTGCTCACCAATGCCCGTACTGGCCCCTGTCACCAACACCTTGGCACCTTTGAGAGATTCTGAGACAAATTCATCTTATTTAGAACAGGTACCACGATGGCAACACACAAAACACATTGGAAATAGCTATTCAGACATTGAAAAGTTATCAATGTAATCACACATCTGTGTTCATGGCAATAAGCCAAATGTGTGTGATAGCAAATAGATTACATCCCACAGGAAATCAATTTGCTTATCTAATAAAGTCATAAAGATTTCAGCGAAAAACTTGATCTCAGTTATCTCACTATGCTTTTTATTTTATCTCGGCTTGTTAAACATAACGCGGCATACCATAAAACAAGATCGAAGTCCTACTTAGGTCATTTTAAGTCAAAGGACATTCAGATTCAAAATCAAGCAACTGTGATGCTGGATGACCCCAAGCTACGGCAGCCGCTTTCTGAAAACACTACTTGCTATGTGCAAACACTTTAATAGTATACTCCATTAATTCAAACCACATTATGTAATTATGGAAAATTGACTGTACAGTGTGTCCTCACAGTGTGGATAAATGCCGCTTTCTCTCTCATCAGGCCCTTCAGTCACATGTTGAAGCAGATTATCAGCAATTATTTGCTCATTTTGTGTCTCCACGTCCAGATTTCCCAAAGGGCACAATAAATATGTGCTATCATCATTATTCACAGATTATTTTGATCAGTGCAAACTAAGCAACTGGCATGTGGTGCATGTCAAAAATAGTTAAAAATGTATGTAAAATGGTTCCCGTCTGAGTGTAAGGCATGTACCGCAAGTCCAGACACAAATTTAAATATGATCTCTAAATGTCTCTATGATAAGTATAACTGTGTTACATTCAATACTCATCAAGGGTATAACCGTATGTTACATAAACCGGTTATAACCATGATCCTATCTAGAACAAGTATAGCAAGTTTTTTTTTTCTTTCTTTTTTGTCTCCTATAAGATGTAGTTACCTGTTCCTGCCTCATCCTGGGGAATGGGGGGAGGGGGGGGGGGAGTGGTGGACATAAACTTTCCCAACTTTAATTTTTCCCCCCAACAGACATGAACAGTGCAAACTCCATTGCAATGCATTGCAAAGGAACTTCCAGCTCTACAGTCCCTAACTGCATTTGCACATTAAAACACTGGTTGCGTTTTCTGCAAATCTGTTGATCCAACAATTGTGTTACTGCAAGACTCTTGTCATATGTATCACTACAATACTGATCTTTTAAAATACAACAGTTCATATGAAATCACTTCATTATACTGACTTTATAGGTAATTATTATGAAATATGCTTAGACTTATATATAAACATTAATACATATGTGAAAATAGCATGCACAACCATGACTTTATTTTAATTAAAAAAAAATCATAGTGAGCCAAAGCTTGTGTTAGATAAGTTCATCAAATTTCAAAGCTGTCACTTTCTGCATGTATTTTGGTGTTTTAAATGACATTAATGTTGGAGTCTACAATCCTGAAACGTTTAATGAAGAGCAGACCTGCAGATGTAACGCTGCCAGCGAGCTGTCATGTCTGCGCCACTGCAACGCCCAAACACAAACTTATATGTGTACAGTTCGCACAAAGTCGCTCAACTTACCTGGATCGAACTTGGGTGTTGTCCACTTGACAGCTATATAACCAACAACTATACTGGCAATTAAGAATTTAGTGAATGATCTCATTTTTAGTAACTTGCTTGGACTGGTTCTTTGCTAAGAATGCATAGATGTACCCCAACTTTCATAACAGGGATTTTCAGAAGGAGGTTTCTCAGGAATAATCATTTTTCTCCTCCTTCTTTCCTGACGTTTTCTAGTGATGCTTTTGAAGACCCACCCCTTCTTTTTAGGCAGAAATATCCAAAGCCTTTTCTATTCTGTTTCATTTATTAATTTTAAAAACATGTTTTAAAAAATAAAAACAATTCGTATCAAGTTTGTTTTCATTTTTAATATTGTTTAAGGGAAAAAAAGAATAACGAATCTGCTGCTCTGAAATACCGTCAGCTGTTAAAAGCAAAACTTTATTGACACAACAGTCGTGTACAAAGTGCTACAGTACAAGCAAGGTTTGTCCTTCAGTGTAGCAAAGGAGCTAGCGTCTCTCCAGTTCCCGGTGTGAGGTGTTTGCAAAAACAACACGTAAAGGGGAGTTATACAACTGTGGGCCATGGCGGCAAGGATTTTGCCTGTGGTGAAGTTAGTATTTGCAATGTTATTTGTAATTTTCTTATGAATTTTGCTGGCGGAAGTGCATAGCGCTCGATTAGCCAACTAGCTAACTTAGGCTAACTGTCATTCTGCCTCCAAGCTTCACGACAATATGCCTCCAAAACATTGCTTGCTCAATTTGACTCAACAATCCAATATATATAATACATTCGATACGATATATAATAAAGTTAAATAAATTTGAAATTGTGTAGATTGTCAACTTGTCAACGCCAGCTATACCCTTAGTTTACAAGAGATCAATTAATTTTCCAACAGATTAGTAAATTCGATCTCAATAGTTTAATGTATTTAGTTTTTCACTTTTGCATGTTTCCTGTAACAGAAATCAGTATTTCGGGCTAACTGAATGGTTGCCTCATTGACTTGCAGACTAGCCACCAAGGTGACCATTGCAGGGGGGGCCCTTTACGTCGCCTATGACTCCGGGCTGCTGGGAAGTAGCGAACAGGGCTCCGAGGCGCTGGAGAAGGCCAAAGCAGCGGTACCACCCGCCATAGAGGAATGGATGAAGTATTTTGGACTGGAGGTACAGATAAGATTCACTGCTCCAGGATATGGTTGTAGTTCATATTCATGCTGTGATGTCAACATTAGAAACTAAATTTCTATTATAAATAAATCAAGTAGATCAGCAATATACAAATTGTTCATGATGGTTAAGATTATGTAACTATAGGTAAATGGAGCTTAATTAGCTGTTTTAAAGTTTTTTTTCAAATACATTTTTAAAGTATAATTATGTTGTACTTTAGAGTTTGGAAAATATTGATATTGAAATACAGTAACTCTAATTAAATACTATAATATATATAAAAAAATCTATATAAGGGACATTTCCCTAATGTTATTGTCACTATCAGGTGTGTGTTATTCTTTTGATACAGTAGAAAGAAAAAAAATATTATTTGTTAGTTTTCTATTCTGAATGAAATTAGACTGAGGACATTCAGTCTTGAGTTATATGACAAAGGGATGATTTTCCAGCTCTATCTCCGTGAAACACCTTGAGCCCGCATTGCTGCCTATAACTGTAAATAAAAACAAGAAGTTCCTAGAAGGGTTTAGGAGTACATCAGATATATATGGATATATTAAGTGTTCTTCAACAGGGTGCCATGACTCCAGAGTTTAACCAAATATTAAGTTGAAACAAAAGGTTCAGCAAAGCATTGGAGTTATTTCAGTTTGTAGAGGCAAAATCAGCATCGATCATGTTCAGCAGGCCAACTGTTTGGCTTTTCTGTTGGATAAATATTCTTCTAATGATACTATTTTAAATACACAGCTTTGGTTCATATTAGGTTTCATTTGTTTAATTTAAAAATGGAAAATACGTTTAATATATATATATATATATATATATATATATAAAAATAAAGAAATAAAAGCTTATATCTCTTTTGCTCTTCCCGTGTCCTAAGGCTCAACTTCCTACCGTGCCCAAGATTGAATTTGCTCCTGTTAAGGCATGGAATTCTGGTAAGAACCAACAAGGAAAAGAGGATATCGCTTCAGTAGGGTCATGAGTTTCTGTTCTTAAGCATATGTGGTTGTTCATTGTTTCTGCTTTTCTCCTTATTAAAGCAGGATTTAGTTCTTAAGTCAATGTGCTGATTTAAAAATATGCAATGATCTGTTTTCTGAAGACTGAATTCATCTTTTTTTCGTATTGCAGGGGTGCGATGGACAATTTCAGGTCTTTCAGAGGCTCCAACAAAAGCAACTGAATATACAAACCAGGGACTGCAGTATGTGAAGGACCTCATCAAATGACTAATGAAGACACTTGAACCAGCGTAATCTATTAGTTTGACTTTTGCACTTGAGAAATGACATTACTCCTTAAAGCCCCCCCTGAAAAGGAAGACTCACCATGAAAGAAAACTAAGTGGAATTCAGAAGAGCTGAATGGGTAGTCGTTCTTTAATTTAAAGTGGCATTGAGTGTAAGTTGCACATAATGCAGGGAAGCAAAATGTCATTTTAATCATTTCATTTTGTGTATACCAACAAATGATCACAAATGTCCGAGATAAAACGTTAAGACATCTTGTTCAAACCCGTATTATGAGAATGTCTTCTTTATATTTCATTTCACCATCTGACTAATAACATTCTGTAAACGTGTCCTGTCTTTAGTTTGATTTATTTAATCGGATCGCATTGATGCCAATTGATGTTTTACAGAAAGAAAAATCACCCAACAAATGTGCAAAAGTCTTTATTACAGAATGATAATGACAGACTGCCATCGGATTCTGCTACAGCTTATGAACAGTGGGAGGAAACGGAAGCATGAAGAGTGAAGTCATTTATTAAGTAAATCTTCACATCACAAACACTTCAAAACTTAGATATGATGTCTCGCTTTCTATTTAAATGAAGGAACTGTTTCTACCACATTGTCACATCTTCACGTCAAAGTAAAGTTGCAAACCCTTCAGGCACTGTTTAGGTGGTGCATGCAGTTTGAATGGGGAAAAATAGGATACACAATACAGCAGGAGGATGAAAAGCAATCCAGAGACTACAATACTGTAACAAAGTGCATGAGGTTCTACAGACTAGAACGAGATAGTTTCAACAGATTGGTTTGGTAGGTTAATAATCATTTTTATTGAGTATATATTATTTTTTTACAGACTGATATTGTAAGATATATAAGTGGAATAATAGGCAACATTACAAGGAATTATACACAAGTTTAACAGATTAAATATGGTTATCTGGATGTACTTCAGCAATCTTTTTCCATTTTTGTCTTCATGCATGAAAATAAAAGCATTGTTTTGCCACATTCGCCCTTAAAAAATAAACAAAAACAAACTGCACCATAACCTAAAATTGTAAACTTTATACATTAAAGTGCTCCCCACAATATTGACAGTGAGATAAAACGGCATTAAGAGCTAAAACGTATCACAAATACAAACTGATGGTTGCAAAACTTTACTCAAGCTGTCAGCGTTGCCACTCTGAAATGAAAGCGAAATGGTGGCTTTCATAAAGATTAACAAAGAGCGCACAATCCAGAGAAACAGAAATAAAATATTGCAAAGCGTCCAAGCTGGAAGGCACTTCATGATTTGTGTGCGACAAAATCAAATTTAGCAATACTTGCAAACACAAAGGCCATGATGCTCCTTACGCTGTTAAAATATGGATTTGGAGCAAAATGGTGACAGGAAGCGAAGCTAAGCCATAATCATAGGATGTAGCTGATGTGTGAACCACAGCTAACATATGTTACAATACTAAACATGGTGCAAAGGTGCAGCACAACGTTGGAATTTGACAACAAAAGGGCTCCAAGGTGATTTTGCTGCTTCCATTTATTCATTTTAGAAATGAACAGAAAGCAACTTGTTCCAAACTTATGAGTTATAATAAAGATCTAAAGGATAGTCTGTAAAGCTTTCCATCGTTGGGATTTAATTAAAAGAACCGCCTCACAGTGGCAGCAGGGCCTATGCTGCAGAAACTGTGCAGCTGATGAAAGTGCAATCTAAGACTGTTCATAGTTTAAAGCAGCAATAATAAAATAACCTCTGAAAAAGCCGAGCATAGCAGTGCTACAGTTCGCCAAAAACCTGCACTGACACATGAACAATGAACCCTTCATGGCTTTGAATAACACATGGAAGAGAAGCAAATGAAAAGAGGGAGCTAAAAACGTCAATATTCAGGTTGTTTTGACCAGGTCATAGACATGGATGTGAAAGTCATCATCATATTTGATATAATAAACCGAGGGCTTGGCTGGAACCTGGTAGATGACCAGACCTGTTCTCTTCACACCCTTGTCCGTAACATACTCCACTTGTTTCCCCACCAGACTCTCCGTCTCTTCCCCCGGCTTCCTGTCTGCGGGCAACAGGTGCTTGTTCTCTGAGGAGTAAATCATTACACAAACACCATAATTACTGATAGATAACCTTACATACATATCTCAATAAAAATGGTCAAAGTGACCTGCATAATAGTACATCTTTAAATGTCACACAGTCTGGCCTCTTATCGCTTTGATATGGAGCTGAAGCAAAACTTAACCAGAAAATGTCATACATTTGTGAGTGAGATAAGAATTGGCTCAAACCTTCTTTGACTTTTAAATATGTAGGTGGAATTGTGTGTTAATGTGCACTTATTTACCAGCATCAAATCAGATACTTGGGAGAGCAGCGCAACCATCCTAATCTAATCAAAATCATTTCCCGACATGTCAGATTCTTTCACATTTAACTCCAGCTTCTTATTTTTCCCAAAATAAATGCTTTATTCTAAACCTCATACAGAATATGTGTCTATATTTGCATTTCTTTACTTATTGTTTGCAGTTTACATAAGAGGGTAGGAGCATTCCAACGGTCAAAAGCAATTTACATAAAGGGAAAAATCTTCACTCGATGCCAACACAGCAAAACATATCTATTGTGCCTAGGGGGGGGGGGGGGGGGGGGGGGGGGGGGGGGGGGGGGGGGGGGGGGAGGGGAGGGGGGGGGGGGGGGGGGGGCGGGGG
>JBAMHX010000016.1:20084531-20095594 GCA_037177515.1 Pseudomugil tenellus
GTCTGTTATGTGGAATTACTGGTATGACGTTTTTGAAATATGGTTTTGTTTGTGTGTGTGTGTGTGTGTGTGTGTATGTGTGTATGTATATGTGAATCTCTACTGAGTGACCACAACAGCTGAGGCATAGGCACATATGGAAACAGGAAGAAGGAAAACGGCTGCAGGTTCAGGTGTTGGGACTTTTTCTGTGCTGATGTAGATGTTATAGTTATCTGCTGCCACATGGGGGCAGTAAGAGAAATATACAGAGGAATTCTTATTTGCGTTTATGTTGGTTCTTTAGCTTTGCTGAGCTGTGGAGAAGGCAAAAATCAGATAGAAAACCATTTTTTATGATGTTGTAAAACTAAATTTTAATTACTGCCCAGTTTTGTTGCTGTCTTTTTACCTGTGCATCTTTACTCATTGTAGTTTTAGCCCGTTTTTCTGCCTTGTTATGACATAAATTGCTGTTAGCCCTCCCTGGTCCAGGCTAACTTCCAGCTAGCTACATTTGATCTATGTATAGCATTATCTCTAAAGCCTACATACTGCTATCTTTCTTGATGACTATCTGCATTAAATACACACCTTTTATGAGACGTAAAGTCACAGTTGATACCTTTGTACAAGTATAAACATGCTTTTAGCTCTGAGTTGACTAAACGTATTCATTTATCAATTATTTTGAAATTGTTGCTGTTACAATACAAGTAGGAATGCACAGGAACATTTATCACAACCAGGGTATTGAATATTTTCTATGTGGAAAATCATGAACCTCTGGAGCCATTATTGCTGTACTATGTCCCAGGATGAAAAACTGTACCTTATAACTCCCTCCCAGCTTGGGGCATCACATGATAGCCATTCTGCTTTATGACAGATTTTCATGCCAAACTACATCATTATTGATGACCATTTTGAATGTGAACCATGATTGAGGTCGTTGAACAATGGGTGGGTACAAGACATACCACATTAGCCTTCGTTATTAAATGCCTTTAGCATTTGTCTTTCAAGTGAAAAAACTGCCAGTTCAGTCGTGCTGCTTTATAAAATACACTTAAACTAATAATAATATAATAATAATAATATAAACTAATTATAGAATTTATTTTACTGCAGATGTTGTTCTTTTTTATACATTCAGTTTTTCTACTAACTGTATATTTATTTGAAATAAAATCATAAAAGTCCCAGCGCTATCCTGAGTTGGGATGCCATTTTTAATGTGGACAGTCTTCCTGTGTGCCAACCATTTCAAGTATATGTCTGTCTGTTTCATGTTTTTATATGCACCTCAAAAATACATCTGAAGACAAAGAATTCAACTGTATCCATAGACGTAAAATTTACAATTCAAATTGCCACCTGTGGTAAACATTTAAAGTGAAAGATTTTATTAAAAATAGATAAATCAATGCAGTGCAAATGTTTAGATATATGCTGCTGCCACAACCTTGACTTTGATAATAAGCCATATTCTGAATTTGATCATAAGGGCAGTGTATACTTAATAACCAAACACACATACACACATGCTAAAAAACTCACATCTACTCTCATCCATCGTCCACCCTTCATCCTATCTATTCAACATTATAACTTGGGCTGTTTTTGTAACAAAACAAGCCCTAATCCTAAATTCAGGGAACTGTGAATGTGCCTCAACAAATGGCAGACAAATGAGAAGGATTAGCAAGGGCCTGTGAAAGACTGAAAGGTTTGCCATTGATCTACGGTGGTCCTGTTCTCTTTCAGGGCCACTCGGTTTGAAAACCCCACTGAGTAAGAGCATACAGGGCCACTCCAGAGCCCCCTAGGCCACCGAGAGACACACAACAGCCACAATTAGTCTCAGAAGCTGTAATGGCAATTCAATAAGCGCTTTAAAATTGTGCCTTAGTCTGTCTGCCACCCCGCAACCCCTCCCATCCCTTCCATTTTCGTCTACATACGTAAGATTGGTATTATGAGTGGTGAGGGGCTCTTTTTTTCTTTCCCACCCACCACAGTTCTTTTCAGTTACTGTGAGAGAAAATGACCACACAGGGTTTCAAAGGTTCCAGGGGCTGCGATTTGTTGTTGCTGAAGCAGCATGACTTGTGTCCCTGTAGATATTGGCTGAGGCCCTCAAAAATGGGCTTTTGTTAATACTTTTTTTTTTTTAACAAGGATCATTTCTGTTGATCAAATGCAAAATAGTTCCTGATATAAGATTGTAAACAGTAATTTGCAGGAATGTGACTACATAACCAGCTGTGCAGTTCAGGTCTGGCCATGCAGGTGTTTTAGCTTCATGACTCAGACACCTGTCCCGGTGATGTCACCATGTCATACAAAGAAAAAGCTAAGGCTGTGTTATGGACGGCTGCCGTGTATATTTACCTGTACACTCTGGTTTTAAGACATTCTTCATTGATTCTGTTTAGGTTTTTACTTCTGTTGATGAAAGCCCAAAGCTTTTGATCAGGACTTCCAAAGGATCCCTCGCTGGCAAGCATACTGACAGGACAGTGGCAGAGCAATGATAATTACAGGTCCCATTTGCTGTCCTCTGAAACTAGCACCATAAAGCCAGGCGCACCCTCCAGACAAGGAGATTCTTGGATGCTTAAAAGGAGGGAGAAAGGATAAAGGACAAGAGATGGTGTGGGGGGGTGGGGGGCACTGACAAAGAGGCGAATCAGTTGAGAGAACAGGTAGAAAACGGGATTACTTACTGGTATTCAAGTTTTAGTGTCTCTCTGCCAGCCAAGGGGTTATGTGGTGATCATATGTTCAAAAAGCACCTGTAAAGTTGCGATGCACAATATACTTCAGTTCTTTGTCATTCTTTCTTACCAGAAAGGAAAGTGTGACCAGTGCAAAACTCGCCTAGCTGTTTTAAAGTTAACAAAATCCACCGGAACTGCTCCACTCTGAGATAAACTAATATGTTTTCATTTAATCATCAAGCAAAAATTAAATGTTTTAGGAATCCAGCAAAAAGAAAATGTATCTAAGCAGGATTTTATTCACTTATAGTAAGTTTGGGTGCATCATGTTATCAGAAAGCATTGCATAAGTTATATTGCATTCTGTTAAAGGTACAAAAAATGTATCGATGGACACTATAGGTAGAACTGTCTGTTTCTAGACAGTGTCAAATTAAATCCAATTTAATAATTTGGCATTAGCCTAGTCCAGGTTCACAGTTAAAAGTTTTTTTGACATCTCTTTGTTCTTTCTTGATCTAAATAGCATAATGTTGTGCTTAAACTCAAGCAGAAAATTTACCCTATTTTCTAAAAATTATTACCTATTACATTGGTACATTATTACAAATGTACCAATATCCAGTACTAATACCTTGCAAACTGAGCTCATTGTGGACTTAAATACAACTATTATTTCACTACTCCTTGGTTATTCTGGCTGTGTGCTTTGGGTCACTGTCATGTTGGAAGATCCAGCCATGACCCATCTTCAATGCTCTAAGTGAGGGTGGGAAGTTGTTCCCCAAAATCTCCCAATATATGACCCCGGTCATCCTCTCCTTAATACAATGCACTCGTCCTGTCCAGTATGCAGAAACACACCCCCAAAAGCATGATGCTAGCACCTCCATGCTTCACAGCATGGATGTTCTTGGGATGGTACTCAGCATTCTTCTTTTTCCAAAAACGGCGAGTAGAATTAAGACCAGAAAGTTCTATTTTGGTCTCATCTGACCACACGACTTTCTCCCATGACTCCTCTGGATCATCAAAATGGTCTCTGGCAAATTTAAGGCGGGCTTGGACATGTGCTTTTTTAGGTCATGCATGAAATTAAAACATGAGTGTGTTGGTGTATTACCAACAGTAACCTTGGAAACGGTCCCAGCTTTTTTCAGATCATTGATCAGCTCCTCCCGTGTAGTTCTGGGCTGATTCCTTACCGATCATAGAGACCCCACGAGGTGAGATCTTGCATGGATGTCAGAGGGAGATTGACAGTCATGTTTAGCTTCTTCCATTTTCTAATAATTGTTCCAACAGGGAATCGGTTTTCACCAAGCTGCTTGGCAATTTGGACAACTTTTTGGTCTTGGCATTGTTGGAGTCTTACAGGACAGGGGTGGACAGGTGTCTTTATGCAGCTAACAGTTGCGTCTAATTTAGGATTAGAGTGGAGATGGACTTTTTAAAGGTGGACTAACATGTCTTTGAGGGTCTGAATTCTTGCTATTAGGTGTTCAAATACTTATTTGCAGCTGTAACATACAAATAAATTGTTATTTAAAATTATACAATGTGACATTGTGTGATTTCCAATGGACATGCACCTAAGATGAAAATTTCAGACCCCCCATGATTTCCAAGTGGGAGACCTTGCAAAATCACAGGGTATTCAAGTACTTATTTGCCTCACTGTAGGAACTAGGGACGATGGTCTTCAGTTCTTACAATGGGTTCCGCTCTAACTCAGAGGCATGCTCTTTTTTGGGTTCTACAGGAACACATCTGATGTAGGTGGTAGCTCCACCCTTTAGCAGCATAACGTCTGATTTACTCATAGGACATGGAAACAATCAGCGCATGTTTAATAACTTAAAGTTACATGACATCTTCATTGTCTGCAGCGTTGCGCTCTCCTTTCTTCATCCACATAAAACATTTAAGTAGAAAGTTTTTTTTTTCTCCTCACTCTCTCTGTGAGCTCCTACAGCCTCGACTTTAGCCGCCTGATGTGATCGTCCATAATTAATAATCCCATCATACAGAAAAATAACACTGTGGTCTCCTCATATTTGCTCCCTAGCAATGTGCGATAAAGCGGTTCTCCTGGGGAAAGGCAGTTATTAGAACTGAATTTGTGGAGAACCATTTTTAAAACTACATTCTTAGAACGCATCTGTTAGAAAGTACCTATTGTGAGCCCACACAATTTTGGCCAGACATGTACCCAGTCACAGTAATCTTACATTATGACAGGCTGAATGATTGGTCTTTATTCACCCCAAATTGTGACCATTCATCCCCACCTCCTCTTTCTGTTCCATGAAAAGAATTAGTGGTCTCCTATGCCGTTGGAGGGTTCATCTGTGTATTAATGATGTTGATTTTAAGTTTAAGTTTAAGTTTAAGCATAGTTCATAACCGCAGATCAGACATAGAGGTGATTCTACATCAATGCCTCTCCTGCTGTGAGTTTTCTCATGATTATAATGAGGTGAGCTTCTATGTCAAGCAGCTCTGATGAAGATGTTACAAATACTTAATAATCAATTACATGGTTGCAGAAAATTTTTCAAGTGAAGCTTGTAAGCAAGAGAGCTTTGACACTTGAATTCTCCACATTTTATTGAGGTTTTCCAAACTCAGCATGGACTAAGGCACTTAAATGACTTAGCTGAAATGCATCTCAGGACTGTTTTTGTTCTCAGGAATGCAGCTTTGTACAGTGTACAACTGGCTGTCACTGTCCAGTAGCGGTAAACTGTCAATGATCACAAATGTATCAATATCCAGTACTAATACCTGAGCAAACTGAGCTCATTGTGGACTTAAATACAACTATCATTTCACTACAAGCCAACAGAAATGTCAAGAAAAACAATAAACATTAGCCTCAAACAGCTATGGAGTACAAAATGTTTTAAATAAAAGGCTTTAAACATTCATGTTAGCAACATGTTTTCCAGCATTAGCAAGTCTTGACAGAGAAGCAGTATGTCTGAAAGCGTGTGTTATGTACAGTTGTGTGCTATAGCTGAAATCCTGTAACTGCCTGACATCAATGTCTAAATCACATACTTAAAAATTGCTCTAAAGACTAAGTATCAGACACTGCATGTTTGCTGGTACTGATTTCTCACCTATAGCCTGTGGGTTGTTAGATGACAGACAAACATAGTTTTAGTTGTGTTGATACAGAATTATTCAGATGATAATTTGATTTGATTTGATTTGGGGAATATGTTTATGATACAGTTCGGCTGATAAGTTCACATTATTTATACACACACACACACACACATATATATGTGTGTGTGTCTGTGTGCGCATGTGTCTGTATATGTATAGGTCTTTGACATTTTACAAACCATTATTTAAATAACTTTTAAAAATGCCCCTTAATGTGTCTTCATTATGTTCTGTATCACATTGTTTTGAACATACAACATCTATACAACTTTAATATTTTATGTTTCACAATAAAATATTATTAAACTGTTTGTATATATACAGTGTGTATATATATATATATATATATATATATATATATATATATATACATAAATTGCTTGTTTGTTTGTTTTTAAAAAAAATGTGCTTTAATCATAGTTAGTTGGTGGTTATGATGCTGTCTTTATATATTCCTGTAAATGCTAAGAAGTTTTAACTTTGATATCTCAATTCACTGTCATTTAAACCTCTATTACATTTCATTCCTCTCACAGCCCTATGAAACCACCCGTACAATTCCTTATATGTAGTTTATACGCACCTGGATAGTTTAATTCTAATTGATCTTGTTTTTTCATTACTGTAATGGACTACTAGACTGTATTATATTAACATCATAAGAAATAGAAAATAACTTAAACACACATATCATACTAACTACAAAAGTTACAGACCTCAGAAAATGTACATTTATGTGACATGAGGACAGAAAAAAATAAACAAAAAAATAGACATTGCCAGCTGGATCATCATTAATGCAAGGTGTCAGGTGTGACATCCAGCTGTTTGTCAGAGTTCAGATTTGGGAACCTAGGAGGGGAGCATGGGCAGGAAGTGAGTGGATGGATGCCTTCGTCGAGCCTTGTGGCCTCGTCGAGGTTTCCCACGCCCGTTCAGTGAAACAAACATCTGTCTACCACCATGCTTCCAGCGGAGCGAGGCATACGTGTTGTAGCCGTTTTCCTCTATGCGCTCCTTAAACTTGCAGCTTGGATTGTACTTCACCTGCATTCAGACAGAGGAAGAGGAAATGTTCGAGAGGTTAGAACAGATGATTGTCCAGCTAGTGGCTGACCGCTTTTCCTGCTGTGCTGTAAAATGTCAACTTTCAAGAAGTTCAAAGGTGAATGTCTGTTGTTGCAATAAAAGATTTTCCAGGTGTTCCAGGTGTATTTCTCCAATACAAAGAATTATGTTTATTTAACTTTCTAGGTTCACAGACATAAGAATTGGGGTAAAATGTGGTACAACTGCAACATTGCAAAAGAACATTTGCATTCAGTTGTGATAAACATTAAAGGGAGATAAACATTAAAATGTTATTCTAGCAGTGAAGCTGATGTTAATGAGTGGTCAAAATATAGAATTATCTAGCTTGATGATAACATGAAAGGTAAGTTTTCCTTGACAGGAATCTTTCATCTTCGGCTCAAGAAGATAGCACAGATGTCTGTGAACTATTCTGAGGATCCAAGTTGCTATTCTTGGAAAGACATTCTTATAATCCAACATTTTAACCACAGCAAAGCCATTTTTATATATAGGTGCTTACTATTTCAGATAGTCAAACACTCTTGAAAGATATTGCAGTAACAAGAGATATTCTAGATGAATATCGTCCTGCCATAGCAAGGCCCTTTGTCTGATAGCATCAGACTAGTGTAAGTGTGCAGTAATTCTTTTAACATTTTTGTCAAGAGTTCAGTAAAGCCATGGATCCTCCTGTCTTTTTATGTCATGTTGTCTGTTTTGAAGGCTCTTGTCTTATCACTACTTGCCGAGTGATTGCTTGTCCCTGATTTCTCTTTGTCTGAGAGGCAAGTACTTGAACTAGACATCACACACCCCATGTCTGATTTTAACAAAGACAGGTGATTTCCTTTGAAAGCTTGCTGTGCAAAGCAACAATTGGGAGATGGCACGCAAGGTTCTATATGAGCCCAGCTGGCTCTTTGTTGTTGCTGCTTGGGTTTATTTTCTCTATCCATTTTGACAGAAAATGATTCAACCCATGCTGCAGGTATCGTCAGTCGCAGCCCAGGTGTACAGCCATGATTGATAGCAACACTGACCTCACTCTGGACTTTCCACCAGAAGATTTCATTTCACTTTAGGATTACATATATCTCCCACCCTCACCAACTTCCCCTCCCCATTCTCAGTGTCTTGACCTCTAGAAACAATGTTGTCAGGTTGTATACGCACCGATCCAAAGAGTGTGCCTTTCTTGGACATAGCTAAGTACAGCCCAGTGCTGACAGATTTGATGGCAACAACTCCCACACTGACAGATCGGATTTCCATCAGGCCTGGAAAATAAAAGAGAGGACAAGAGTCAGGGTTAGAGACTTTTTGCCATGAAAAACTGCTCTCACATTAGCGATGAGCACACAATAAACATACATTATGAAAACAAGATAAGAAAAAGAAATCCCCCACACACACAATATGCACAACAAGAGCATGTTCAGAGCATTTAAAAAGGTAAAATTAAGTTAGACTTAAAAATAATTTTCTTCATGGGAGGAAAAGAAATCAACAAATCTTATAAAATCTCCAGCAGAACTACACAAATTTCTTAACACATTTATTGCTGACAGCATAGTTTGGACCAACATGGTCCACGTCTGAATGGTTCTATGCATCTATAAAAGGCTCCTGACTCCAGATGTCACACTCCATCCTGATGCCCTTAGTCTTCTTTAGTGAAAGACACGCAATCCATTTTCTTGCCACTGAAGTGGCCTCTACAACCCACTTAACCCCTTGAAAAAGCTGGCAAGCTTATAAGATAATTGTTTCCTCTGGGCACTGATTGCAAACAAGTCCCATGTGGCACTCTCCTGATCTGCTTTTTGTCTTCTTAGAAAAATAAAGCCACACACCCTTTTTTCATGGCAATGACAGAGAGATGTTTCGAAGATGGCCTGTATGTATACTCCAGGGTTCTGAATAGGAGCTAATTGCTCCAGATGAAAACATTTTTTTCTTTATTTATCCACTTGCAGCTCCAAAAGCACCCTGATGTGGTCGCGTATCTGATCAGAGTATGAAACCTGTCTCCTATCTATGTAGCTGTAGGATGGCTTTATGTTGTTTAAAATCTCTGCCCACTGCTACATGCTTTAAAAAAAGGAGTGTTGGAATTAGCAATATATTGTGAACACAACAGCAGATCAAGGAGGTAGAAAACATGGTGATCAAAAGGTGGAGGAAAATGAGTGATGATGGCAAGTTATAAAAGCAGCAGCACAAGATGGATCAACCCCCAACAGAAAACATAGCAAGCACTCAGTAAAATATGGCCAAATAAAAGTTTGAAATGACAGAAAAGTGGTTAAAAATTGTATACTCCCAATCTAAATGTGCACTAATGCATATTTTGAGAATGATTCAATTTATCATGAGGTCAGAAATATATTATTTTGCTTTAGGAAATAATTTGTGACACATTTGAATCATTAAATAAAATGGCAGCATTGACTGTCCAGCCCCTTCTTATGGCCAAAAATCTTGTGTTCTTCATGCATTCAATAATTATACCCTGATTAAAATAGTATGGCAGATAAAATGACTACTACTGTCAAAATACGCGTTCATTTAATATAAAACATTTAACGCAGTAAAATGAATAACGAAATTACCACAATTGTGTTTACTTCCTGCGGTAGTTAAAGCAGTAGGTGGCAGTATGCACCTAAAGGTTGCCTGTGACCTGCCATTATAAAAACTAGAAGAAGTATAAGAAGAAGAAGAAGAAGATGCATGTTTTGGTGACTTTCTCACTATATCTGGTGACTTTCCAAAACCCCTCAGTGATTTTTTTTATTTTTTTATTTTTTTTTATTTATTTTTTTTTTTTGTTAAAAGCGACTAGCGACTAATCTAGCGACTTTTTCTGGAGTTATTGGAGACTTTTCTGGTGTTTTGGTGATTGACTTGAAAACACAAAGTTCTGCAATTAATGTCACAAACGAGCAGCGGGAGTCCTCCCGTCCTGTATCACTAACAGGTGACCAATTTTGCAAGTGGCTCTGGCTGCAGCCATGAGGAGAGGGCACCCGCATGACTCCACATACACAGTCAAAATCAATAGCCCATGATCGTACCCTATCTAACAGAGTGGGATGTTAATTTAAAAGTTTTTCATTGTCAGTTCATACCAAAATAACAATTCCACGTTTTTGACACACAGCCTCAGTCACTTAATCACTTCCACTGTGTGTGTGACACTCAAAAGTACACAAATGTGAGGGAATCAAACCCAGAATTAAAAGCCTCGTTAAAGCTGTTTATTATAGAGTAATTTGCAGACTTTGCAAAGCTGAATTTATCAGCGAAGTAGTTGGTCTCTGGCTTATCACATAAATGCAAAGCATCCTACTGAATGTAATTCCACCGGGCCTCGCTAAACAACACTGCTTGAGTGTGGTACTCGAGACCACATTACAATAAAATAAAAATAAAAATAATTATACAGGGAAGAAGACTATAAGTCAATGTTAATGATAAATTATAATTACAGGTGAGAAACTGCTCACATTTACAGAAAGCTAAAAGAAACATATTGAATTCAATTGCACATTCTTTGTGTTTATTTTGCATTAAAGTTTATTTGCATAAATACAATAAAAGTCTTGTGTTTTTAATAGAAAATAGAAAAAAATAATTGCGATTAATCGCAATTAATGACAGAAAATTGTGAGATTAACTAATTCATTTTCTTTAATCTATGGAACATTGCCTGTATAAAATAGCTATTGACAACCCTAAAAATAACTGATGGTATCATTGCAGCACATCAGACAAATGAAGCCAGTGTCTGCTCCTTTCCGCACCGTGTTGGGCTATGTTGCTGGTTTTAAATACAACATGAAAAGACCTCCAATAATTTAAAAGGGAAAATAAATAAAAAGCTAATCTGCTGTTCCCACTGCTTTCAGCTTCAAACTATTTCAGACTTCTTTCTTTTTCCATGAACATCACTACTCATGCTCACTAAGTGAGGTCATCTACTTCAGACACAGAAATAAGTACAAAGTGAAAAGAAAGAAAGAAAGAAAGAAAGACACAAAGAAAGAAAGAAAGAAAGAAAGAAAGAAAGAAAGAAAGAAAGAAAGAAAGAAAGAAAGAAAGAAAGAAAGA
>JBAMHX010000016.1:20100666-20118746 GCA_037177515.1 Pseudomugil tenellus
TAATAATAATAATAATAATAATAATAATAATAATAATAATAATAATAATAATAATAATAATAATAATAATAATAGTTCCATTCAAGGCACCCAAAGCACTTTACTTGCCTCGGGACATAACAACAAACTGACTAGTAAATACGTTTTTGGCAACAATATTTCTGATATTCCTAAATAATAAGTAAAGTAACAAAGATGAATATGCAAACATGGTTTTGTGTATTACTGTAAGCTTTTTACATTTTATAATAGAACCAATTAAGGACTTTAGATTAAAAAAATAGAATTTTCTCCCTTTTCTTTTATCGGGTCAGCCTTAAAGAATTTTATTAGGTTTCAGGTGTTTCAGGCCCTCAATTTAATGTCTAACAGATGTAATTCCCATGCTTATGAAACAGCATTTATTTTAGTATGAATTTGTGCAATCACGTTCAAAGTATAAATGACGCAATACCTTGGAAGAAGCAGTTCTAGATAGCAATATAAAATTTACAGCCTTTTGACAAGGACTTTGAGAGCCCCTCTTACTGCACGCATGTCCATGCATTGATGTATACTCCATACGTGTGTTTGTGCGAGTGGTTTTCTATTACATCTGCTGATCTACAGCATCTTTCTTTCTTTACATAAGCTTTACCTGTCCTTCTCTCTTTTGCCTTGTCCCCTATCTGCCACCTTGCTGTCCACTGTCTGTCTGTTTTTTACACAGTTGATCTCTTGGGTCCAGTTTCTTTCTGCATGGGCCATTCCCTCCTTCCCCTTTGGACTGTTTGTAGGTCTCCAGACATACGTCATACCTATTAACCATCACAGGAATGGGATTATTTATTTATCCAGGGCCAGAAACTGTGAGGTATTTCTGCTATGAGCAAATTCGAGCAACAGTTTTTTGCAAAAAAATCTGTATTCATTTGTTTATGTATCTGTTTTAAACTGGGAAAGATGGAAGGAGAGTGAAGGAAAGTAGAATTTTCTTAATCAAAAAACCTTCAGGTCGATCATCTAATGCTTGTTATACAAGGCGGCATGTTAAATAATCTGGTCCTGTACTCTGTGATTCTGCTCCTCAGATGAGCTCAGAGTGTCTGGAAGTCTGAACAGTGTTTCACTTCCCTAATTTACTCCGAAATTCAAGCACAGTTTGGAATCTTTTAGTTCAAGTTGCGTTAGTTTTGATCAAAGAGCATTTAATCAAATAAAAACAAGGGAAATAAGAAACAGGATTACATTTGTGACTCTTTAGCAATTTCCATTCTCTCTTAAGCTTGATTTTTCGCAGATCTAAACATTCTGTCACTCTAGTAATCACTACACAGACGTGTCTATGGATGCTGTCATTTGTCACTATACAATAGCTGCTCTGAATGGTGGAAATAGGACACAGGGAGAGCAGTTTGCATGTGTGCGTTGTGTCTGCTAGCATTCCCTTGCATGTGGCCCACCCTGTTAAATAAAATAAGGGAGGTGGATAGAAAGAACAGGAAGACAGGAGAGAAAAGACTGGAAGAGGGCTGATCCTCCCTGCCCAAGTATCGCTTGCTGTTCCCACATTCCTTTGAAATCTCCGGAGAATGACAGCAAAGATGAGACTGATAAGATTTCTTTTCCCCTGTCTTTTTAATCTCATCTTTAGTTCATATTCAGTGACCATGGCTCTTTGTACAATGTAATAATTATTGTTGTTTTTATTATTATAAACTGAGGTAAGAAACATTTTGCCAAAATCTTTTTTTTTTCTACTGCTGGTTTCCCTTCAGTACTGGGTATTAGTGTAATTTTTATTGCTGGATGTCACCCATGCGGAAGCACTTTAACGTAGATTAACGATTAAGGAAATAATTTAAAAGAGATTAGATGAGTATTTTAAGGGTATTCTTCTCTGTTTGCCAGACTGAACAACAGAGGAAGGTGTAAAGTGGAGACAAACTACTTCTGTACAAGTCGGGGCTCCGTTTTTTGATCCTGTGAACAAGCCACATGGTGATGATCTGCTGAAAGCCGACTCCTGTGCTCCAGTGCCCTGGCCCCGGCCGCAAGGGGTGACATTCTCTCACGCACAATCCAGAGGCTGGTCCTCTTTCAGGACTCACACTCGGCCCAGTTACCCCCACCTTTTCATACGGTGCTGCTGGGAGAAGTACCCCAGGGATTAGCCCAACCAGGTCTTTCAAAGGCCATTAGAGCAAATTACAGGTATCCTGTTACTAGTGTGCTGGGACAGGCCAGGTGAGGGGCGCAGAGGCCAGGCAGGAGAGCAGGGGTCAGCTTGGGACAAAAAGACAAGGCCACCCTGGGCCCCACTCTATCGGAGTGTCTACCTGGCTCCACAAACTGGTAGACCTGCATCTATGAATGGCTCACTTGATGGGACCTCAGAGACATTGTCCCACGATCGTAACTTTAGCCTTTTTTTTTCTTAGTATTCCACCCCCACACCTCACTCTCCCAATGCTGATTTTCTACTCTTTCAATTGATGTGGGCATGACTTTACCCAGATAAATGATCACACAGGATGATTATTAAAAAAAGGGAAAAATTCAATAAGATATGCGGCTCCCATTTAATCCATCAGATGCTAATCATAACTACCAGAATACTGATTGCGCAAATGATTCACCAAAACAATGTGTAATGGGTAAATAAGTACTGCCATGGGTTAAATTAGATTAATTATTTCCAGTTAAAAGCTAAATTTAAATTGTAAGGGCAGCCACACAACCAATAATGTGTGGTCTGTCAATGTATCACTATGCTGCGGGCATCATGAGACTGATGCTACTGATAAAGTTGCGTGGATGGCCATAGGGAGTTCCGCATCCTGCCATTTTCTCTAAACTCCACAGCACACATACACACAGGCTTCTTGGCCACTTGTGTTGGCCACACTCTCGCAAACACACACTCATGCCTCACCCTATCCCAACTGGTGGATGACAATCTAGTGGAGAGTGCTGCGGAAGTGTTTCATTAGCCAATTACCGCTGGTAGATAAAGCCTGCGTTCCCACAGTCCTCAAGGCCAGGGGGGTCAAATGTGACCAATTACACCCCATCCTCTCACAGGACAGATTAGTCTGTCTGATTTATCCCCAGACAGGCTGACCCAGTACACCAAGAATCACCCTCCACATCTGGATACATCTATGCCTGTGTGTGGCTGCACAGTTCTGCGTGAGAACGATTTCACTCTTCTGACATACTGCTCATATATACAGGCTCTATGTTTAAAATTTGTTTACTTAAAATGTTGATTTTAAACTTGAACGTTTTAGCAATACTTCACATCATCCAAGACAAGGTTTTTAAGGTTCCTCCCTGTTTTCTGTAGTCATCATACCACCCAGCATGAGTCTCCTTGGCTGTGCCGAACTGTGATTGTATGGAAAGGAACATCAATCAGCTCATTAAGGACCTCCAGGATGTTAAATCAGACCCACTGCTCATCAAACCCCAAATTTACAAGCCCAGTGGGGGCAAGCCAGCCAGAAAATGTAACACTAGAGGACAACCTGAGGAAGTGGGTGAGTGGTGAAGTGGAAGGCTGATGTTGTAAGACTTGGAAATAGCAGAGGTGAAAAAGGTTAACGAAGTCATCGGCCTGCACCCTGCCAGCCCGTCTGTGCTTGTGTGGTATTGAGGGGCCACAGTCTTACCAACCAAGACGGTTTCTCTTTAATCAAGGTAAGAGAGCAAGGAGGGCGAGCTGCCTCCTAATCATGCTTCACACACATAACTAGCAGACGGCAAGCTATCAAAGGTTTCATAGATAGTTAAGAGAAGATCTCCCTGCCGAGAGCTTTGTGACCCACAGCCTCTGCATTTTGCATCAGGGAGGAACAGTTAGGATGGTGGGATCCACATCAAACTGAGGTCATCCGCTGCACCACTAAATCATAGCAAGCAGGCTTGTTTGGTTGTCCAGACCGGATTCAGTCTCACAGAGTGGAAACATAATCATGAGACAGCAAAGGCATCGATTACAGTTTCCTACCTCATCCTCACAGGACAAAGCTTCACTGGGTCTAAACCACATCTAGAGGTTCTGCTGGCTTTAACCGCAACCTGTTTTTGCCTCCTCTACTAAAACTGAAGTTATAAATACATCAAAGCTATTTTTTATCTTTAATGATTTAAAAAAACATTCTCAAATTTCACAGCCTGTAAATTTGAGTCTGCTGGTAATGAATTCTAATAAGGTCGATATGCATTTACATTTTATTGTAAATAATATGTCATTAAAAATATACATTCCTCGATGATGTAATATAGGAATCTGTACAGGTATAAGTTTCCAACCCTGAGATAATATCACCTCAAAATTCAACAAGTAATTACAAATTCTGCTTTGAATAATTATCAGTTTTATTTTATGCAGGAATTATGAATTTATGAGGGTCCCTAAAGTTGTGCTGTACAGCTTGAATAAACTGTTAGCACTATCTATGGAGCAAACTTTTCCCTCTTTTAGTTGTTTTTCTTTGTTTGATTGCTTTTAGCTGTGGTGATGCATAAAAGTAGATCAACTTCTGTATTCATGTGTGTTCTTATTTGTTTTTACTGCTGAATTGTATTTCAGAAGCAGAATTTATCGCTTATGGAGCATTTTGTGCCAAAAAACACAAAAACAGAGTCTTGTCAAATTTTCAGGAAAGGATTCATGTCACAGTTCAGGGAAAACAAGGTGGTACTACAAACACACGATCAATCTATAAAACTGATCATGAGAAATGGTACAAAAATATAATATTCATGTCCATCTATAAAAACATATTTTGTTATTTTTAATGAACATTTTTTCAGAAAAAATATTTTTAAAAGTTCTCCTATAACAAAACTCCATATTTGGGGAAAATCTTTGAGCTAGAGAGAGCTACTTTACAGCTACTTTAAAGTGAATTGGACTAAGATATGTGAGGAAATTTCACCTTTGAAATGATGTTTTTATCTTCATGTGGAAAAACAGCTTTTATAATCACGCATGAAAAATATATTGACTTTGTATTTTAGAATTTTATCCTTTTCTATTGGGATTTTGTTTTTGGAGGAATTGTATTGTATTGCTGCTTTAAGTATGTGTGCGTGGCTCAGGTGTGTAGAGTTTCCAATGACTGAGCACCTGGACACATAATATTCTCTGCGGCCTGACCTTGCCCCATATTTACATTATTAAAATGAGACAGACATACAGGAGGTGACAGAATGCACAAGAATAATATCAGGGTCCTGTCAAAGCTGTCATTTGCTCCAGTGGCCAAAGGCCCTGACCCTAATCCTATCCACTGCAGGGGAGAAGAGGGGGGGAAATGGAGAAAGCAGTAGACAGAGCACTGTTTGGGTATGGATGACGGCAGCAACCTGACAACCAAAACCTCCTCTTCACCAATCATTCAAATATATGTGCAAAAAAACACAATAAACAAGAAGAAATTTGCTGAAACTGCTAGAAGTAAGTTCTCAAGAGGTCTGATTTATTTAGGAACAGTGCTATCTCAGTTATGCCACTGCTTTGTGCCACCCTCTGAGCTGTGATAACGAGCACAGCCTCCCAGATGAGAAAAACATTCATGTGTGCACAAGCTTGCACATGTCAGCGTGTGTGAAAGTACATACAAACATGTATGTGCCTAAACCGTACAAGGTAAGGTCTGGTTCATATTAGCCATTAGGGAACGGAAACGCACATCTTTTTCAGTTTAAGGTCCACTTCATGCTCCTACAAAGTATAAACACAGACACGTGCATTCTGAATGCACATGCACACTCACTAAGGTCTGACATGATATTTGCATCCTGCTCATGTTCATGAAATGGCCTCAGCTAATATAAAGCAGGTACAATTAGATTTGTGTAATGCAGTTCAGAGGATTGTTGATGTTCACTGACCTGCACTCAAATGACTGTTCCTTATTTTCTCTCATATATACATTACAATATTGGATGCCCATGTTAGACATGGTCAAAGTTTCAGTTTATCATTTTTGTGGATCTAGAGGCACAATTATTTTAGACATCTGAGTACCCAGTTTGCAATATTTTTTTCTCTACTTGTGCACTGAATTGATCTTCTGATTGAGAGTCTTAACTGTAAATGACGTATGTCTCGGAGGAAAAATGGAAACTGTTCGATGAAGGGGATAGCTAAAACAGAGAGAGTGAGATCCTTCTTTACACCTGCTGTAGGTAAAGAAATACTTCCCATCTCTGATATAAGTGTCACATCTCCGTCTCAGAGATGTAACTGCTCACCATTATTACTGTGACTGTGTGTTACTAATTTTGTGCCTGTTACATTTCTTTGTGTTAAGGTAAGAACTTTAATTATGATCAATTATAAGCTGTATTTAAAAGATGGCCATACTTTAGTCACCGTGATGTTGGTTAGTCTCATTTGGAAGCTTTTAGTTCAGTATTTATATATAACTATCTTTGTTATTTGGTGCCAGATGTGATGTACAAAGTGTGAACTTGACTGAGAGGGTGTTACATGACATTTGGGTAAATTGTTTTCCACCTAACCAGCACCACTTCTAGTGATGCATAATTAATACCTCATTCATTTTCTATACCTATTCAGAGCTCTTGGGGGTGGGAAGCTGCCTAGGATATGTTGTGAACAGATTAGCTGTTCACTTATGTGTCACTTCTGTTTTCTCATATACTCATACAGTCCATTTGGAATCAGCACTGCTTTTGTACTCAGGGAAAAGCTACTTTTCTGCTCTGATGTGAAACCAGGACAAAGTCCGGGTTGCATGATATTATGTTTAAGAGGGAAAATATACACCAAATATGCATTCATGTGCCTTCCACCTTCAGTGTCGGATTCTATTGAGGGCAGTGGGAGAAGTTCAGTCTGATTATCAAATCCAGAAAAGCATTAGAGTTAATGGGCATGACAGGTAAGCAGCAGTGGTTTCACAGGATGCGTTCACACTGCTTTAAGCACAACATGGTTCGTTTCTACAGAAAGCGTGATCTGTTTGGGGGAGTGATTAAACGTCAGTGATTACAACTCAGTCTTTTAGTATATCTGAGAGTCTGGGATTTTACTTCACTTGAATACAGACCAAAATGGAAGTGACATCTGCTAATAGTTAAGATGTTCTACACACCAAAGTAAAATGAGCAACCCCACTAATGGGGTTGATTAGAAACTCATCATATGGTTTCACTGTTTACTTTAGGTGAAGTGGGAAGATTTCCACTTTCAGTCCGGAGCAATCTAAGAGTCCAGTTTTCTTCTCCTCCTGCTTCGGCTCCTGGACCATTGTAACTATGTGACTTTGTCCAAGAGGTTTGGTCCGCTTGAGCTTGGTGCAGTTCGAATGCAAACCAAATGAGGATGTAAATTTTTTGGTAAATTTCTGTCCAGCTGAACCGAGTCTCTTGGACTGCAGAAAAGTTTGATATTTCAACATGGAAATACGGTTACTGACTAACTTTAAGATGCTACTTCGAGGGTTCATAAAAGAACCAGCAGTTTTGGGTACATTGTCCGCATGTTTCTCCTACCAAGAATACCACTTATTAACAATGAGCATTTCAACCTTTTAGATCTGCAACTTTGGAACAGTTTTACATTTTACTTACTTTTTTTGTTGAATAGATGAGATTCTGTTTTTCTGAAGCTAGCTTGCTGATTTCCTTAAACATGGAAGAGAGTCATCTGATTGGCAAATTAAATGTCTTATCAGATCATCATGCTGTGTCACATGTTGTTATACATCCAACTGAACTGCTTCATGTGGTGTATCAAATATCTAAATGGAACAAAATATCCCACTCCTTACTACTTTGTGTCTAGGAAAGGACTACAAAAACGTTTGGGCTTATTTTGGGTGGGAGAATTCAATCACACGCCACCTTTGCAAAAGTCAATAGAGGACGGGCAGTCATGTGATTCCCATTGTTTACACCACCATGTTGGACGGCAAGCATCCACTGAGCATGTAACACAGTGCTGTTATAACAAAATCTGTGACCCATCACAATCTGTGACCAAAAGGGCTTTTGTTTCTCTCTTTGAAACACTTGTATAAAACAAAAAAGGAGAGAAAAAAAAACAAAAAAAAAGAAATGGAATTGAAACCTGAATTAATTCCTCATGTCACTCTTCCAATCTCAAAAGTCACCATATCTGAATCCAATAAAAATGTGTGACTTTAGCTACTGTACCTAATTATAATTAACAACTGTGGTTGCTCTGTTTATGCTTGTGTGAAAGAATAAAGTCTGTCATGTGTTTATGGTTTACAGCTTAATATGGAAAAGAAAGGTGGAGGGACTGAACGCCACCTATATAAGACTTATTTTACTGCCTCCCATTGCTTCCTTTATGACCCAGATCAAATTCTACAAGGAGGGTCAGGTATGTTACATTGCCAGTTCCAGGCTTGACATAGTTTTAGCTTAAAGTTGTACTCTATTACACCTTTGTGTCAAGTCCAGTAAGAAGTAAGTTTTTAGTGTTTATATGCCAATTTATTTCCTCATTGTCAGCTTATTTATTTCCAAGTCAATAATTAAACACCCTCCAAGAAATTAAAGGAGAAAGGTGAAATTTGGGGTACAAAACCATTCACATCTTCTAGTCTCTCTAAACCTGTGGCAAGACCTGTCTCTTCTGTCTCAATGGAATTACATCTGTGCATATGAGTGCGTCCATGTGTACAGTTCAAAATGTGAGTGACAGCTGCTCCTTGAGGACTATTTCCTTTGGGAAGGTTTTCACACATGTGGTGTTGAATGAGTAAGACTTGCTGCTCCCAGCTGATCTAATTAAAACTTATTTTACACCTTTACAAAAAAAAAGCGCATTAATAACAGCAGTAATATGTTCTCATTGAGGATAAGGCCAAACTCTTCCACTTTAAAAAAAAAACTACTATGAGGCTGTGACCTCGCTTAGAGATTTGCTGTTATTACCTATTGCTCATTATATTGGTGTTTAAAGCTACTAAATCACTGAGGAAGTAGCTTTTGGACAGAGCAAAGAAATTTTCCTCTCTGGAAAAATGTAAAATTTCAAAGGAAGTATACTATTTTTTTTCTGGCCCAATTGATATTTTTCTCATATTCCTGTTTGACCTTCTCACTAAATCATACATTAGAAGTTATTCTCTGCTTTTCATACAGTTTCAGGAAATCACTGCAACCATCTACAATCAATAGGTTCAATTTGCCGATTGTTGGCACTGTGAAGTCTTTGTGCTGCCTTCACACCCACAGGATGTCCAGAACTGTGTGATGTTATAAAGGAACTAGCTGCCAGAGCCAAAGTCAGACTATAAACCTGCTGATGAACCCAGTAAATCGGAGAGCGGAGCCAGAGCGAGACTGCTAAAGGTTGTTAGCTACTAATTGCTACATTTTTAGAGTCTATTCAAGATATCAAACCCTGGCGGCAGAGCCCAGGGATGCTTGGCTAATTAGGCTGACACTGACACTCTTGTCCTGAAAAGTTCCCAGGATAGTGATAGTGTGTGCAATAGTGTGAAATCTGGCATGCATGTGAAATCATGTTTCATTTTGTTTTCAAAGCTCATCATAACATTAACAGCTAGCTGGCAAAACTTTGATTTAAATTCCTCCCTAAACAGCCTGTGCAATGCCTTTACTGTAATAAGTGCATATTGTAAATATCCTTGAATCCCCTGTCAGATGAGACGACCCAGAAGAAACCTTAAGGCGTAATGAGCAACTGGAAGAGCTCCAGCTCTCCTTCAGCCTTTAATTTCCACCTCAATACTGAGCAGAGCACGCCCCAGTCCTTCTCCTAGTCTGTCTCATTAACATGTGTATTCTCCAGATTCAAAACACCAAAGCATGTCGTTCTGCCAGGTGCTTCCCTCTTTAACCCTGCATCAGTGCAGTTGATTCAGCGCCACCAAAATTAATGATGAGTCATGGGGAGGTTGAAGAAAAGCCTGGCAGAGTAAACTTCTTTACATCTTAAAAATCACCGGCAGTGTGAAACAGACATTTTGAAAAGTGTTGCTTTGAGGTTGAACAGCATCTTTCTAAAGGTTAAGCTTAAAGTCAACACATGTAATGTTGGACAGCGATGATAAAACTGTGTATGTGGAGACCTCATAAGGTCAATGTAATACAATCAGGACTTTAAAGTGTCTTTTGTTACAGTTAAACGTCAAATCAGAAAATACTGTTGCTTCTTGTGAAGTACAGATTAAATGAAGTGCATTGATTCTTACATTAACTTTAGTTTAATTGTGGATAGTACAAACAAAAGTTTCAGTTCAGTGTAGTCATATTTATTTGATAAAATGCATTCAGTTGTGCTTTTCAGGTAAAAACAAATTAAAAAAAATAAAAAGAAAGTTGAAGCTGGTATTATTTATACTAGCTAACATGGGAGTAATAATAATAATAATAATAATAATAAATTCTGTCTGGAGTTAGATGTCATTTAACTATTCAAGCTAATTAATTCATCTAATGAATATGTGAATCCAAGTCTGCAAGGTAAATGTGGTCAACACTTCTAGCAACATTTAAGCACAAACTGCTATTTATGAACAGCTGATATGCCGATAAACCCCAACCAAGTACTCTAAGAAACCTTTCAATTCATGTATGTGATTTAAAGCTTTAAAGTAACAACAGGAAAAAAAACAATGTTATATCAATGTATGAAGGTTTAGATGCATCAGAGATGAAATATTAGTCAACAAATTATTTAGCATTCCAGACTTTTTGAGGGATAATATAAAGAAGAGAGAAAGAGAATAAAAAGTAGCATCCAGAATGATATCTGCTCCAAGTCCTAAAGCCAGGCTTTGCAATAGTGCTGGGGTGTACCAGTGCTTGCTTAGCCTTCTGTGATGACGGGATTAATTCAGAAAGACATTTTGAGCAACATTAAATAAGTTTAAGACCATAAACATTAGAAAGGCACGGTTGAGGAAGATGGGTGGCAGTAACAGACCTGCCTGCCTGCGGCTCTCATCTGTCCCTAACTGAGAATGTGTGAGATGATTTCTGAATGATAACTCCATATGGTGGACATTAACATATATTTGGAAGAACAATCAGACAAAAAGACAACTGAGATGCTTTTTTATTCGGTGACTTTATTCTCTGATCATCTTTTAACCATTTTTCTCAACTTTGAATTTTTGGTGGGTCTTGAATGTAAAAAACTGATGCTTAATAACAAAATAAGATTAAATTGAGAAAGAAAAACATGGAATATATTTGTCTCATACTGCCTCTGATAAAATAAAAGTAAATATAATCTCCTGATTTTTTCTTACAGCCAGTCGAGGCGGTTGACTGCCCTCCCTGAGCCAGTTTCTGCCGGAGGTTTTGTCTTCCTGTTAAAAGGGAGGTTTCCTTCCCACTGTCACCTCATGCAGCTCAGGATGGGAGATTGGATCCAAGTCAAGATTCGATGCAATCTATGTTGTATTTATTATCAATTGGCTCAAATTGATCTCTGTGAAGCGCCCTGAGTTGACATTGTCATGAAATGGCGCTATACAAGCTGAATTGAATGGAATTTTCTTCTTCTTCTTTTACAGATTTAACAAAAGATGTGAACAGTCTGAACTGTTTTGTTTTACTGACCATATTAATATGGTTCATCACTACTCCTTGTCATCTTCTGTATTTCTATTACTGCTTTGATAAATGCTGGATAGAGTCGTGTTTGCAGCACTTCTCCTTCGCTGATTGACACTTTACCCTGTCTACAAGAGGTTTGAATAATTTCACACATTTCAGAGGGGCTTCCTTCCAACTCAAATATGCTGAAGAACTTGGAAAAGTCATGCATCAAACAGGAATATGTTGCAGACTGCAGGGAAATAGGTAAATACAACACACCCTGGCTATAAGCGTGCTGCGTAGCTGCTGAGGTAGGGAAACGCTGCAGTATGACCGCAGTGACTTCTGCAGCGGTGTGGTGTGGTGACCTTATTTCCTTTGGGTGAATTGGCTGACACCACCTGGAAGCTGCACAGGCTTTTGATGCTATTTGTCACACACACCCAACATTTTAACAGTCCATGCTTTTCAAGATGTGTTGAAAAAGAAAAAAAGAACGAAGCTCAGAATAAACTATCTGCAGGGTTGCAAGCCAAAAAAACTTTGTGAAACAAAACAGAAAGATGAGAATGAACGGAAAACAAGCCGGTATTTAAACTGCACAATTTCAACTAGCTTTCATCTGTTAATTCAATTTGACTGTTCCGACTTGAGCATCGCTCCCTGCTGCACTGCTCAGAAATTGCTGTTGCAATTGATCATGAAGCTGTTATTGGGTGTGCCTGTGCAGCTGTTGTGTTGCGGCACTGTCTAATTAGCAGGCTATGACCGATGACCCAGGACAGGATATGATGCGTACCTGCCTCTGGAGCTTTTATAAACACTTGGGTGTGTTTTTCCCCTCGATCATTTTCTGCTTTGCCATAGGTCGAAAGAAAAACATGCTGAAGTCCTCTCTTTTAGTACCTGAAAGGACTGTACTTTGTGACACTTAGTACTTCAGTTATTTATAGTAACTTTTATAATCGAGAGGTTTGCAATTATGCATAGTTGGAACTATATTTAGATCACGCTGAAGCTTCACTGAAGTCTACACACTCAGCTTGATTTCTATCTCTCTGGTTTGATTAACAAATACTTTCGGTTGAAGGTTCAGTTAAGTTTACAGGTTCCTCGACTCTGAAAACAAACTTTAGGAATGACATCTTAGGGTTTGTCTTTGAGTATGTTCGTATACACCGTCTGCTCTCCAGGCATAAGCTGTTTCTTGGAGGACTTTCATAGATACTCTGTCAGCCTTGTTTCATAGTGACAGCATTAAATGTCATTAATCTCCAAAAATAAGTATTCTGCATCTTTCCTTTCCCTTCCTCCCATGTAATCCTTTAAACCCTCCATCCATCTAAATCAGCCTCTCTCTTTCTCACCTCTTTCCTCAGCTGTTACATGCCCCCTGCTCCACTGGGATTGATACAATATTTTCCAACCTCAATTAGCAGAGAGCCTGTTGACTAATTCCAACTGTTTTTACACCTGAGAGGGAGCTGGGAGTTGGTGGCTGGAAAAACTGAGTGGGGTGGAGGTGAGGGCTGGGACCTGGGTGTAGCAGGCTGAGCTGTCAGGGCAATATAGCTATGTCGACAGGAGCAAAGGACAGACTCCAGGGCAGATTGTGGACAGTCCAGAGCAGAGCTGAGTGTGGCTGTGAACGGGATAATGCAAGCAAGAAGCAACTGCATCTGCGACATTGCACACATCTGTGTTTGTGATTGAGAGGATTAATGTTTTGTTTCAATTGTTTTATTTTTTTAATTGAAATATAGTTTTAAAAAGAAATACCTAAAAACAGAATGCTACATATGTCCTCTTTTGTGTTTCAGGCGTTGTGTTAACGTCATTTTCTAGCTTCTGTATCACTTCTCTTGTCATCAAATATGTATGACTTCTTCCTTAGCCTGCCACTCTAATCTATTCTCTGGGTCAGGAGGCTTTAAGACTGATTGAAAACCTCCCCATGTGTCTTGTACAGAAATAGAGACTTCAAACCAGATCCATCGCTCTGTGAGGCGCAACCACAAAATGACCACAAGATCAGTTTTGTTCAATTCAAGGCAAAACCCACATGACCGCTTGTTTTGCACTGTGCTCCGCTCAGGGTGCAGCTACATCAGTCTGTGTGAGCACAGAAAGAATACTTCTTAACAGCCAAGAAAGAGGATGATGGTTGAAGTGTAAAGGGACATTCTATACTTTTTTCACAGAATGCTGCTGCAACTGTCCAATCAGCTATTATTAGCATAGCAAGAAAAAGCTTTTTGTCAAGAATCTGGTGAAATTGACAGATTCCTTTCAAATTAAACCAATATTTGAGTGTTTATGGTTGACGGATTCTACCTTTAATTAAATAGTAATAATGCAACTTAGATGAATCCACTGAACCCATCTCAAAATAGCAACAGTTTATTTCAGCTAGAATTTATACCAACTTGTGTGGCTTCTCTAAATTTTGCCAGGTGCGTAATCCCGATAGGTTGCCAAATGTCTTCCAGTCTGCACTTTCAGCTCGTAGAAACAGTGGCAACAGACTGGCTGGCCTGTCCGCTGGACTCAGCAGCTGCTCTCCCCCCAGTAGCTGTGTGGAAAAACTCTGACTCATCCACTTGTATAAAAAGGCATTAACAACCAAATACATAAATATTACCATCAAAGGCCAAAATGTTTCTAAGGGTTACCCAATCAGTCAGTTAGCCAGTGACTAATGGCGTGGGAGGTCCGATCATGGTCAATAGTATTTCATCTGACTTGGTTAAGCATCTGAAAGTGGTCCTTTTGATGGACAGGCTAAAAAAGAATACTTGTTGCACTTTAAAGCTTTTTAGAGGTCTCCATAAAATTCAGATTGTTTTACACATATAATAAAGCTGCATAATGAGCTCCATGAGGTGGAAAGTGGCATAAAGGCTCAGTGAAGGAGTGTAATGTGTTGGAAGCATCAACCTGTCTACACGCAAGGACATACACACATCTGCACATGGACCCATGGATCATGAAGGTAACATGTTAACAGGAATAGTGAGTCTATTTTGGCATGTTTTGGGAGAAAAAGTTGCTCTTCAATATATACCTGCTGTCCAAGACCCATGCACTTAGATAAATCCAAGAGTCTCAAACTGAGACTCTTATCCAAGCCCAATTTGCCCCAGCAAATTGCGCTCAATGTCTTTCCTGAGTGCCTGCTTTCCCATGAGTCTATATCCACACTAGGGTATTCCCTTCTTACCTAGCAACGCCTCTCTCATGCTCTAAACACAACACAAGTAACTCAGCAGTTATATAACTGAAGGATATTCCCACGAACTGCTATAAAATGTGAACTGATAACAACGTTCTGCAATAAAATGAGCTAAAACGTCATGGGGCATCCTGACACACATCTGAGACGCAGAAATGGTTTTCAGTTTGGCAGCACTGTCTACTTACTGTCAGCGTAGTTCTTCCGCCGAGTGCCGTCCACTTTTCCTGTTTTGTCAATGCAGAGAAAGAACTTGTTGGCAGAATAAAGTCGCCGAAGTCTGACGTCACCCTCCAGGTGATTATAACTGCGTGTGTGTCTTTCCAATGTCCATGAACAGTTGATGCCACTCCCCAGCGCCTTGAGGGGCTCATGCCCTACTCGAGGAGGACAGGCCCCTGTGGCACATCCAGCTGTGACCAGGAGCAGGGTGAAGCAGGTTAGGGTGAAGGAGGCTGCACTGGGCAAAGGGACGGATAGCTCAGTGGAGGCTGCAGTGGTGGTGCGAAGGGAGGACTCAAAACAGAGATGAGCTACGGACGCCGTCCATCTGCACATGGTGGGTCAGGCTCCCAAGGTGCACCTTGTGCAAGCTATAGTCATGCTGATTATAATGAAGGGATGTCCCTGTGGAGGGTGGGAGTCGTAAAAACAGAAGGGAGGGGAATGGCACTCAGCTGACCCCCTGGATGTTACTGATAGCCAATCTTCACTTTGGGTTGACAGCAGGCCTTTCCTCCTAACCCAGCAACGTCCCCCCACTTGTCATCTTCAGTCTTCCTTTTACTTTGTCTCCTCCTTCCCAGAAGTCCACTATTTAAAAAACCTTCCTTGAGTGCGCTCCTTCTTTTCCTCTTCAAAACTTTTGTATCCCACCGCTTTAGGTCTTCTTCACTGGTCCTCAGATAAGGTTCTGAAACGTGTGAGGGTGTACATGTGTGTAATTTTGTCTGCGTGAGTTTAAATAGCCAAGTGTGTGTGTGTGTGTCTCATGTGTGTGTGTGTGTGCACCTTGCGATGCTCTTCTCTTTCCAGCTGGATAGGAACAAGTTGCCTGTCTGAGCGGCTGACCCGTGGCTGAGAGGGAGTTGAATGAGGATTGGTGACTGACTCTGTGTTTGTGTATGTGTGTGTATGTGCGAGTGTGATACTGGGAGAGAGAGAGAGAGAGAGAGAGAGAGGAAGAGAGAGAGGGAGTGAGTGAGTGAGTGAACAGGGGAGGGAGAGAGAGCCGGTGTGTGTCTGTGAACAGAAAGAGAGAGGGAGGCAGCGAGAGTGTCTGTGTGTGTGAGTGGCAGCAAGTGTTTGTCAGCTAGCACGGGGCGAAGCAGCGAGTGAACGGCCTGACACTCTGCTGAGTGCAGTCAGTCCTGTGTGCAGGCACCGGCTGAGTTCTCCTGCATTTTATCCCACATGGACAGGGCCAGTATCTAGGGGGTTGAAAGGAAAAGTGTGAAGAAGAGGGGGAGAAGGGGTATTGCTGCATTTATTTATAACAACATGAAGCAAAAAAGAAAGATTATTGCTGTTTTCTCTCTGATGAGTTTAGTCTGTGAGAAAAAAATATTTCTCTTGGTATTGGTTAGAAACACCTGGAAGAAACTTGCACCCACTTCCTGTCCCATGTCCTCTGCTTGTCTCCCATTTTTTTGTAACACGGACAAATCAGCTCCATTACTGGCCAGTGAACCGGTTAGGAGGCCACTTTTTTTTCTTTTTTTTTTTTTTTTTTTTTACACCTTCATGCTCATTTCTTCTCTGTGGCCACATGGGTCAAATTAAGTGAAGTCCTTCCTTTTTTCTTCTTTTTTTTTTACCCCATTTTAAACAGCTGCTGGTTTGAATCAGCAAGCAGTCAGAAACACTGAGCAGGTCGCAGGAGTGTTGGCAGAGCTTGTCCAGATGAAGCATGGGAAGCTTTTTGATCACCTGTGTTAATATTTCAATGAAACACCCTCTCTGATCTTTGTCGTTTCATTTGGCAAAGCAGGACGGAAATGATGAACACCTTTTTTTGTGACTTCCCGCACTTTTGTCAGTGTTTTTACAAGCTGTGTAATGAACCTGATTAGGACAGCGCAGTCAATCCATCCTAGTTAGCTCATTATGTTAAGCAATAGGCATGATATTAGCATTTATTGCGACATAAAAAAATGTATGTATGTATTTCTGAATGCAGCACAAAAATTGTGTCAATTTCTAATTTGAAAGAGAAGACCAGTGTGTCTGTTATACACGTATGGTACATAAAGAGAGGAAGAGTTAACAAAGCCTGTAATTTTCAAAACGGAAATGAGAAACGATGCAAAAAAATCTCCAGTGAGCTCCAGCAATCATCTCTTTTAATAGAGTCCTTGTTCCAATTATGTGTCCCCCACACCCTCTTCCCCTTGTCCAATGCTGGAAGCGTGTTTGAGGACTACAGGCTTAGTGAATGTGACAGTAGATTCACACTCTTTTAGCTTTTTAACCACCCCCAGAGACATGCTGTCCCCCCAGTCTCCCTTTAAACTTTATGATCAATTAAAGAGAAAATGAAAAACCCCAAGAGACAGAGACCAGTTACATCTTTTGCCAAATTTCCAGCTTGCATCTCCAACTTAACTTCCCTTCCCTGTAAAAATCAAAAGCTCTCCCCTCATATGTTGTCATGTTTGTTAATTTTGTGCAACTTTAACTGGCCTATATCTATATGCAGCCCTAAAGCTTCTACTTCATTCATGTTAAAATGGAAACTTTGTTGCATGATGGGATCATAAAGGGGGCAAAGTATTAATACGAGCAAGACAAGAACAGAAAGATGTGACCTCGTCCGTTGGTTTAATCATCTGTTGGTCCCAGTAGTTTCTAAACGTGGTTCATTATTTTCTCTCTTAGCAAAGTCTAAAAATGGCTCGTGCATGCTAGCGTAGCATGGGAAATATTGGACATGATGCAGATTTAATTAATTTTAAGAAGTCACTGAATATGTAATGAGTAAAAAAATCACTTAACATATTACAGATTTGCAAATATACTACATAAATTCTTAGAAATTAGAAATCTTGAAACAAACGACTTTAAATTGCTTGTTTTCCATGTAGTAGCCAAGAAGTCATTCACTGACTGACTTAATCTTTAAAATGAACTATGACCAACATCACACTAATAATGTTTGTAGCTATTAAGTTATTAAGCAATCAAATAATAATAATAATAATAATAATAATAATAATAATAATAATAATAATAATAATAATAATAATGAGACAAACAGGCAATGTGGCATAAGAGAGTTATGACC
>JBAMHX010000016.1:20125186-20144849 GCA_037177515.1 Pseudomugil tenellus
TACAACAAGTGAAGCCTATAAGATTAGTACAGATATTATCCACATCGTTTGCAGTATCATTTGGATCGTAAATATAATAAGGATAGTGACCACTACACAAAAACTGCAGTCTTAGTATCTACATTCTAAATTAAACATGCTGGAATGCTATACCTGATTATTTCCATTATAAAATAGAAAACATAAAAATAAAAAAGTTTTGTATAAATTTGATGTGAGATTTCTAATAATATGTAAGTGAAAACAAATGAGAGTAATTATGATCATTCATCATATAACTTTTATACCCTGCTCCACCTTGACCTTTAGTTCAGCCTTTTATTATTTGTGATGACACTGCCACCTGTAGGCCAACATGATTCGCTTATATGTAAAATTATTGCGAGAACATGAGCTTCTAAAATGGGAATATTTAGAAAAGGACATGGCAGAAATTCCCAAACAGTTTGATTAGTGGTGATTACAGAGAATTATAAATACATGCATTATGTTCTATGATTAATGTTTTATTAATTTAGTATCATTTTGTTTTGAATTCAGTTCACTCATTATTTACTGGTCTAATAGGGAGAAAATGCAGCAGTCCCTTAGCTAACGTTCATCGATTTATCTGAGTTCCTTTCATCGAGTCTGGCAAAGCGATTATCTCTCTGCGCAACTAGCTTAGTCTAGTCAAAAATGGCCGCCTAGTGTTCTGAAGTAACGCGGTTATTACATGTCAACATGTCACTTCTCAGAATATGCTCCTTTGTCAAATCTTTGGGTCGTCGAAGTGTGTTTGAAAAATGTGCTGTCCGCTCGAGTTTTGCGGGCCGCTGCCAGTTTTGCGTGTCGGTGAAAAATGGCGCTTTCAGACGAATATCAGGTGAGCTGAAGGAGGACGTTGATTCATATCAGCCTAGTTGTACGGTGATTATCTTATTTAAAACGTTCAGCGGTGGATGTTTGAGTTATAAAGTTAATAAAATCACACATTGGTCCAGCTTAATGTTGGACTATTATTTCATGTGATTATCCATAACACCTAGCTTTGTTAGCTATCTTTAGAGGTTAATAAACGCGATAACGTGTTTGGAGTCTACCTTAGCGTGTTTAAAAAACAACAAAGACAGCCAACAGTTTGTTGTGGGAACAAAAACACATTTTTCTTGCTATCATGACTTCAGATAATAAAAAATGGTGGCCAGTAATACGTTAACATCGATGGATTAACATGAAAAAAAGTTGATAGTTTGAAGTGCTTCGTCCTTGAGCAAGATTCTTCATATCCTAGTTGCATTTCCAATGGTATAGATAAGCAGGTATGGATCAGCATCATCACAATTTAGGATTATTATTTTCCCCACCAAGAAGTGTGTTTTGATGAGAGCAGTCAGTTTCACGTCAAAGTTACATATTTAAAGCATAACACACCACATCATAACAGTATGATTACACACACAGCAGTCCTCAAATCAATGCATACTCTTCTATTAAAGAAAAACTACATTTACTATAGTCACTCAAATAACTGGAGAATTATAAAAGCAATAGTGAATAATAATAATAATAAAAGATAATTTACTGATGTGTGTTTTTTTCCCCATTAAATTGAGTTTTTTTAAAAAATCGGTCCTGGATAAATTCTCACTTTCCTGATGAGCAGTGGGACAAGTTAGCTGCAGGTGTGGAAGTCAACACCAGGCTGTTGTGGGAACATATAAGCATCGTTCAACAAAATATTGGCTTCAGATTGATGTAACATATATTATTGTATTGCATCTTTTATTTATGCTGAACCAAAATTAGAAAACAATGTGATTTTCATAAAACATGTTTTATTTATTAATACTTCAGTCATTGTATGTATGTGTATATACACATGGCATTTCTGCATGTTTTCTCATGTGTGTATGGGTTTTCTTTATACTCTGACTTCCTCCCACAGCCCATGGACATGCATGTTAGATTCATTGTTCACTTCAAATTGTCCCTAGTAAGTGGTTATTTAATTCTCTGTGTTTTCCCTGTGATAGTGTGAGGATCTGTCCAGGACGTAGCCTGTCGGCTGATAATTGCTAGGATGAGACTCCGTGAATAAATAGCTATAAAGATGAATTGATATTTAAAAATGAACCTGTCTGGTTGCTTTTTCAGAGACATGTTTGCACATTCCAAGGAGGAAAATTTCATCACTAATCCCCAAATTAGAAGATGCCAAGAAACGTATACTTGAACAATCTCAGTTATTAGACGGTATGTTCTATTCATGCTGCAAGGCAAATGCATTTGCTTTTATTTTTATTCAAGTATTTGCTAGATTTCTGCTTAATGTATGAGTACTTGCCTGGTCAATTTATGTCATAAAGTAGTTTAATAAATATTTAATAATGTTTTTAAGTGTTCTCACAAAAAATTCTTTGTCTTCAGTGCTTGAGGCCAGAATCCAACAACTCCAGTCTGACATCATTGTTGACGTCCAGCATGCAAATGTACAGTTTGTTAAAGCTCCTTCTTATGGGAGAGGAGTTTCTTCTGGTAGAGCTTCCAAAGGCTTCTCCAAGGAGAAAACAGACATTCCTAAATCTGGACAGACTGTTGGTAAAGGAGCCTCTAAATCTCAGCCTAGCCGCTGGATGGAAAAATTGACTCAGGAGAAGAAAAATAAACTGAAGAAACAGCAGCACCTTCAGCAGAAAATCCGGACAGATGTCAAAGAGAAACAGTCATCGAAATCCAAAGGCTCCAAAAGCAGCTTAATGGCCACTGGTACAACACATAAGACTATATCCACTGCTGCTAAAAAGAGCCCAGGTGGCACGAAACTGTCAGATGAAATCCGTGCTGCTGTTTCTTCAACAGCCACAGCAAGTGCAGCTGCTGCAGGGAAAGCAGCTGCACCGAAAAAGCTTGCTAAACAGAAAAGGAAAAACAAGGACGCTGGTGGAGAGGTAGCCAAACAGAATGAGGAGCTGGCTGAGGTGGAGGAGCTCGAGAAGAGACTAAATCAACAAGTAATCAATTGGACTTCTTCAAGCACTCCAGAGCACTTACAGGAGGGCAGCGAGGGGGGCTCATGCGGGGACATCCAGCTTAGCATCCGCTCCTACCTGGAGGCATGCGTGTTTATGGGGGACATCGAGCGGGCACAACGTTTCCTGCTGAGTCAGCACAGAGTTATGAGTCGACGGAAACTCCTTAACTCAGGAGTTTACAACATCATGATGAGGGTGTGGGCCAAGAAGGTGAATACTAAAGGACATAGGAAGTTGATGTATCTATGATTAATGGCGTTTCCTTTTTGGGCAGTTTCATAGAAAAACTGAAACAATAATTATCTCCTTGGTTTCTTCCCGTGTTGTGTTTTAGTTCTGACTATTTCTCATGTTCTACAACAGGGCACGCTAAGTCAGATTGGCCGCATCTTTATTCTGTTAGAGGAAGCCGGTCTCAAGCCAAATCTGGGATCCTACTCTGCTGCTCTGGAGTGCATGGGCCGCATTCCAAACTGCTCCCCAAAAGTCATATCAAGGTTCGTGTACAAACACACAACCACACAAACATGGATTGTTGCCATTTATGTGTTTTTCTAAAATGCATTTCAGACTTATTTAAGACGTTATTGATTTCCCTGCGGTCACTGTGAGAGAGGCAGGGTACATTCTGGACAGTTCATCAGTCCATCACAGGACAACAGAGAGACGAACATCTAGGAACACACATTCTCTCCTAGGGACAATTTAGAGTGTCCATTCAACCTAACATGATTGGTTTTGATAGTGGAAGGAAGCCGGAGTACCCGGAGAGAACTGACACTAAGAGGCAAACTTCACACAGGAAGGTTTGAACCAGTGACCTTCCTGCTGTGAGGCTACTGCACTAACCACCGCACCACCGTACAGTTTGAGTCAGATCAATATCTTCAAACTAATATAAACGCTGAAACTGCAGAACCTTTATTATTACATTACTAAACAGTTTGATTTGTTTTATTTAGATGACTGCATTTTTTTTTTCATTTTTGTTCTGCTCTTTCCGATGTGCACACAGAAAGCTTGTCCTAACATTACCCCTCATTATTTATATGAACTGCAAGGAGGATAAAGTTACCAACATGTCCATAAGCATCCAATGTCAACGTTAGCACCTCATCGTCCAAAGAGTAACAGCAGCATCAGTCCCCATGTCTCAGCCCAGCATGAAATACAGCTTCAGACATTTTTTTGATCTTTGCAGTTCCTTGATTTAAAAAAAAACAAAAAACATGAATGCATTTAATGTTTCATATTCTAGTGATAAAACATATCATGCATATTTCACACATTTTCAACATCTATTAAGCTAGAACTAAAGTCCAAATGGTTTTTTTTTTTTTTTTTGTGGCAGGTCAATGCTGAGGCACTTTTCACAGTATCTCCAAAAAGAGCAGCCTTTTGTCTCTTAGTCCAAAAGCAGTAACTAGCATGATAGCATCACTTGTTACACCACATTAAGCAACATGTGAACATAGAGTTCAGTGTCGAATGGACTTTTCACCTAAACTTACCAAGCTGCTGTATTTGGGAACAAATATTCTTGACCCACTTCTTTCGAGTGTCCCGTCTTCTGCTCACTCGGGGAATCTGTGTTGACCAAAATGTCTCAGACAGGGCCAGTCTTCATTAATTACAGGTCTGTGTTCTTTGCATTCAGCTGCATTACAGACGCACAAATGCTACTGCAAAAATAGCAGACAGTAGTCTTGTTTCAGTATTTGCTCGTATTAGTCTGTAATGTCCCAAATCTTTCAACAATAACGTTTTAAATATCAAATGACAGTAAATATGGTCTTTCGAACAATGTGATGCAGCCTTTTTTCCTTGCATTACTTTTATTCTTTCAGTAGTTTTAAAACCATTTTAAACATATACAATATTCCCTAGTATCTATACATCAGCCTGAGAAATAAATGTGAATACTTTTGACACTTTGTGGGATACGAGTACTGAGTTCAGTGGTGCACACTTGTGATGCTTTGGAAAATATGAAACCAGGTCCTGATTGAAGCCAGTTTTCTATCCCTGGATTTCAGGCTCCATCAGCAGTAGTTCAGATACTTGCCTCTAGGGGTCATGATGGATTCGTCTTTTACACCTGAACATGTTCGTTTGCTAGATGCTACTTATGTGTGAGTCAGTGTGTAAATGGTTTTAGCAGTTTTTTTTTATCTTAGTAATGGTGTTTATGAAATGGTGTATATATGTTATATAAACCTCTATACTTATCTGAACATTTTTGATTGTATTTATTTCATGTTTTTCTTAAATGTTTTACAGAAACATTAGCAGAAAAATAACTAGTTAAACACTGAGCTTGGTATTTAACATAAAAAAGAAAGGATTAAACCAGTTCTCAATCATAACAGTATGTAAAATGTTTTATGTAGCATATTCTCTGCATGATGTTTCATTGAGTCTCTTCTGTTGTGCATGAGATTTGTGGATACAGTAAGCTGGCGCTGCTTTCGCTCCTTTTAGCCACAATCCTCTATTTTTAGGTTACCTCTGAAATGCCAAGTACAGAAGTTGTAGATGGAACATTTGCTCATGTTTCTTAATACTGACTGACATTTTAATTTCAAAGCTATTGTGGTGCTACAGTCTCACTAATGAAAGCTGAGAGCTGTAACATTGCGGCGCTGGTTGTGTATCTGCTTCAACCCTTCAGCATAAAAGGTCCTGGCGAGATGTTTAGATGTGCAATTAAAATCTGTCATGTAGCTATTTCCTTTTAGTGGTTTGTCCCCAGTGTGTGCTGCGGGGTTTTGGGGTGTCCAACCCCTATTTTAATGTGTACATGTGATGAGGTCAGCAGATCAGCCCCTATTGGCTGTTCCTAAAGCCAGGCTTAAGACCAGAGGGGACAAAGCCTTCTCAGTGGCAGCTCCCAGATTATGAAACTATCTTCCTCTGTCTCTCAGGTTCTCTGAATCCTTCCATCAGTTAAAGTCTAGACTGAAAATGCATTTTTTTTTCTCCCCGGCTTCGAATACTAGCTGATATATGGGGAGTACCTAGGCTTGTTTCCTTATTATGTGATACTCTTACTGTGATCTTATTAGTAGATTTATTATTTTATTGGTTTTATTGTTATGTTTTTGTTCTTTTAGGTTTTTTTTTTACTGTGAATTCTATTTTGGATGACTTTTTTTCTGTTATCCATTTGATACTGTGAAGGATTTTGGTCGGCAGGGGCTGTTTTAATGTGCTATATAAATACGATGAATGAGTAAACCTGAACTTACTAATTCAGGCTAAGAACATTTTCACCGGGATGATTGAACGTCCATTTCACTGTTAATGAAACCTCTCGTCTAGCTATGTCGTGAAACCCAAGGTGTCATCTCAGTCACTTCAGAAGAAATCAATGCTTTACAATTCAATATAAACACCTGACAGTCCCTCGATAGTGAAGATCAAAGCTTAAAATGCTTTGTATCTAATTATATCCCGAACGGAGAGTCTGCATCCGCCGCAGGTCCTTTGTGTTAAACGATAACTTAAACAATATTACATTTAGAGTTTTCATGTTTTGCATATGCATAAATATCATAGAGAGGATGAACTGATCAGATTTTGAGCGAGTTATAATTTTCAGGTTGGCCACTAGGGGCGCTCAAACCTCAAAACTGTTTTTGCTTTATCTCTGAAACTATTCATCTGATTCACCTCAAATCAAGTGCACATGAAAGGCCATGACCTGATGTGTAATGATGTGATACCCGAATTTTTCTATATTTGTATATGCATTCAAGGATATGGGGGGAATTAGGGTGTTGGGGGTGTTTGGGGATACACCCCTTGCCTCCAACAGAGGAATTTCTAGTTTAACTGGGATTACACTGGGAGAACACACCAAGGAGAAAATGACAACAACAAAAGCAAAGACAAGTAATGAACCAGCAAAGATGAACAGAAAACCAAAGGATATAAACACAAGCAAACAAACCAAGACCAAGGTGAACATAACTAAATCAAGCCAGGTGAAGTAATTAACAGGAAGTGAAGCGGAAACAGAAAACACAAGGAAAAACTACAAAATAAAACAGGAAACAAAGATCAAACTCCACACACAAAAGTTCAATCCATGACATTTCCTCTGGCTTGCATTCACTGCTGAGGACCGTGTCATGTTTTTACTAAGATCTATGTAAGGTTTTCCACTGTATTTATTATGTTTTGTTACAGACACACACAAAGCATAGTTTGGATGGGGTTGAAAATACAGTACTTGAACAATTCTTGTTGTGAGGCAAGTTTTCAGAAACTCAGCTTATAATATGGCAAACAAAGACAAGAGGAGGAACACATTGTATGACAGAACAAGAAAAGTAGAAGAAGAAACAAAAAGGAAATACAGCAATCTATGTCTTATCCGATCTTTTATGTAAATATATGTCCTGATAACAGCAGGTTTGTTATGAACAGTGTACACATGACTTTCTGTGGCACTTTTAGTTGAAATAATCTGTTGAAATAATCTGTGCATAAGTGTAGTGGTCAATAGTAGTCTCTCCAAGTGTTTTTTTTTTAATAATTATTCTTTGATTGTATTAAGTAGCTATTAAGTAAGACATTATCACCCCCATCTCAAGTGGTTTGATGGGTTGTTTCAGACCAGCTTCCGTCTAGTGAGCTTGCAGTAACAATACATGCCAGTTCTCCTTTTGCACCCTGAGAACATCACCTTATGCTCCAAGGTCCAATCGTCATGCAGGTGGCAGAGCAGCAGGATTGCCAGTGAATGTCTGGTTGGTCCATCGATCACTGTAAACTGATGCTCATACGACATTGTTGTCCTGCAGTGGTGCACTCCCACTCTTTACCTCCCTCATTGTCATCATTGTCTTCATCACTTCATTTGTTTGCATTCTGTCAGTCCCTTTTACCACTGAGATTTAGATTAAGTCACCTTTACTTGACCCTAGTGTACCAATTTCTTCCCTCTTCTAATTTTCTCTCACCTATGCAGTCATTTCTTGAAGTTTTCTTTTTGTAAGCGCTGTGTCCTCCAGAGCTCTAAGTTCCCTAGAGTGTAGCAGAGTAGTCACCAGGCTGATTATGCTCTCTCAACCTTCCAGCTCTCTTTGTTCGTACGGACCACACTCCCAGCTCCCAGAGTAATCCTGTCTTTGTTCGGAGCTCTCTCATTTGCTCAGATGAAAATTGCACATTTCATCGCCAGTAAGACCAAAAGTATGGGTAGAAAAGGAAAAAGTCACCTTAACTGCTAACTTTAGAGGTATTTCCAAACAAACACTTGGTCATTTTTAACAATAAGAGTCAGAACACTGAATTTTTCTTTTGTTGTTGGGTCGTCTTTTTGAATAATTTAAGTTGATATTTTTCCACATGCAGCTCCTCATTTTGAAAGAAAAAAACACAAAGAATTGTCAACATTTTTGGCAAATTTATTTTAAAAAAGAAAAATGAAATACAACATGGTCATAAGAATCCCTGCCCTGAGACACCTTTATATTTAACTCAGGTTCTTGAGTGATCATTCTTGGGATTATTTGGTCTAATGAGAGAAATATTCAGCTTTTTGACCTGAGTTAATTTTAACCCTAATGTGTGTAGAAAACCAAGCCCCTCTTAACACCGGCCCAGAACAATCCTTGCAATTAAGCATGATAGTTGCAGCATCATGCTGTTGGTTTTTGTTTGTTTTTTTCAGCTACATGGGCAGGATGGCTGGTTTCAACCGAAGGAAAGATGAATGTGGGCAAGTACAGAGATTTCCTGGAAGAACACTTTTTCCACAGTGTATGAGATTGCAGACTGGGATGAAGTTTGACCTTCCAGAACACAATAACCCTAAGTACACAGCTTACGTTACAAAGGAGTGACTTAGAAATGACTCTGTGACAGTTCTAGAGAGACATTAAAATTCAGGTGTTCCAACATTCCTAAAAGGATTGATAAGTATATTAGCTTAAAAATGTGCCTTTACTCAATGTCAATGCCAATGGTTGATTTTGCAGTTTTTGGTTTTTAGTAGCTTGCAAGAATTTCCCCATTTATGTATTTTCTTCTGTCAAAATGAGGTTCAGAGTGTCAATTAATGAGGGAAAAAACATCAATCATTTTAACAAATGGCTGCTTAATAATGTGTGGTCTGAATACAATCTGTACCCACTGTACATAGGTCTGCCTTTTGTTGTTTGCTTTTGGTTTCCCCAGTGATGTGCACATCCCATCTTGCTTGTGGTTACATTTAATAGGCTAAAGCTGCTGAGCTTGACTTTCCTTTAGATGCTAATGAGCATGCTGCTATTTATAATTGTCTCGAGTAAAAGGTCTACAGGGTGAACCAGGGCTCTGTTATACTCTGTGGTTGATGACAAATGAGTCTTCCTTTATTTTGTGCCTTGGCAATATCATGCTGGTCTGTAGGGGGCTGTGTAACCAAACATGCCAAACCAAACCCAGTTAGTTCAATTGTATTTTTGATGTACCACAGGTTTTATCTGTACTGTAACTGAATGAAAGTAAGGGAAGTGCAGCCTACAATATATATAGCACTTGGGTTTTTTTTTTAGCTTAAAACTGTAGAATTACAACATAATTCACATTTCATTTCACCCCTGAAGCCCGCTAATGGCAGAGAAATAAAGATTTGTTATAATGAAAATATTCATTTACAGGTCATTATAGACATTATCTATCAAACTGAGTTATTAAATAATAATTTCATTACTCTTCTCATTTGTATTCCACAAATTAATTGCTCATTGGTTTTATCTGTATTCAGCAGTCCAGTCATGACGACTTTGCTCTCTCTGGGAGATCTCTTAGAGATTCTGTTCAAATAAACATTTCACACATGTCATCAGTGGCCATCTGCCTCTGGATCAAACTGCTTCTTGGAGTCTGACAGAAGGCCTGTTGATGCTAATATGTTAATTTATATTCTCTGTTGATCAGAATAGTGTGGGCACATGTGGAATGATCCTGAATACAAAATATTTTTCTTTTTTAAGCCAGTGTTAGAGACTTGATATGTTGTGATTATTTTCATATTATTGTCACATCAATATGAAAGTCAGATGGTTATGAACTCCTATCTTGTGTTCACACTTTAAATTCTGATCCAACATAATAATAATTCTCCACCTTTTTTCTTCTGTGATAGGTGGTATTTTGGCTAATCTAAGGAAAAACTGGGGTACTGTTATTGCTTTCTGTTACATAATAGGAATTAGGTCTTGTTTCCCTGAACTGGAATGTTAAGAAGTCACGACTAAACATTGAAAAGGCACTTTCAAAATACAATTCAATTCAGTTCATTGTTGTTCAATTGTAATTTAATTTAAACAAATCGAATATATGACTCATTTTAGTTCAATTCAGATCAATCTGGCTTTAGGCAGGGCCACTAAGCTACTGGAACTGTTCTCCTGTCAGTTACTGGTTTCCTATAGCTTACCAGATCCATTTAGCAATCCTCAATCCTACTGCTGGACCTTTCTCCAGCCCTTTTACAAAGCCAACCACCAGAATCTCATCTCCACACTCTCTGAGCTTGGCATCTTAGGATCTTTCCTCGTGATTCACGTCCTACCTCGTAGGAAGATCTTGTAGAATACCTTGGCAGATCACTTGGGTTGAAAACAGGGGTACCTCAGGGCTCTTTGCTTGGCCCTCATTTCTGTTCAATATGCATTTATGCAAATGACACTCAACTTTTCGTCCCACCTGAGAACAGAGCCGGATCAATTAAAATATCTTCATGCTTTGCTGATGGATGAAGGATCACAACCTTTAGTTTATTCTGTCCAAGACTGCACTTATTGTCTGTCCAGACAATCCTTCTTTACCTACGTAAATATGCATACAGTTGGGCACTTGTGCCTTATTTTTTGCCTGGAATCTTGGTGTTATGGTAGACAACTAGTTGACTCTAAAGGTCCATGTTGCCTCTTTTGCCCTTACTTGCCGATTTCTCAAATTGGCAAGTAAGGGCAAATTTCTTAGACTCTTTTCCTCCGATTTTCCATGGTGGTGAAATGATCTACCAAACATTCCAATTCGCAGACTCCTTATCCACTTTCAGTGGCAAGCTAAAGACTCAGCTTTATAAGGAGCATTTCTGCACTTAGCAGACCTCTTTGGCTTGTCAGAACAAGTCAGGAAGATTTGCCCAGCTCTTTGTCACAATTTAGCTCTGAATAAGCTGCTTGCACTTATACCCAAGACATTATTGTGTGATGAATCCTGTTCTCGTAATTAAATAAAGGGGCTAATGTAGAGAGTAGAAGGGACTGGAGATAAAATGCACTGCTTCTAGCACTTCGTGTCAGCACCTGTGTCCAGCTAGACTCACAGCAGTCTGACTAGCACTTAATTATGATGCTCCCTCCTGTTTGATTTCTTGCTTCGGTTGTTCTTTACCTCGGATATAAATTCTCTTCCACGATTCTCCCCAAATGTTTGAAAGATGATATAGACTATCTCTGTTCATGTGCCATCATCACAAATCCAGCTTGGCTTTAAATGGAGCTATTTCATCTGCCAGCTTGAAAACCGTTGTCGTTTCCCCTTAAAGTTACAGGTTAAGTAGCTATATTGAGCAAACTGAATATGACAAAATAAGCTAGTTTTCATCATCACTGAAATGTGCTCCTAGCTGTGACTTTTTTCCTAAGAGAAATCAACGCAGTTGGTCTCGTAATTCAAACAGTCTGGCCAGCGATCTCTCTCGGGATAACTATCTAATCTCTGTCTGTAAGAGAGGGTGTCTGTGCTCTGTGTCTATCTTATTATAAAGCTACTCAAACAGACGCAACAGGGTGTGTGCTTTGATGTAGTTAATAACTACCAACATTATTCAATATACTGCTAAGTACATGTGGCATTTTTCGGCTGACCAGTATTTCCATGTGAAAGACAAAATGTGTGGGCCCCAACAGCATAGTTGGTTTTCATCCCAATTAAGTAATGTTGTGTTGTTTACAGTTTAAAAACACACTTTTTGCACTAATCATCCATTTAGGGATGGAGACACCGTAGCAAACTCTGCATCTGTCTGACGTCCTTTTTTTCCTGAGCTCTTTCCAAAAACAATCGCATCAGATGTTTATTCTTGTCTTGTGATTTCTTTAAATATTTTCTCACTTTGTCCTCACTTTCTCAATATCTTGGTTGTCTTTTCTGCTTCTGCTACTTTTGTTTTTCCCCTACAGACTTCTTTTTTTATATGATGGTGAGAATGTGTCTCTCTGAGGAATGGGTTAACAAGGTCATTGTATGTCAAAGAGAGCTAGAAGCACATAATCTTGAGGTTCTTGGTTTCCTTTAAAAGCCAGAAATCCCAGGACAAAACAACTACATTTCTGAGTTGTAAGTTTTGTGAGTCGTGCTTTGACCTGACAGATTTCATCAACTAGCGGAAAGAAAGTAAATCAAATAAGATACCAGATAAGATCAAATTGAATAAAAGAGAATATAATATAAAAAAAAATGAAATGCATTTGTGTATCCAGGTGCCTGAACCAAATGGAGGAGGACGGCCTGTCTGTGGACGATCTGTTCAGCCAGTGTGTGTTTCGACAGGATGAGAGAGACGTGCTGTTAAAGGCCATACGCACCGTAAAGACCGAATACCAGCCCAGCCTAAACCTGTACACCAGCCAGTGCTCTTCATCTCTTGTTCAGGACTTCTACACACAGGTATGACAGGCTAATGTCTTTATTGCAACAAAAAAAAAGGCCCATTTTGTGCTGATTACATTATAAGTGGGCTTTATGTAAATATTTTGTTTTAATTCCCATGTATTTGAACCTAACCTGACATTTACATGCATGACAAAATCAAATGCCTCACTTTAGTATTGGTACAAATAATACATGTTTTTCTTTTTAAAGAATAAAAGTACATACAGAATTAGAATTTATATAGATGAGAATCATTTTTTAAAGCTGGTGGTGGCACATGTTTTTCCAGTTGAGGCACTAGAGAACTAAGAAAGCTGTCAGAAGGCTCCAGCTTGGCTACGAAAGATTTGATTGTCACCCCTTCACAGCCAGACAGGCACTGGCCTATTTATAGTCAGTCAACCCTGCTTTCGAATGGGTCCTCTCTGCATGTGTGGCCTGTCTTCCTCTCACCTCTCCTCCTTTTCTCCACCTCCCTCTTCCTTGTGATTCTCACATGATTCATTAACAGCTTTTTGTACAGTAGTAGTATTTTTAGCTTCAGTCCACGTGCTATTTTTTTCTTTAGTCTTCAACTGAATGACATATTTTTGGTCCTCTCTACTTAGTTGGTCTTGTGTCTGAGATTCCTGCAATCAGTAAAACATATGTTTTCACTATCAGGTTATATGTGAGACTTCGCCTTCTGGTGATAGGTGATAGGTCCGCTGTGACTGTTTCAATACTTCTCGCTCTGTTTCCACTCATAAAGGTAGATAGTGTATTTTCTGACCATGACTGAATTTTTGGAAGGTGACCATAGCTCAAAGACTGTCCAAATAATTGTCCTACTAGATAACAGAATATTGGACTGGATGGTCTCTGCAGATTTTAATTTACTGTTTGCAGCGATCTAATTAGGACATTGTTTGTTATGAAATAGAATTTTGATGAGGGTTGATTGTAGAAAATGCAGTTTGATCTAGTTTCAGCTTTTCATCAGAGAATGTTTATTAGCCCCTCATAAAGTTATTTTCTATATCTGGAAACCTCAATTTTATTTATCATTACATACCTTTCAGTGCACAAGACTAAATACCCCCTCACTTTCCTGTTCAGACTTTATTTTACTCAGTTAAATCCTAACAGTTTGTTTAATTTAACTAGGAGTAAAGATGATGTATGGCAGCTACTTAATGGCCTGTATAAAATAACTATAAAAAGTACTGCCTCATAATCACGAATACACTACTTTAAATTTTGGTTTAGAGGACTTTGCTTTCATCTGTACACCAAGAACTGCAGGCTTGTTCTTTTCAGAACTGTAATAGCAAAAGCCCATTACAAAATCTCAACCTCTAGCTTTTCAGGACCACTGGCCCTTAATAATACACTCAGGTGTATTATTAAGGGCCTAATTGTAGAAGTTGTAGAAAATATTTAAGCTCTACTTTCATTCACAATTTCGTGATTTTTTTTTTTTTGTTTTATTTTTTGTTTTTTTTTTTTGTGAAAAGTAGCAAGCAGTAAATTGGGTGTTTGATAATTTGGATATGTAAAATGTCAACTGAGATAATTGACATCAAAGAGAAGAGGGTCAGCATCTGTAAACCTCTGGAGACTCTGGCTCTTACAACTACCAATCTAGTCTGTAACCTTGGAGAACTAGAACTAAAAGATCTGAACACATCACACCAGTTTTAGCATCTTTACACTGGTTTCCAGACAGTCACAGCATAGATTTTAAAACCCTGCTGGTTGTTTATAAATCCCAGAACAGTTTAGGACCAGAATACATCTGTGATATTTTCAGCGAATATAAACCAATCAGAGCTCTTAGATCCAAAGACTCAGGTTAACTAGTCCAGACCAGAGTCCAGACTCAACATGGAGAATCAGCATTTAGCTGTTATGCTGGAAACCAGTGGAACAAACTGCCAGTAGAGATAAAACTTTCCCCACATGTAGAAACGTTTAAATCCAAGTTAAAACATCTTTTTGTCATGCAGAAATGAATAAAACCTGTATGGTGACTTTTAACATATCTTGTTTTTAATGATTTTAATTTAATTTAAGATTTTATTGTGCTTTTTTCTTTTTTTTTTGTTCTGTTCAACATCTGCAATGCTTTTATGTTTTTTATGTAAAGCACTTAGACTTGTCTTGTACATGAAATGTGCTGTACAAATAAACTTCCCTGGCCTAATTTTATCCCAGAACACAGTGTTGGGTTATATAGTTTCGCCCTGATCGCCGGTGCCTCTGGACTCAAACACTTTTACAATTAGATTTTGATGCTCCATACACCTGTATAGGTCCCCAATTGCTCAACCTATATCGAACTTTAAGATTATTGGATTTATGGTTTATGCATGAAAAATCATATTTTTGGCTATATCTCTGGAACTATTTGTCTCATTGACTTCAAATTAAATGTAAATGAAAGGTCAAGATGGCCATCCTTGGTTCTTCTCATGGTATAATTTTCTTCTTTGTTTTAGAGGGAACAGCACACCTACCCGAAACTTGACTTTACTCACGTAGAGCTCCAGGAACGGTTCAAACATCAGCTCTGTGTGGAGCAGGCCTGCACTGTCACCATCGACTCTGTGGAAGCATGCAAGCCAGTCACTGAAAACATGACCAAAATGGTAAATAAACTTACCCTCTCTACCTCCGCACCTTTTCATCTAAAGATTATCGTCAGTGCTGACTGCTTAAATTCTTCCAGTCAAACAAATGCTCCCCAAAAGCTACCAGACCTGTTAACTGATAACATTTTCCAGAAACCAGATGTGCCACATTGGTTTATTTGTGATAGAAGAATGTATGCTTTTCTTGATGTTCTGTGTTGCAACTCTATCTTTTCACACCAGAGGACTCATTTCCTGGCAGTAATATGCTTTAATTTGAGTATTTTAAGTGTTTTTTCTCTTTCTTCTCTGATTTAGACTTTTAAATAATATGCATTCAAGCTTGACTTGTTAAAGTATGAAATACTTTATTCTAGTGCTGTGCCATCTTTCCAACTTTGGCATTTACATTTCAGCCTGGCTTGTCTGCCTTTGCAGATGGACTATGTGGGGAGTGAGCAGTCTGAGAGTCCCTGGTGGTCAGGCAGCATTTACCGACAGCCAGGGCTGAATAATAATGTATTGTAATGGAGCTCTCTGGGGAGAGTGCAGTCACCTCCCCATCCACAATCCAGGCGCTGTCTGTGTTTCAAATTATTTTAACTATGGAGGAAGCTGCAGAACGCTCATTGACAAATACAGAAATCGTTTAATTGCAGTGATGGCCTCAAAAGGTTGTGCAACAAAATATTAAGTTATGGGTACCATCATTTCATTAGTTTGTTTTTTTAAATGATTATGTTAATGAGCAATTCAAAAGTGATGGCTGATTTAGATTATTGAATTTTCAATACATTTTTATTTATTGTTACTTTTGTAAGTTTCAAGTGATTTCAATGAGAATTGTGGGTTTTTCCTTCTTTAACTGAGGGGTACCAACAATTTTGTCCACGTGTGTATTTGATTGATTAAAATCTACTCCCATAATTCTTAATGTTGCATATTTGATACATACTCAATCTGAGATATTTTGCATCACTTTATGGTAGAAACTTAATTCAAAACCCAGTTGCACACTTTATGACACTGAATATACTGAATGTACTAATACAGCTTTTTACATTTGTTTGCTTGTCTATTTCTTTTTATGCTGGCATATACCGTACTTTGTAGTATAGCATGATACCAGGTGAGACAGCTATAATTTACATATTTCTGTGTCTGTTGTCAAATGGGGGAAATAAGTGTTAAATTAATGCTAAAAAACAGCAGTCAAAACAATGTTATTCCACAGAGACTATTGCTGTGCTCTGATAAAGTCCTTATTTAATTGTATTGTTCATCTGCAATGGTAAATAAGCTTGTTTTAAAGTTGCATGTTATACACATAAGCCGAAGACATCCTATCTGTGACTTAAGTCCTATTTACATGTACGGTGATAATTTAGTGTAAAGTTAAAAGGGAGATGTTTCTGGAGCTTGAAAGTGGCTTTGTTCTTGTCAGATGGTACTAATAAATTTCACCTTTTAAAACAGTTCCCGAGTAAATGTGAAAAGTGGCACAATTATGATAAAAATTCTACCAATTTGATGGCTTTATATTTGCTTTTAAAGTCCAAGTATCCTCTGAGACTGGTTTCAGTTTCCTCATCTAGCATTCCACAAGATTGCAAATTTAATTATTGTATTTGCCAGACTGCTTGCGTCTTACTTTTATCTGCAGCCACTTACATTTGAATAGTGAATAATGGTTAATTATTCATGAATTTAATGTATTCCAAACTCAATTCTGTTGGATCAGATGCTGTGAGAGGCCAAAAAATATTTAGTCTTTAGTTATGGATGAACAAGGCCCATGGCCCAGTTGTGTTTTCTGAGAAATAAGATGTGTTTTTGCCTCTCATCATCAGTGGAAATCTACACCAAACAAAACCAGCTATCAAATGGGCTTTATGACCATGTTACACAAATACTTCTATCTATAAAAACACACTTTATCTGCTGCTTCACAATATAAAATCTCCCTTTGGATGGGTCAATCTGTAGAATTATTTATTTTGTTCAGTCTTTTTATTTTTCCGACTGTCATTCATGAGATGGATGACTCCAACCTGCGCTGTCTTTCAGAGGGAGCTGCTGGCAGAGCAACGGATACAGTGGCAGAAGATCCTCCTCCAGGCCCTGAGGGAGAGCAAAATGATCCTGGCCAACACCAACACCAAGGACTACAAGCTTAACCTTTATCCCTATCTCTGCTTGCTGGAGGATAGGGAGTATGTTGACATTATGATACAGGTAATACAAGTCATCAAAATCAACCTGTACTCAGTAAAATGCCAGATTATGATTAAACTGAGACTGAATTGAATGCATTTGATAGATAGCAGCATTATCTTACAGAAAGTCGTGTTACTGTTCAATTTTTCTCCCAGTTTTCTGCTTTTTATGTAATTTGACACAGCAGTCTAGAAAGCCACAAACACAAATCAAGCTGCTGACAGTGACAGCAACTGGCAAAGCGTCAGGTTTTGACAGCAAAGCAGAACATGCTTTGATCAGATACTTTGGCTTTCATCATAACCAAATACACAGGCAATGATGCTAATTCTGAAAAGGCTTTTCTCATTATTATGCCCCTAATGACAAAAGGTCTGTTTTCTTTTCATTAGACTGAGCCGGATCTTACAAAACCCTCTCAAACTGTCATGAATTGTTTTGTTTGTTTTTCAAGTGTCATTCGTGTTTTTGTGTGTCTGACCCTTTGAACTGTCCCGTACCTTTGTCTAGAGTGTTTCCAACATGCCTCCTAGCGGGGAGTCGCTGAAGATTTTAGCCAGAGATCTGGGGAACAGGGTCTACACAAAGTACTGTGTGCGACAGAAACTCCAGAATCAGATAGTGGAAAAGCTGGAAAGCATTTATAATGCTTACACGGGTCTGCTGGCCAAAGACACAGAGGTAAAACAAGAAAAAACATAAAAGCATCTTATATGATTGATAAACAGTAGTTCTTGAATGTTGTTATTTCCACATGAAGTTGTCCTAAAACATTATTTGTGCAAGTAATACCAAAAAAGACACACAGGCTTAGCACTTCATCTGAATGTGACACTACATTTGACTTTTTAAGTCAGTAAACCAAGTGATAAAGGTAGATATATCAATAATTAGCAACTTTTTTCTGGAAGTGCACAATGATACAAACTAGGGATAGGCATTCAATTAAATAATCTTAATTGATTATCATGAAAATTAACGATCAAATTTTAATTAATCATTTACATTGATATTAAAATTCAGTGTTCATGCCGTAAATTGAAATGCAGTGAAAATTGAAAAAAAAATATACATTGCGTTTCCACATTTAAATACTTAAGACATCTCCTTGTTTCCTGTCTTTCATTATTGGACAAACTGATTAGTCCAGGTGTGTCTGGGCATTCCCGTTGTGGTTACTGAGGTCAGACACACCTGGACAAATCAGTTCATCCAGTAATAAATGATAGGAAACAAGGATTTGTCTTAAGTTCAGGAAGTAGTGAAGCTTTGGTTAAAGCCAAATATCAAAAACCTTCGCAATGAGCTTGCAGATCCCTTGGGTAATTGTCTCTGTCCGTTGTGCATCGCAGCTCATCCGTGCTAACACAGAGTTGATGCTAGGTTGAGACAGAGAGCAGGAGGCACCGCCACTAACCAGTGTCGGTTTAACTGGTACATCATTTGCATCGTGGACGAGTTGTGCTTAAACACAGCTTTGCAATGTTGGTAGTGAGACGTGTATTTTTTTTAAATTAAAATTGTCCCACGCCACACTTCGCCGTCACCTCTTTATGATCAGACTACTCGCAGGTAACTGAGCAGGCTGGTGGAGTTTTTTTTTTTAAAACATTGCCCTCGTGTGGTAAAGTGTTTTATTATTACCACATAGAAAAATCCATTTCATTCCATCAAGACTGACTACGCAACAGGACTTGCATTAGTTTTTTGCATTTTAAAAAAATGTCAGACTAAAACCTTAACAATTGATTATAGATTAATTATGCCCATCCCTAATACAAACATACCTTTGAAGCAGCGTTTTTATTGCTCGTCAGTACAGCAATGTTACAGAAACGTCTCTAAAGATTCCAATAATCCACAGTCAGATTGTAAACAAATGGTTTCCCCTTGTTTCTGGTGTTTACTTGGAACGTAGGCTACTCATGTTAATGTTTTTTATATTCTGCTGTATAGACATTATTCTTTCCACATATCTTCTGTATGTTTCTGTATAGTTTACTTAACACTTTAAATCTGCTGCTGAACTGATTTTTGTTTTAACAATAAAGATCTCCAATATAAGGTGATTAAACAATAATACATGATATGTGATAGTTGACAGGATGTTAATTCATTTATTCATTCATTCATTCATTCATTCATTCATTCATTCATTCA
>JBAMHX010000016.1:20168452-20179649 GCA_037177515.1 Pseudomugil tenellus
CGTGTAAAAAGGCTGCTGCAGTAGTCGAGGCATGAAGAGATAAAACCATTAAAATGAACTCATCATCTTATATTCCTTAAGATCGCTTTGGAGAAAAGTGTCTGTTAAATGACTGTAATGTAATGTAATGGAAGCCGCTAATGCTAACTAGCTTCTAAACTCGCTGTGACTGTTTTTCTCCGCTGATTGCTAAACAAGGAGGTTAACAGTTCAATCTGTTCTCCTCACTCATGGTACATAAATGCAGAATCAGGTATGGCTCCTGTAAGCAGGTCTTTAACTGTTTGCAATGTTTACATAAAGGAATGGAGATTGGGAAATTTTAACTAATGTCCACATATCTTCAGGGAACATTGACGTGTCATCGTGTTGCAGTATAATAATGAGTCTACTGTACCAGTTCAGACGCTGGGTTTTGGTTACAGTTCTTGTTTGCTACATTACATGTATATATCATGTTTATTTGTCTCTAATGTCTCTGCTTGGTATTTTGTGCCTTTCCAGGCGACCAGACACAGTTAAACAGAAAAATGCCTTTCCACCAAACTTCATCCATTCCTTGGACTCCACACACATGATGCTGACATCTCTCCACTGCCACAGGTATCATTACTCCGCTCATAAATCTCCTGAACACTTGAAATGAAAAGGATTCTTTGCGTATCCTGCTGACTGTGCATAGCGGTTGTTGCTGATATGACTGCATGATGCGAAACAGCTTTGAGAGAAGACTGTCTCTTTCTAAATATAGTTGTCATCTTAAGAAGGTTCTGTACAGATTTGACAGCTGTGAGCGTTCTCTGACTAGAAATAAAAGTTAACTGTGGTTTGGGAAATTACTGCCTGCTTCTTCAAAGCTTTTCTCTTATAAGTGACTTCTTCCTTTCTCATGTGTACCCTCCTCACCCTGTCTCCTCTTGCACCCTCCCAGTGCTGGCCTGACATTTGTCTCAGTTCATGACTGCTTTTGGACTCACGCTGTCACCGTGGACACCATGAACAAGGTATTACATTGCCACAATGTCTTTTGTCCCCCGTTTCCTGCTTCCTTCCCCATTCCATATCCTTATCTGTTCACAGCTGTTTCCATCCTGCTTGATCATTCTGTCTTTACCTGATTCAGAGCTTTTGTCTGTCTTGACAAATGAATTGTGTGTTTTTGGAGGCATTCTGATCTATCCAGAAGTTCAAAACATTGAACTAGGACTTTTGCTTTTACAACATGAACTCTTACTTAGTAAGACCACCAATACAAGCTTCCAGTTTCCCCTGCCTGTGGCATTTCCAGTCTGCAGGTACCAGACAGAGCCTGTTGTGATGAATAAATGACTGCCTGCCTCTGACGTAGAGATAGTGTAGAATAAAATGGATCAAATTACTTTAAAGCTCCAATTTTCTGTAGATGTAGTCCCGGAGCACAGCAACAGTCTTACATCTTCACCTAATCTCAGATATGTTATAACCAATGAAGCACGTTTCTCTCACTATATTTCCTCTTTCGTATTTTCTCTTGATGTGTGAGTGTATGCTGCCCTCATTACACAGGTAATTGAACACAGCAGCAGAGGAGAATGTTATCAGATATCATAGTCAACATCTGAGCACATAGAAATGGAGCCTCAGTTTAATGCTAACCGATCCGTCCCCCATCATTTTCTCTACTGGAAGCCTGTCTGGAGTGTCATCCTGAGGATTTAATGTGTGATGCACAAGCACATCTGAATCATTGAGAATTTATGAGGAAAATTTAACTAAAATGCATAAATCATTAAGGTGATGAAAATGTTCAGGTGAACCTCGCTGATTGCTCTGCTGATGTAGTCGCAGCTGTGGTTTTAAACTAGTGCATATAGACACTCTTAGTGTCTGCTTTATATGTATTTATTTTATTATTAATGCCGCTGTGATTACCAGTTATTTCCAAAAGCTGATACTGACTTAAAAATGTGGTTTTACCATTAAAGAGATTGTTTTGCTGCAAATTGCTGGTTTGTCTTGATAAACTGCAGGGTTACAAAATGTTCTGAGACATTTGTTGAAGCTCATACTCGCATAGCAAGCCAAGTTTTTTTTTTTTTTGTTTTTTTTTTTTTGTAAAGCACAATTCAGTAAAAGGGTGATTCCAAGTGCTTTACAGATACGTTAAAACATTAGACAATGAGAAGCATAATTTAAAATTAAAACATAAAAGAAATGAAAGATGTGGATGTGTAGATATGGATTTTTTTTTTTTTTTTTTTTTTTTTAAACTGAGTGTTTCAGCGGATCTGAGGCTTTCTGGGAGTTTGTTCCAGACATGCGGAACATAGAAGCTAAATGCAGCTTCTCCATGTCTCGTTCTGACTCTCGGAACTGATAAAAGACCAGATCCAGATGATCTGAGGGGTTTTCGTAGGTTCATACTGAATCCAGATGTATTTTGGACCTGAACCATTGAGAACTTTATGAACCAGTAACAGAACTTTAAAGTCTATCCTCTGACTGATAGGCAGCCAGTGTAAAGACCTCAGAACTGGACTGATGTGGTCCATTTTCTTTTTTCTTAGTGTTAGTGAGGACTCTAGCAGCAGAGTTCTGGATTAGCTGCAGGTGTCTAAAGGACCTTTTAGGAAGACGTGTAAAGACACTGTTATAGTAATTACACTTACTAAAGATGAAAGCATGGATTAGGTTTTCCAGGTCCTGCTGTGAGATCAAATCTTTTATCCTTGATATATTCTTACGGTGATGGTGGCTGATTTTAAGTCCTAAGTCCATCGCTACACCCAGATTTCTGGCCTAATTGGTAGTTTTTAGGTGTGTAGAGTGAAGTTCTGTGACGACCTCCTATAGTTTGTCTTTGTCTCCAAAAACAATCACCTCAGTTTTGTTTTTGTTTAGCTGAAGAAAGTTTAGACACATCCAGTCATGATTGTCCTCAGTGCACTAAAAATCCTGTTCAGGATCTCAGTCTGCATTGTAATATAAAGCTGTATGTCATCTGCGTAACTATGGCAACTAATGTTGTTATTCTGTATGACATGTCCGAGTGGGAGCATGTAGATGTTAAACAGAAGAGGCTCCAGGATGGAACCTTGGGGAACTCCAGTTGTAATTCTTGTCTACTCGGATGTTAAGTTACCTATTGACACAAAGTAATTCATGTCCTCTAAGTATGTTTTGAACCAATGTAGTACAGAACCAGAGCGGCCCACCCAGCTCTCCAGTCATTGTGGTCTGCTGTATCAAATGCAGAACTGAGGTATATCATTAATGACTTTGATCAGAGCGTCTCAGTGCTGTGGTGCTGTCTAAAACCTTGTGTTAAAAAGTCATTTAGCTGATTAAAAACATTTTTTAATGCTCTCACCCAGAAATGTAAGATTTGAGGTAGTTGAGGTTTGATATAAAGTGATAAGCAGCTCCGTGAAGAACTTAGACAAGTTAACAATCTGCACAAATATTAAAAGTGAGAAGATTTGGTGACAGGGCTGTATTAGTCATTGCACTTCTTGCCATCTTTTTCCTCTTCATCACCACCCATCGTCCACCCCATCATTTCATCTGAACTTCTTATTGATCAGTCGGACCTGTTTCTGCCTTGTCTTCCTCTTGTCAGGTCTGCAGGGAGCAGTTTGTTGCCCTGCACAGCCAGCCAATCCTGCAAGAGCTTTCCAACTTCTTGCTGCAAAAATACTGCACCTCGATCCCGTAAGTTTACACACCCACATGCAGGAACACATAGTCAAACAGAACCAATCAGCAACACAGTAATCGGGTATAAAAAGATCATTTGCAAACAGCATCTTTGTTCTCATACTTAATTGTAGAATTATAATCTGTTCTTTTTATCTCCATGGACGTTTATGCTACCAACACAACAAAAAACATTTTCTCCAGTTAGATACAAAAAGATTCTTATTTTGTGTAACTGGCTTCAGGCTGGCCTTCAGTCATCATCTGTTGGTGTTTTCTCTTATAATTGGACACCGTTTCTGTAGCCTTGACTCCACAGCAGCTCTAAATCTCTTTCTTTCTTCAATTATTACTGTTGCAAAACTTCACAAAAACATTCGGTAGGCAAAAGAAAAGAGGACATTTAGAGCTGCAAAGTAATGGGCATTGAGTTCCTTGAAATATCTGCAGGGACTTAATTGAACAAGAAAGGCTGGAAAAACATCTTTTATTCTTTTAAATAAATTATTTTCAGAGTTGTGCATGATTACAGTTTGACTCTGCAAATTATTAGACACGATGTTCTTTCACGATCTTCAAGAACCAGTTGCCTTAATTCATTTATTCAAGCTTGTACAAATGCAGATTCATCGTTCAGGTTAATTAGAAAAAGCCACAGAAGTAATCAAACAGCCAGCTTTAAGCAATATGCGTAGCTTTAAATACAACTATGCACCGGTTCTCCTCAAAGTCCTGCTTTTATTAACACAAAGACATTTTACTCTGAGTTCCTAAAATCCTCACTGTGTGTATTTTTTACTCCGATGTGGCAGGACTGAAGCCAAGAGCAAGAAATATCAGGAGTACAGGCGGCTGATGTTGCTGCTAGCCAATGTGCCCCAGACAGGTCAGTGTGTGTGTGTGTGTGTGTTTGGGAGTGGAGGGGAATAAGTGGATTGGTTTTTCCTCTAATTGGGTCTGTAAGAAGTCTGAGGTTAACAATGTAGCCGATAGATGAAGGAACTTTTTCCCTCTGCTGTTAAATTATTTTATCTTTTTCCATAAATGCTAAATGTCTTCAAGCTGTTGACTATATTTGTTTTTTTCTTTTTAATTAAACAGTGAAATCATAAATTTGGATAACATTTTATTCTCATTTGATGTCTTGAGGGAGGTCACATGTTGTGATGCAGAGGCGATGCCTCTCTCTGTCCAACAGTCAGGTGGATGTGGGCTTTGCTGTTATGCAACGCTTTCTCTCCATCCACCGTTTGGACTCATACGTTTGCTTGGCACTGACAGCTGGGTTGTATAAATTGATTAATGTTAATTGTGTCCCTCACTGGCATAATCAGCTTATGTGGATGAGGCCAGTCAGGTGTGCATCTCAAGAGAATGACCCTGAAAGCCCACTTGTTTTAAAGCTGACCACAGAATATGGATTTAAATCTATTTAATCTTTACAACAAGTGATCCTGAATTATTATTGAAGTGGATCAGGTTGGTTTTGCGGTGTGTTTCAGTAGATTAGCAGAGGTGAATGTTTTTTAAAAAAAAGGGGCTGGAATGGAAGCAAAAGATTGTGTTTTTTACACAATGCCATATAATAAATACTGTAATTCATCCGTATGTCCTTGAGGTTTAATCTTGTGCAAATGAAGGCATGTCATGATCAGCGTTTGTGTTGCTGTAAACACACAATATTATATAAAGAAAAGGTAGAAGGTACAAAATAATAATTGCTCATTTTATCTTACTGCTACTAGGATTAAGCATGCATGTTAGGGGGGAAATAACAAATAAATGAACATTTTCTGTGTGGAAATTAAATAAATTCCTTATGTCAACATGTTTTTGTTACTTCTCAGTCTTCACTTTTTAATGTTCTTTCCTCAATAATTCACGCTGCAGCTCCTGCTGTCAGAGAGACGAAGAGCAAACAAGGCAAAGCACAGAGACTGGATAGGACCTCGCACTAAAATGACTTTTCAAATCGTGTATTAAAGTTGGCAGAGAATGACGCTAAAGGCCAGCGAAACTCCAGCTTCTGAGTTTTACCTTGAAAATAGTAACTGAGGTAAAGTTGCTGGATATTAAGACAGACTGGTCGTTTCCTAAGCTGTAGCGATGATGCAATATTGTTCATGTAATCTGCTGCTGGAATGAAATATGTTTGTCTTTAGATTCATAGTCATTTCCAATACATGAAAATATGAAACAAGCCAACACTTAACTTTAATTTAACAAGAATAGTTGGAGATTATCGGTTTTAGTCATGCTGCTGATTTAGCCCAAACACAAGGACAAATTTTCACATTTCTTAGAAATACTTTCATGATTCTTTAATAATTCATAAAGAAAAATCATGCAGTTTATGCTTCCAGTATGTTTTGCAAATCGGTTTATGATCAAACACCAGCTGAATTAGCGTGCAGTAACTGGGAAATGCTAGCAAGCAAACACACACTGATAAGCCTGTCATAAAAGCTGCTCAGCACCAGCTAAGTACACGTTATTTCATTAGTTTAAAGCAGCTAACTTTGCTCTTTATTATTCCCTTATTCCATTGATTAATTATTCAACGTGTGAAATCACTCAAGCTTAAAGGTTTAATCATTTCTAGAAATGAACGGTTGTTTCCCATAGTTCCCATTGGTAGCTAAATCTCTATCTGGCTGGTTTCTGCCAGGTTTCTTCCCACTATAGCTACCTTGTAATAGTAGGCGGAATGATGAACTGCATAATTAATCCTCTGTAACCTCTGTTCACTGACTTAAACTTGGTCTGACACTTTGTCTCTTGCCTCTCCAGGTGATTTTGATCTCCAGCAGGTGAAAGAATCCACTTACTTCTTCAGCTGAGAGGCTCATGAGGGTGAGCCAGCAGAAAAATGTGAGCGGAATTGACAGAGTGCAGCAGGGGAGGCTGCAGGCCTGGAATTCCTGACCAGCTTTGCCTCCTGCAGACATGAGAGCATTGATCTGGCCGCGCCCTGCCTGGCTCTTTGTCCAGCGACTGGCTGCATGAGGCTGGAGTCGTTTACACACAGTGAACTTGGCTGATGATAACTGACTGGTGGAAAAGGTGGGTGGGATACTCATCCAGGCGGAAAATGAAAGCATCAGCATCGGATGGAAGCGCTAAGACTTCAATTACAGAAGAAATACCTCTTATAGCAGGTGCTTTGACTAGATTTCAGCATATACGCGTGAGTGCATTTGCCACCCTGAATCATGTGTGAACGTGTCAATCTGTTCAGCGCCGGAACAGACTGAGAAGAAACTTTTTCTTATAAACCGTAATTGCAAATTATTGCTTTTGTATGTGTGTGTGTTTATTTTGTGCTGTTAAGACCTCCATGGAGCGCTGACCCTCATGTGTGATAACCCGCCAGTCATCAATCCCATCACATGCTAAATTACAGAATGCTGTCTGACACTGTGCTAAAACATGTTAACCTTAAAAATGGGGACAAAAAGAGAAAAAAAGGAAATGAAAGATACGCTTTGCTGAACAGGAGATTCTCTCTGCTGAACTCTGTGAAAGAAACACAAAGACTGATGAGTCAGGGGTTTCTGAGAGGGGGTCCTCTTCACTCTGACCTTATTGGAGTAAAAAGAAAAACACTTGACTCTTGCTTTAAAATAAATCTTTTTCTTAAAGTATTTCTGTCTTCATTCAGGGTAAAGAAGAAGCTGATATTAGTTTTCTCTAATGGGATGAATGTTATTTAGTTACATCTGCATATTTCAATCCTATTGTGTAATGTGAGATGAAGGCTGTACCACAAAGGCTTTGCATGCTTCGCTAATCAACTCGGATCTTATTTTTCTGGGCCAGTGCTGCATCTAAAAGTAAAAATAGCAGAAGTGCTATCTGATCATCGCTGGAATCGTTACAGCAGTTTCAGACAAAAGGTGTTGTTGATGTTCAAAGGCAAATGTAGGCACCGCCAGACAAAGCTGGCTGAGTGACATTGTAATGAAATGGAAATAATCTTGGAAGGGGCATAAATAGTGTGATGATGAGATCGTGGCTTTTCAAATGATTTGCTTTGCAGGCAAAGAGGCTCCTCGTATTTTGCGGAGAGCCTGAGCTGTGACTGATCTGTTATATCATTCAGGTAAAAAAAGGATCCGGATTAATTGCTCTCTGTTAGGACCAGCTGCTAATATTGCAAAATTACAGCTGCTATCAATGTCAGAAATAGAAAAAGACACTTTAATATAAATTTCAGATTAAAGCTGATTGCGTGACCTGATTTCCTGATTTGAAAGTACTTAGTAATAAATAACAGAGAAGTGTGAGCAATCAAGAAAACAAGTTGACACAGTTTTCTGAGGTATTTGGTCAAAATAGCAGCGAGAACAAGATGCTTCTTGTGAGCCATGTCTTTACACGTGTTTTGAACCAAGTCACAAAACTCTTAGCTCCAAACCTCTTACACGTGAACTTTGAACGGACCCCTGGTGAACATTGTGCTATCGTGTACAGTAAGTAGCCTTAAGGTTGAAAACATTTAAACACAATAAATTACATTTATTCACTAATGTGGTAAAATGGATTGTTTTTTTGTTTACAATTTACACATCACATGTTCTGGCGAACTGTCCAACGTGCACCCTGTCTCTCGCCCCATGACTGCTGGGCTACGCTGCAGCTACATGCGACCCTGAATTGGATGAAGCTGTATGGAAAATAGATGGATTGATGGGCATCAAATGTTGATTTTGTGCTGCGTTTGGGATCCCACTGGAAAGAAGCCCTCAGAAATGCCCAGGACACGCTGGAGGGACAGTGTCTCTCAGCTAGCCTGAGGATATCTTCAGATGCTCCTGGATAAGCTGGAGGAAGCAGGAAGTGTGGGTTTTTCCCACTAAGGTGATTCCCTCCTAACCTGATAACTGCAAGAAAGCAGATTGATGGACATAAATAAATAAAATCAACTCATTAAAGTTTGATTCCACAGAATAATATTCTACATTACCTGTTTAAACTGTTAGCATCTGATCTTATTTAATAACTAATTGTTGTTTCTTTGCTTTTCTCAAGTGGAGACATTTGTTAAGGATGCAGCTATTTCCCGTGATGTGTCTTTAGAATCACACATACTTAACACATATCACATTTCACAACACTGCTGCTGGGAAAAAAAGATGCAGCCTGGCCTTAGCGCAGCTCCAAAAGAGTGCTCTTATATGGATGCATAGACGGCTTAAGTGGCTTCCTTGCTGCTATAGGCGTGACTCATACCAGAGGAGGAACAGCTGACTGCCAGTTAGCTTTAAAACACTTGAACTGCACTTAAAATAGTAGAAGAGGCTGGTGTGAAAGGCAGGTCAGGGGTAAAAGCTGTACATCTGTTTTTACGGTAATGATTTCTGTTATTTAGTTTGAGCTACAGCTGACTGGCAGAGGAATAACTCAAATATGCTGTTTAGCCTGATGAGCCTGCCTGTATCGCTTTCTGTCAGGCTGATTCCAAAGGTCTTTGGCATTATGCGTCGATGGAAATCATCTGGCAGGAAATGGTCAGACAGTTTTCCATTATGGCGTCTCCTCAGAGATAAACATCTACTGACGATGGAGATTGTAGTGCTTGTGGAGAGAAGACATGATTTTCATTTTAAGAAAAACCTTTGCTCAGATGCATCTCACCAGAGGTGGAAATTATTCAGTCCGCTTCCTTCTGCTTCTTCTTAAATGACTATTTTAAATTTATTATTGTTTTCTGCTGTTGGCAAATAATTAACTGGAAATAATGTAAATACTTTTGTATACGGTAAAGAAGGAAAAATCCTACAAAGGCAAGCACATTTATTTATTGCAATTGATCTGACTGAGACCTGCAAATGCACACATTTCAATGCACTGCACGCCTTAACACCTCCAGGTCCACATACAGTGATTTACATGACATATATTAGAGCACTGCGAGAGGAAATCATCTATAACTGTGTAGATAGGAGTGATGGTACTGTGCATTACAACATACACTACAAAAACTGGCTTTCAAAAACAAGAAAAAAAACTACAAAAATTATGTTAAATTTCCTTGAAACAAGATACATTTTCTTGTTCTGTTGGCAGATAATTTATCTTATTTCAAGGAACACAAACCTTACCAAGAATTCTTAAAAAAGGTTGAAAAAACCCATTAATTAGAATAAATATCTTAAGTTTATGTCCTTGATTTGAGATATTTTATGTTACTTGGATTTTAATTTTCTCTCAAGTCTCCACACCCTGTCTGTCTCTGGTTCTGCTTTCTGCTGGCAGTGCAGCTAAATGTGCCTCGAGTGGAACCTCTAAAGTGGTCTTAAGTGTGGCTCCCTGCGTTAGGAAAGCAATAAAGCGATGGCCTGTGGGGGGGGTGTTTCCCCGTTTCCCACTCAAAGCAAGCTGGGATCATGTCCAACCAATCACAGGCAGAAATAGAATATGTGAGAGGCAGTTAATAAACTCTTCATCAATACCAAGCATTTGCTGCAAAAAGGTTTTTGACAGTGAGCCATGTGTGCTAATATGGATATGTATGCTGTGTGTTACTGAAGGACTCGACATCTGCAGGGCTTCTACCAAATGCAGCACCCCCACGAGAATGTGGACAGCACAGAAGTGTTGGTCGCTATCTGCCAGACATGCCAAAGCTTGAAGCCACTTTTCGATAGCTGCACCACTCACTCTCACTGAGGCGGGCTTTGATTTCCCTGCCAGGCTCCTGGGTTCTCCCGGCGTATCTGCTGCCCTGTGGCGTCATGAGAGCCTGGCACTCAGCAGCACTCGCAGGAAAGCAGAGTAAAGACAACCCAGGAAGGAGCCAATGGGGCCAGAACTCTTCAACAGCAGGGGGGGAGGAAGCAGGAGGCAACGCAGTGGGGAAGAGAGAGACAGGTGATACAGTGTTGGCAGGTGTGTACCGGTATGCATGTGTGTGTCAGGCACGTCAGAGTGAAGGTGCTATGACCTTTATCTTGACTGACAGATAGTGATGCCTTGATTAACAACTATCAAACACACACCTGGCACCGTATACAGTCATTCTTCAGTGACCTGCAACACATGAAGGTGAGCCTGTTGGAGTCATGATGGTAGAAAACATGAAAACTAAACCTTCAATGTAGACATTTTTGTAGGAGATGTTACTGCAAATATCTGTCCCGATCTCATATGCATCCTTTTTGATTCTAACTACCTCCATAAATCAGCTCTTTTGTCTTCATTTAGACAACCCTTCCTAGTCATTTCAACTTTGGCATCATTGCTCTTATATATTCACCAATCTTCCTCTTATCATGTCAAAAAAATCTTAATCTGCTCTCTGACTTGTTTCCATAGCATCTAGCAGGTGTAGTAATTCCTGGTCCCATCCATCCTGGTCTTTCCCAATAAGAATGTCAAATGATTTCAATCACTATCATATGAAGCAGCTGTGAAGACTGTTGTGAGAAATCATAATGTGTTCTGCTGAGAGCCTCCACTCATCATGGTGGACATCCTTGGAGATTATTGTGCCAGATTGACGATCATGCGAATAATAAAA
>JBAMHX010000016.1:20179749-20198125 GCA_037177515.1 Pseudomugil tenellus
ATATTTTGTGAAAATCATTGTTATAAACAGCGGTTATAAAATATATAAATAATTATTCGTAATATGTTGTAAATAATGTATAAATCATTTATAATTATATCTGAAACAGAGCTGCTCATCTTGCTTGGGTGCAATAGATTTTCATAAAGGTCATTTAAGTGTTAACCTCTGGCTGAATGTAGAACTTAAAAACTAAAGTTTCTTTGACATTTTGATTATTGTTTATCAGTTCTCAACTCTGATTAATAATATTCAGTTACAAATAAATGCAGAATTCTATGATTGGCCGCTACTCTGAAGTAGCCCCACTAATCAGGCTTAACATGACTCCAAGCAGCACATTGTTTCCGTCCCCAGCAGTGCTGTAAGTGCTTTAAGTGATTCCCGTTGAAGTCACAACTTTAGAAAATAATACTTTGTATTGTTTCTTCAAATCAAAGGTTGAAGCTTTTTGGAAAACAGCCATCATAAAATTATTAGCAAGTCGAAACCACAACTTCCTGCGGTGCCTTGATTAAGTCTGTGCTAAGGAGCTATTTGCCTCTTTTGTTGCCATCCAGAGAAAAGTGATCATATGCTAAGATTCATGGACAAATGATGACTGCATTTTAGGTGAATGTGTTATGAGAAGCTAAAAAATTATGGAAAACATTTTGTTTTCTGAAGTATTTGGGTATCCAAATGTGATGCTGACGGCTGTTCATGATAGAACAAAAGAAGAGCCCTTTCTTCCATTTAATCAAACAGCTGCTTATGATACCATTTTCTCAACCAAACAGCTGTATTGGAAGTCAGAGATAACCGGGACATGTACTTCAACTATGAAGCAGAAACATGAAGCAAACGCTTTTAATAGCACAAACGTGTTTGACCTGTCAAATGTTTGCTAAAGTATTACACAAAATAAACCATCCAGCTATCTAGATATATCCATATAGTGTATATAAAACCACGTAGCAACCAGGCCATTATTCAGTTGTAAAAATAAGAGTGATAAAGTGAATAACTTAATGTAACATTAAGAGGCAAGAATGATTATTCTACACATGACTGGACCCGAATAAATGGTGCAAAAACTAAAGCTGTATTGGGATAAACAGATGTGACATTTCTGAGTATAAAAAAACATTTAAAACCTGTGAACAGACTTTTACTTTGTTTGTTACTTTCTCATGTATAAAAGTCAAACAGACAACGTTCTGAAATACGAGCCATGAAACTGTCACAACTGGTTGTTCACCATCACGTGTCTTTATTGCATCAGGCAGTTCTGGTTCGATAACGATTCTAAACTATGATCCAGTAGCCTGTTTGCCAGTTTCCAGCACGATAATCCAAAACTAATGACCCAAATAGAAAGCAGTGAATCACACTGTAGTCAAATACAATTTATTGGTTTTCCTTTTTACATGTATTGTGGTTGGATAAAAGTGACATTGATGTTTGCATTGTGATGAGCTTGCATCTTGAAAGCCACACACACACACACACACACACACACAGCATACTTATTATGTATGTGACGTCTACAGTCTTTGCTAGGCACTCAGTATGCACAGTTATGGGATGTGGCAGCAGAAAAGTGGCGCAATAAAAGAAAATCAGGTCCCTGACACAGAAACATGCGGACTGCAATGGTAATGCGTGATTTCCCAGAGGACGACTGCCTGAGATCATTTGTTTGTTTCAAAGGAGTTCAATGCAGGGAATGCATTAACAAGCTAAACCATTAGTCTTCAGTGGTAAGATAGGTCCGGACTGGCTTTAAAATCAGTGACTATTGTTGAATATATTTACTCAGGCTTATAAGTCTGTGATTTGAGGACAAAACTAAAGAAAATATCTGCATATTGAATAATTTTTTTTTATTTATTTTATATTTTAAAAAAGTGCATCATTTATTTTTAAAGTTCTTATTGGTCATTTAGGATCTGAAACTTCAGTGACATTACATTACAAATTCCATCCTTGTTCGATTAAAGCAGCCCTTAAAGTCAATCATTTCAAACAGTCTAACTTGCCATGGCTTATAATTGAAAGCCCAGGGACACTTCTGAAGAAAACCTGAACTTCTATAAATCCTGAATCCTTTATCTCTGGAGAAGCTGTGACATTGAAGACGAAAAAGGGAGGTTTTGTAGAGAAATAAAAGAAAACTGAAAACATGCACATCAGTTAACAAGTACAGATGCTTCTATGAATGTTGCTGCAGCCGTGCATGTGAGTGTGCATGGCACAGATGCCATCCTTATAAAAGCCTAGAGGGTGTACTGACAGAGCCGAACAGCTGAGTTATTGTAGCATTTACATAACGCAAAACATGTTTGATGGAAAAAGAAGGATACTTTTACAGAGTTCTGTTCATTACACTGATTAGATCTAAGAGCAGTGAAAGAACAATAAGAATCTAAAAGCAGCATTGCTGTCTTGTTTTAACTGGACCAGGTGTGAGAGTATAAAATAGGTAACGATGCTGGCCTCAGAGTGGGTGGGTGAGGATTATATACAAGCTCTCGCTGGTCCTGCTAAAAAAAAAAAAAGCAACAAATCTTCTGTATTCAAACTGTTTTCTTCTGCTCTAATTTTTACTATCCGCTCATGCCAGATGATAATATGCATTGTCAATTTAACATAAGACTCTTGATCTAAACCTTTTCTTTTGTTAAGGTCTTTGTTGAATTCGGCTCGAAATAGGTCCGGATCACATGATGCACATGGTTCACATGTTTACATGTAGAAATAACCATGCAAATCTTTGCTCTGGTGAAGATTGTGATTTTAATTTCAAAATGCGTGGGAAAAATACATATTTAGAACTAAAGCCATCAAAGTTAGGAAAAGCACTTTCACTGATCCCACAAGTATAAAACAGCTCATCATCTGCATAAAGTTACAACTCACTCTGTTATTGCTTTGCGTCACGGACATCCCATTCTGGCAAAAGGATTAGAAAACAAAGTTTCATTTATGTTAAGTCATTGCTGTGAAAATGTTGGTGATTTATATTGAAACAATAAATGGGCTTTGGAGCTTTGGTCTTCCTCTCTACGTTTGGGTCTTTATTTTAAATTGCTACAAGTTACTGCTGTATGATAGTGGTATAATTTCAACATTCACAATTCTTTCTCCCTTTTCTCTCACTTTATAATCCATTCATTACATTATTTAGCTGCATTTTCTGTCCTGTGAACATAACTACTACACACGAAGAACCATAAAATAAAACATCCCTATAAAAGACTGTGTTGATCATGTTTAAGTCAACAAATAAGCTCCAGGAATGTCATCATTTAGGCATAAAACACAAATGCAATAGACCTAGAAATTCTTGTGTAAAATTATTACCAACTATCAGCTTTGTCCACATTAAAACTCTCAAGGTGGATGCAGGAGCAGAAACAAAACAAAATGAAAATGCAAAATGACCATAAGAGAGGAAGTCACTGTTGGCACTGTATAATGAAATCCAGCCCAAGGAGGATAATAACGGTCCCAAATGGGCCCAAGGGATTCCAATTTCCACTGTCATTACCCAGTAATGGTTCAGGCATTAGTGAGATGAGGTGACTAGAATGTCAGGTCCATGAGAAAAGGGTTCCGTTCTTAATGCTTTTGGACACAAATCAGCAGCGTCCAGTGAACTCTTAGCGAGGCATCAATGACAGAGACACACTGCAATCAACGTCCAGAAAGTATCCGCACTGTCCTTGGCTGTTTATCCAAACTGTGGCATTAACATCAGGGCTGAGCTTTGCTGGAGTTTCATTATTTATCTGAATTGGAATAATGACCCATCGCCCAAACTGCTGCTGAAGGAAAAAAATGCATTTATAATTTCATAATAGGAATCTGAACTTACAGTATAATTAAACTTGCATTAAAAGTCTTTTGTCAAGTTACAATTGAAAAGATACAGTTGAATAGTTTCACAACATGGCATTGATGGATAAATCCCTTCATGTTTATTTGTGGATCTTAAAGCTGAAGAAATCATTTATTGGGTTATAAAGCAGAAGTCCAGAAAACTACTTATATTGCTCATTTTGACTGTCTTTACATTCACCAGCTGAAGATGAAGTATCTGACCATCCCAATGAGCTTTGGCATCTTCATGAGGAAAAGTTTTGACCATCTTAATTGGAATGGGAACATTTATTTATCTTTATTTTTTAAATTGTAATTTAAATAATAATAATTGTCCGAAACTGCATATTTTTTTCAACTGGAACTACAGAGAAAGCTGCGTTTGAGCAAAAGCAACGAGCAACAATTTGCTGATTTGCTGCATATGGATGCAAAATTGAGTGAGATCCTCTATAGATCAATTTTGATTAAAGTAAACTGATTAATGCAGCTTGTTAAAATTCAACAAACAAACATACACCTGCTTTAGAAATTGATGGCTTGGTCAAAACCAAATGATTTGCTTTCCAGGTGTAATTCCAGGATGAAGGATATCCATTATATACGAGCTTCACAACCTTGTGTGACACATATTCATCAACACATGGGTAATCAGAAAGAGGGAAGACATTAAAACAATCTATTGAGTTTTAATTTTCATTGTCCATTTGGAAAATATGGCTTTATCTATTGTAAGTTTGGCCAGAGGTGTTTCATTTGCTTTATCTTTCATTTAATGTATGTTGACTAATTTGTTTATTGGTTCTGTTGTTTAGGATACCAGAAAAACCAAAACCAGCCCACTGTCACATAAACTACAATTATCATTTTATATGGAGAGTCATTTGTAGCTCGTGCATCACAAAGCAACAGTAGTTACACCGCATTAAAGTGCCAATCTCTAATATCTGTAGCATGTCCCTGAATGTCTTTTAGTCCTGTCCGACCAAGTTTGCATTAAGAGAGAAGAATGAAACATATGACGTTGACTATGTTGTGAAAGAAGCTACATCACCACTACTGATTTGTGCTACTACATCAGTGAGTAGAAACACCTCAGTGCAGGTTCATCATACAGATTTTTTTTTTTGTGTGTGTGTGTGTGTGTTCGAACAGTTTCTTAAGTGCTCATCGTTCACCCAACATTCATACATTCGATAGTCAAACTGGGAAAAAGAGAAACATGTTCCTGGCATCATGATCTTCGATGAGTTGCTTTTCCAAAATAATTTAAGATCACAAGTTTGAGGAAAGCCTGGATCTTACTTTGATGTGGTCTGTCTCAGGAAGGCTCACTATAGAGTCCTTCTTAGGTAGTCTTGAGTCCCCCTGACCTGTTGCCACCCCCGCCACTAGCAGCCCTGTACCAGCAGTGAAACCATGTGCCGAACCGGGCAGCGACGCAACAGGGAAAGCCCCCACTGACATTTGGTGAGGAAGTACCACCCTGTGTGGTACAGCACTCCGGACACTAGTGTGACCTGACTGGATCTGAGGGGGTCCAATTGAAGTTGAGGAGACTCGTGTAGACTGGGGTGGACTTGGGGCACATGGCTGCACCCCTTCATGAGGCAGTGAGGGCTGAGAGGCTGACAGTGCCCTGGCATCTTGGCTCAGGCTGCCCAGTTGCAGGGAATGGGTGCTCTTATGCGTGCTGGGTCGATGTGCAGGACTGACTGTGGGCTGCTGAACCAGAGAAAGCTGTGAGCCTGAGATGGGACCAGCCAGGGGACTGGATCCATACTGGAATGATCGTCCTCCAGCTGTCAGTGGGCTCTGGACAGGAGGACTGGACAAGACCGGAGCAAAGGCACCAGAAGCAAGGAACTGGGACTGCAGCGGAGAAGCTGAGACCGGGCTCGATACGCTCTGCATCACCTGGAACCTCCTCACCATCCTGGGAGACTGCAGGCTCCCCGCTCCCACCGAGCCACCTTGCATGGGGGCACAGAAGTTCATGGCTACGGCCTGTTGCAGAGTGGCAATCGCTGAATCCCGGGATTGGTTGTAGGAGGCTGGAGGAGTAAAGATCCCACCAGGAAGAGGAGGTGTCATAGACATCGCTCGCGGTCGTGGCACATCCACCTGTTGAACCATCTCCCGATCATATTTCACGATCTCCTGTATCATCTCATTCTCATGGTTGTTGAAAACACCCGAGTTCAAATCGTGCTGAACTTTGTGCATCAGGATTGAGTTCTTCTTGCCTGTAATGACAAAGAAACTAAATGTACCTTTGGCCATGATGGACACACTTGGATATAAACTATCCACACAGAACTCAATTACTGACAAACACATAGAGAGAGATTTCCTGTAACCTGCTTTAGCATAATGGTGACAGAAAGCACATGAATACGACTGTTTACTCTGTTGCTCTACATGCATCATCCCTCCAAGAAGAAAATGATAATTTCCTTTATGCAATTACTACTATGTAATGGAGAATCCCTCCTTATCGCCAGCTGCTACATTAGGGACAAATGATACATCTGTTGCTGAATGAGGAAGCACCAAAGCTGCACACAGAAGGCTGCTGCTGGAGAAGGAAGCCTACATCCCGCCCATGCTGACACCCTGCCGCTGAAAAATGCTGACCAGCTGCTTGCTTCGCAGAGGTGATACAGGCAGAGTCAAAGAACTAAGCAAGCTTAGGTTTATTATGCGCAACAAGATGGAAGCAGTACTGCCTGCAGGACACAGGATCCAGCTTCATCTGCTCAAAGCACAGCTGAATGCGGAGGCCTTAGTTTAAGAGGCAGATGCACATGTCAGCAAGGGTTACTTCAGTTTACTTGACTGTGGTAGTCATTGTTGGCAGGGAAAAAAAGCATCAGCGCATCGGAATAACAGACTGTAATGTCTCCAGAAAGTTAAAAAAAAATTAGGTCAGAGAGGGAAATATGTCCTCTGATACATCAATAAATGCACAAGGCATGCAGTATAAATCAAGGGGCTGGAGGAATGTCTGGACAGGAGAAAAAAACGCAACCATCTGTGCCATCCCAGCGTGCCTTCGTGCCAGTTCATACCTTAGTTTAGACGTCTCTAATGACTTATATGCAGGCCATGTCACATATCCTGCAGATGTCTTGAGCACAGACTGTGGAAGACTCACAACTAGTACTACTTTCCTCTCAAAAGTAAACTTAGACCTTCAAGCCAGAGTCCCAGTTTCGATCGTACTTTGGAGAGTAGAGACGGAGATTAGCATAAGGCACCAGAAAGCAGGTGACTGTGGACTAATCCCACTGAGTCCTGACAAAGAAATCCACAAAGCTGGAGCAGACTGATTCTCAGAAAGCAGGTGTGCATTTGAGCAGAGGGTCCAGGGGGGGTCATGGTACATCTGTAAAACCAAAATAATGGGATATAGCAGGTTCACACTAACCGTTGTCAGGTCACCGAGATACGTCTGTCAGATAGACATTGTCAGCTTTGTCTCATTTATATCTAATCACCTAGAAGGGTGTAAGAGGAGCTAAATATAACTTTTTTCTGTTTGAGGAGGTCGATTGTTTTTATTATAGCATAGATGGTGCTCCTAGGTTTGAGAAAAAGTAAACATGGCTTAGTTGAAGTATAAAAACCATCAATATCGACTCAAATAGATTTACAGCTTGCAAGTCTTCTTTGGTTCAAATGATACAATGTTTGTTTTGCAGGAATTGTTTTGCAGAAGGAAATAAAATGGCTATATAGAGAATATTCTGTGGGGCTTCACATGCATTTAAAGGATTGCACACTCTCTCTTTCTATATCATTAATAGAACAGCAGATCAGTGAACTAGTTTATTCCTGTCAAACTACAAAATACAACTTCTCTCTTGTGTTTATACTGGCAGCCAGTTTGGTTCTTCGGTACAGCAGGGGGTTGAGAGAACTAGATGATTACTCAGAGAAACAGCCTGAAAGATAACAGAGAGGTCAGGAAAGGCCTGTTACTCCCCTAACCCAGCCAGCTGTCTCACCAGAAGGTGGAGGCAGATTATGACGGCGTGTCCTGTGCATCATTTGCATTTTGCATTGGTAGCATACATGATTTGGCAGTCAAAGCTCTGAGATCTGGTCATTCAAGGATTGGAGGGACAAGGTAGAGGAATCCCTGTCTGCTGTGCTTCAACCAAGAAAAGCCTGGCTGCAGGGCAGAGATGGTGGTCTTTGTCCTCCCAAGAAGGTGAGAAACTAGCAGGGCAGGAATTTAGGCATCTGCTAGTGAAGTGCCCATTTTCAGGAAGTGATGAGCCGTAAAAAGATGCTGCCAGCGATAACAACTGACAATAACCAAGCCCAGAAGACAGCTGCATGCACAGCTTAATTGGCGCTTGTGACACCTTTGAAGTAGTTGGCAAGCTGAAGCTTCCTCATTTGCAGGACTTAAAAGCATCCACATACATAACACAAAACATCCCAATTATTAAAAAGTAACACTGCTATCCAGTCTTCAAACACAGTTCAATAGTTTTTTTAACTAACCATAACAGCGAGTTGCATTAAACCATACATGTGCACAAGGTTACGCTCCATAAGGCACTGCTTATATCTGGAATAACTCATTAGCTTAATGTCTGCTTAGTTTGCCACACCCGACCTCACTATGCAACATCATAGCCAGACCATCAGTTTAATGTTTGTTTGGTTTTTTTGCCAAATACCCGGACAACCCGAGGCCTGCACGTGTGGAATCTGGCTGCTATGGCAACACCTGACAGGTGGGATATGTAGAGCTCTTCTGCACATGTCAAGTGTGGTCAAGCGACAGAGATGGGACATCTGCTGGATAGGATTGGGGAGGTGGGGTGGGGGGTGGGGAGTCCTGATAATAAAGGAGGTTTACATTGGGGGAAAATAACAGCTGTCAGTCATAACAGTAAACAAGTTAATCTGTGCATGCGTGTTACCACTCAAACCAGTACAGTTCATAGCCACTGCTGAGCTGTCATGTAGCAGATCTTAGATAGGCTATGTTAAATGAATTTTTCACAGCGGCATATTTCTATAAAAAGCACTGCTCACACATTTCCTTTCCACCCAACACTGCTCATCATTTATACTGTATTTCACAGCCGTCACCATGTTTTGACAAAAACTTCACATTCGTGATTGAATACACTTCCCTTGCGATTCATTACATCTTATGAATGACTCATATGATTATTATTTGTGCTTTTTTATCAGCGATCCAGGGTGTAAATTATTATATGTAAGTCACATAACTTCACTCCTACGTTGCATAAAAGCAGATGCCATCCAGACTTACCTATCCTGTCCAGTCTGTCGATAGCAACCGTCTCAAAGGCCCTCCTCATCATGGGATACTCCTCCAGCACTTCGTTGAAATTGTCCACAGAGAGGGAGTACAGGCGACAGTAGGTGTCTGCTCGCACGCTGGCGGTCCGTCTGCCACGGGTCAGCAGACAGATTTCTGTTGGGGGTGACAGAGATTGCAGGTATAACACAAAACAGACATTAACAGAATGACAGGCAGGGGTAGAACAGTGAAAAGTCTATGAAGGACACATTTGTGTGCAGTTGTTGCTCTAAAAGAAAATTTTGGACAAAAAAAATGTTTTTTTTTTTTTGCTATACAAAACTGGAAGTGCCAGGATGACAGGTGTTTGTTGTTTAGTCAATGCCCACTTGAAAAAAAAACAAAACCACTCAGCTGTGTGAAGGAAACTAAAAGCTAAATATAGAGATAAACAATTAAGCTTTAATTCATTCACTGCTTACCCTACATTCCCTTTAATGTCTTGTTTTTTCTTAGTTCCCTTTTTAAAGGATGAGGCTGACTGTTGTCTTGACAACCATATGTCCTCCTTTTCCCATGTCCGACAGGTCAGCCTCATCCAGTTGCATGAGAATAACAAATCCCAAGTATCCTCCAGTTAAAGCACAAATTCATGCTTTGCTCCGGAACAGACTGCGATCAGCGGTTTTTACCTAACTTGTAACAGCAGCTAGAGTCAAACATAAAATATTTGATAATACTTAATAATAGTCTTAATAATGTATGATTGTTTTTATTTCAGTTGTTTTGGAATTGCTGCATCATGGCAGATCATTGTGTGCAGTGAAGCAATTTGGGTTTTTATTTGTAAAGTGCAGTAAAAAATAAAGTTAGGTTGATTTGAATGTTGTAATGAAAAACAAATGTGTGCTTTTTGGCTTTATGACAAAGGGCAGCAGCCAATTTTCAAGACATATTTGTTCAGTAAAGCAGCTTTGCATACATGGCGAACCAAAGTTGGACAGTCGCAGTGGAATTTGTCAACCTTGTGCTTCAGCCATTAGATTCAAGCAGCTACAATACAGACTGCAACATAGGTAACATTAAATTCCTTCTTTTCTCTGTGAGATGCAGGATTTTGTTGTTTGTAATCTAAATGAGCTCCGTTTCAAAGTTCACATCTTTTATTATGTGGAATGCAGAGACATTAAATGCCACACATCCTCTGACTACATTATTCTTATTTTAATTGTGAAATATTTAAAAAAAATAATGAAAGCTGTTATTTTTTTGTCAGTGTAAATGGGTCAAAGCTATTCTTAACCAAAAAACAATGAGCCTTTGCATTCTAGTTATTTATTGGGCATCCAACACTAACTTGTGTCCTAGTTTGGCTACTCCAATAACATTTCATGGATAAATTACACTGATTAGTGGATGAACACAATTGAAGCTAAGAAATGAATCAGTTCCAGCATTTTCTTACAGATTGCACTGCTGTTATATTTCGAAGTTGGTTTTTACAGGTCCGGATCTCTTGCAGCTCTAAGCAAAGTCCTCGGACCTATTTGTTGAATTCCTGCTAAAGCTGGTGAAGGCTTTGTAAAAGTAACGATTTCAGAGCTTGGCTCTACCAACTAAACTGGTTTTGCATTTTCCCCTCTGGTTGTGCACCCACCTCTGTGATGGTGTTGCACAAAAATAATCTCTTTTCTATCTAATGTTCTCTGCTTTCTGCACAGATCCCTTCAGAACACACACACGCAGAATAATTTAAATAACTTTTGCTATACTTAACATGATGTAGTCCGTTTTTTATGAGCTGTTTTCTGAAGATTACCAGGACATGATGGGTAACATTTCTGGTGCTCCACTTTAGTTAGAGTTGTGGAAAAACTCTCAGCAAACTGGCCCAGACATCCTTTCATAAATTCTCTCATGGGATCTTCCTGCTTATACAGAAGACAAGCATTTGCATATTGCCAGCATCATTAGTGGGCAGTGGGAAGTGCTGCGGGAAGATAATGATGCTAATGAAAGCACTAGGGCTGAATAAAAAGGCTCTTCGAATCGTCCGATGGCCATGTGTGGCCTGTGGTTTCATCTTTAAATATGATGAGGTGCATGGAGGAAATTTGGTGGTTAATGTGAGTCTGAGCAGTAAAATGACTGTCATGTGTGTTTCTTGGGCCTATGTTAACTTGTTTGTCTGCAATAAAACATCTAGGAATGTTCTTTTGGAGTTTTACTGCCTGATGCATTCAAAGGAAACTTCTCTTGTTATTAGGAATAATGGAGACGTATTATTTTCCTCATCCTGAGAGAAGAAGCTGAATCATCGAGGAAAGCTAGACACTAAATGAAGTTGTTGTTTAGTCTTTGGTCTAGTTTGATAAGATAAACTCAACTGGCTTTATGAGTAATTGATCTTGAACTGCTATTCAAATTGGATGCACAGTTTCAGATTTGGTTTATATCTTTATGTATCGAATATACCATTGAGTCATATAGGTACTCCAGAACTAAAGAGGCTCTCAGTAAATTTTTACTTTGTAACAACATAAGTGATTGATTTGACATTGGAGCCAGTAGATTTGTCAGTGAGTAGTATTTTGCACAGTTATCAACCAGTTTGACTAAGTCTATGAAAAATGCCTCAAATAAGGAGTAGCTAATAGCCGAACAGAGTGACGGATATACAATTAGTTTTGAGGGGATTTCATAACCTCTAGACTTAGCTTTTAAGCCAGAGATAAAAATGCATACAGGTTTGTCTTTCTCAAGATAAAATAAAATCGTTTCCGCTTTGTGTAAGATAAATATTTTTAAACAATTTATTGGCTTTAAAAAAAAAATAAAAAACAGCTTTTTAATGGGAGCTTATCTGACTCTAGCTTGTAGCTTTATTCTATTCTATTCTATTCTATTCTATTCTATTCTATTCTATTCTATTCTATTCTATTCTATTCTATTCTATTCTATAGTCACTTAGCAGATGCTTTTCTTCAAAGCGATTTACATCTGTGACGTGAGGTTCAGTGTCTTGCCCAAGGACACTTCAACATGTAGTCTCTACCTTTAAAATCAAACTTAAAACTTTCCTTTTTAACAAATCTTATAGTTTGGAATAGTTTAGTCGTCCATTAGTTATGCAGCCATGTGGAACTCCCATGATGCACTGAACACTTCCTGTTGCTTTCTCTGCTGCTTTTCCATGTATACGATGGTACTGGTATCATTAACATATTTCTCCTTTTTATTTACTGGATAAAAGCTGCAGCATATATTAATCTGTCTTTCTTGTCCTCTGCGACCCCAGCGAGTCAAGGTAGATGGCTGCCCTCCTTGAGTCAGGTTCTGTTGGAGGTTTCGCCTTCCTGTTAAAAGGGAGTTTTCCTTCCCACTGTCGCCTCATGCAGCTCAGGATGGGAGATTGGATCCAAGTCAAGATTTGATGAAATTTTTTGGTTTCCCTTAGATCGGCTATTTATTATGAATTGTCTCATATTGACATCTCATATTGATATTTGCGACGACATTGTCATGAAGTGGCGCTATACAAATAAAGCTGAATTGAATTGAATTGCTAAAACTGGGTTGGTAGATACATGCAGGGAGTCCAGTGATTTTTAGCCTGCTGGGGAGCATTGCTTCAAACTGCTTTTGACTGAAACTGCAAATGGCTCAATCTCCCCAGTTCTGTTGTGCTAATTAGCTGTTATTAATTGGATGTGTGCATGCAACAGCATGCAGGATAGCTGAGTCACTGCACCGATGCTCAGAGCAGCTTGCACATCATCTTTTACCACCAGGGAACTTTGGTCTTCTACAGAGGTACCCGGTGTTGTTTGGACCATCCACATGATTGCAAAAAGTGTATGTGAAGGCGTGACATCATAAGCGTGTGTGGGTTATGAATGGTGATGGCAGCAGTTTCTGAACAGCCAACACAAGAACAACTACGAGGGAAAATGGATCAGAAGGGGCCTTAGGGCAAGGTTACACAAAAGGTCCAAATAAAATGTCATTATGTTGTTTCTTTTCTTCTATTTAGCATAAAGAAAACTTACAGAGGCACATACTGGAATAAAATAGAATAAAACGGATCATTCCACCTTGAAAAGGATAGAAATATACCTCCAAAGTAGGAGCCATCCATGAGCTTCATGCCGATGTTTCCCTTGGTCAGGATGCTCACCACCCCGTGCTGGATGAAGTACATCTTCTTGCCAATAGTTCCCTCTCTGATGATGTAATCTCCCGGCTGAAAGACTTCAAACCTCAGTTTGGTCAACATGGCAGTCACAAAGTTGGGATCGGCGTTGGCAAACAGCGGCATGGATGCCACCAGCTTTCGGCAGTTGAAGTTTACAATTTCCTGAAAGGCAAGGAGAGGTAGTGCGGGGGCTTGTTATGGTGGGATTTACAGCTAACGATACAACTACTAGTTGTTCAGGGTTGACTTGCCTTTAAATTATTCATGTAAAAACAGTTTATTTTCAATCATTTAATAATTCCTCTATTTTTTCTTGTCAATAATAAGTTGTATTTGCATGACAGCCACTATGTACTTTATAAATATGTCTTTTACAGCATTTGGAACCATACGGAATAAAAGATGTGTCCTTTTTTTGTTTCACAGCAAAACTACTGAAGCATTTCTAGGAGAACTCAAACGCGGATGATCATGGCATTTGCATTCCCTAAAATTTCCATAAAACTAGTTTTAAGGTGTTTGATTATGATCTGACTGAACCACACCTACTAGCAGCAGAGACTGGTTGAAAGCATGACTTACAAATAACTAACAACATGTGAAGCACGTCCATGTTCATTATGATTGACTCTAAGCACTCTGGTCATTTTAGCTACACTAAACAATTGTGTTTTGTCTTTTCAAAAATGAATTATGTACTCAAAAGATGTAAAAAAAAGTGTTTCTTTATGATTCACTCACTCACTTACTAAATAGGTAATTGATAAGTAATTCATGTGTAAGATGCACCAGCTGGTTGCTGGTAATTACATATCTGGTCTCTCTTATTTGTTCTCAGAGGAAGAAACCAAAGAAGACCATCATAATGAACATACACACACACAGTGTAATAGCTTGTTGTGGAGATAAGAAAAATGTGTATTAATGGGTGACTGAGTGCTTTTATACCTCGCGCAGGGGCTCATTAAGCTCCTCCAGGATGCTCTCCTCATCAAACATCTTGCCCTGGTATCTGTGCTCGTAGTAGTCATGGATTTTCTGTCGGAAGTCGGCCGGCAGTTTGTGGAACGACATGTACTGTTCCACTTGTTTGTACTGGAAGATGAAGAGCAGCGTAAGAGACGGGGTTGAGGCAAACAGGAACATTAATAATACAAACAGAAAGCAGCGACTGCTTTGTTAACCGAGGCTGTTTAAGTCGTTTATTGGACTCTGAAGGACTACCTCTCTTTGCTACTTAATTAGGAAGTCCATTCCTTCCTTACCTGCTCTGTAAATACTCGAGCTCTCTGAGGTGAGCATGTGAAGCTCTTGTGACACATTTCTGACTTGCGGCTATGGGGGGCAAAAAAACTGTTATGAAGCTGCTGAGGGAATGTGACAGCACTGCAAAGCCCATAAGGACTCACTCTGCTGTGTTTAGAGAAGAAACCCACAACTGTCCTTCCCTCTGAGAATCTCGGTTTATTAATGACTTTTATTCTTACAGAATAAATGCAAAAAACACATTCCGGCTCTAAATGAGGAAACCAATCTTTTCTAATGTCTGTTTGCATTTTAATGTATAATAACAACTCCTTTATATGAGGATGTAGGTTAATAATTAAATGGAACCAGTGTACATTTGTGTACTTAAGTTACTATTCAGAGAAAGTTATTTGTTATTTATGTTGTAACTGATGAATATGTAACCATGCAGAAAGAAAAGGAGAGCAGAAATCGGTTCCAGCACGTCATGTTTGCTCTGGCAGGTCAAATTGAACCCAAGAGACTTGCATCATCACATCCTCACCACTGTTCCTGTTATCTACATCAGATGCATCCAGAATGTCCACATCTCGCAGCTCAACTTATTGCATTTCACGCCTGGATTCTCTTTGGAAACTGCAGCTCCTGAATTTCATGCTATGAGATAAAAGTTGCATGGACTCGGCAATCATGTTATTACTCCTTGTTCACGCATCTGAGTTTGCTTTATTTAGATGGAAAATGTATCGTCATCGCGGCTTTACACGATGCTACCATCCTGTAAATGCAAAAGAATTGATTGTTAAGCCACACACACACACACACCACAACAGTCTCAGTCCGTGAAAAGCAACCAAATGATTTACAGCTACAGTTCAAAAGACCTGAAACAACAGGAGAGATGGCAACTTCCTGCTATATGAACAGCATATTCATCAGCAGAAAAAGATTCAGAAACACACACACAAAGCAAAAGTTATGAATCTCTCAAGTGGATCATGATAAGGGAGCATAATGTGACTGAGTCGACTATATTGAAGAAGAGAGAAAGAAAATGTGTTTTAAAATGATGATGACAACAAATGGAGCAAAACCACGTGGGCCTGTGGTTGGAGTTGTTTTAAATGTTACATAAGGCCCAAGTGTGTGTTTTTATGTGTGTAAAGCCATGTGCGTCATCGTCCTGTGGAAAGAAAAAACTGTCAGTCAGAGGAAAACACATTTCAAGCACCAGGATAAGAAAGAGCCTTCCTTGTCCTGACTACCGGCAGGATTCACTGTGTAGGAGGGGGGTATTTGTGTGTGCATGTGTGTGGAGGGTGGGGCACTAACATTGACCTTGCTTGTCGGAGGCAATGTCACATGAATTGGTCGAGATGGCTGGCTGTCCAGGAAATTACATTTTGTCATACTGTAAGGTGACATGTGGCTTAGAGAATAAAATGGAGGCTTGACCCTGGTGGTGCAGGCGTCACAGCAAATCACAATAACTTCAATACAGCACAGACTACCTGTCATGGCAGGACATCCTTCATTGTGTTTCTCTGCTCTACAGAAAGAATTTCTCCTCATATCAACAAGCAAAACATTTTTCTTGCAAGAACACATGATGAGATTAGAGATTAATTCTAAATGAATTTCAGCTACTATAAAGCCCAATATTTTGCATCACTGGATGGTAAAAACTTAATTTCAAATCCTGTTTAACACAATCTGATACTTCTGCTACCAGAATACTATAGCTAAACATTATGCTATAGTAGTGGTAACACGTGGTATTAAGCTTTGTTAAAAAGCAAAAATTACTTTTCAAATCATTTTATCATAGATCAGGCTCAAGAATAATTCTTCTAATTCTATTTTTTACAGCATTTTTAATTTATTTTCATGCTTGAATTCATCGCTTCTCTCATTTACTTGTCCCAACTCACAATGCATACAGCACAGAAAAGGCCAGTGGTTCCATCCTGGTATAATATGTTATCGTCAGTACTCCCATCAAACATTTAACATGCACACGCTCTTCTACACTGGAAACGTCCCTGAGTTCTGGGACCTGGATTTAAAATAAGTTGGACCTGTACCATCCTCTTTTCTACAAGATGACATAGGTTAATGTTTGACGACTATGTGGTTATTTTTGTAAAATGTCGATAAATCAAACGGGTGCTGTTCCCCTGCCCCGCCCACACTGAGCAGACAGAGAGGGCCAGTGTAGTCAGTGTGCAGTTACATGTGTGTCTGTTCACAAGAGTGCAGCACAGCCCCATGCACACTTCCTGGAGCAGATGGCAGCGAAAGTTTCCAGGTTGGGGAGGCCGTTTGCTCTGCTTAAGCTGTACTCTTCTTTTTAAAGTGATAAAACTACAAAAACGCATGGATGAAAAATAAAACTCCTTCTGGGATCGTTTTAAGGTACAATAAACACTAATAGAAAGTTAAAAACTCATAAAAGTCCATTTTGCATAATATGGCCCCTTTAAGATCTACATATTTCCTTAAAGAAGTCCCAAAATCCAAGAAAGTATGAGGTAGGGGCATCTAGATGGTTGAGGCAATACGCACTGCTTTCAGTTATTTATGTTAATGTTGTATTAGTTCTGGCTGACATTTAACACAACACTGTTCGCTCTCTGTTGGATTTAGGTGAAAATATTAGTAAAAAAAAACAAACTCATTATTCAAATAAAAAAAAAGATATTATATGAAAATGACCTTTCTGGGCATTATTACTCATACTGTACATAACCTCAGTTATTCTGGGATGCATAAGTGCATAACCCCTCTGGGGACACATGTGAGAGATCTCATGAAAAACTTAGGGGTTTTGTTCTTCATATAACCTTTTTTTTAATGTCCAACAACTCCCAAAAGCAAAATTCCATGATTCATTTCCTCCTTCTGATTAATTCATTTTAGATGGAACTCCCAAAAAGTGAATCCACCCTCTCAAAACCATTAAAACTCACTTAAGAGTCAACTCATCTTCCTTTTCGAGTTCCTTGTTTATAACGTTCACTTTATCTGCTAAAACAGTGAAATCTCATACACTATTAGTTGTTCTTTCAATATAAAAAAGGTGATTATTTTAGATTTGTCGTAGTAGATCCCAGAAATGTAGTCAAATGTATCACTTTTATAGAAGTTCCTGATATTTCTATATTTTAAGTGTCCAATAAGTCTGCATGGTTGCCATGGTGGCAGAGTGATCCATAAACTCACTAAAACTTGACAAAGTCCTTCGCATTTGTCATGTGTCAGTAACGATAAAGATGAGACTAACTTCCAGAGTGTCTGGCTCATTCAGTCAAGCATGGGGATCAACTTGGAGGCTCCTATTAAGTGTTTCCTGCCGCAGGATTCAGACTGTGACAGTCTCAATTAAACTGGAATGACATCTCTGTCTCGCTCCCTCGGTAGCTGGTGATTGGAGAAGCTGAGCTCTATTGACTTTTTTTCAGTATTAGACTCAGATTAGTGTCCATGTCAGTCAAAGCCAGAGGGTTGAGAGAGAGAGAGAGAGAGAGACTTACATGACCCCATGTTAAAAATAAATATTAATAAACCTATAAAGTCAAACATATCATATTTGATTCATATTTCTGGAACATTTTGCATCACTTTATGGTAGAAACTTTACCCAGTTGAACACCATATGATACTGGTGCCTCCTGGTGAACACCAGAAAGCAGAAGAACAGAAGAATTCTGGCTTATCACAAAAATAAATAGCAAAAATAATAGCATTTTTTTGCGATTTAATAGCAAAAAATATATACA
>JBAMHX010000016.1:20198225-20218757 GCA_037177515.1 Pseudomugil tenellus
TATATATATATATGGGAGAGATGGCCAGTAATAACTTGTGTAATCTATTCTAAAAAACCTGACATCTAATCCATGTTTGCAGCTATAGACACACTTCTGCTGGGTATATTTACCACTCCAGATCCCAAGTGTGAAAGAAGAAAGTAAGACTTTTAAGTCGTAGCAAAATCAAATATGTCCATATGACTCTGGACTCATTGGAGAAACGTACCAATAATGGAGCATCCTCTTATGAAACTTCCTGTTCTCTTGTTAAAACTAATAAAGGCATTACATTTGTAAAATTAAATCTGTCTCTCTCCATCTGCGGGCTTAATGGGAGGCTGAAGAAGCAAAGAGGGTTTTTTCTTTCTCTTTTATAGGACATAAAGCCCCCGGTTGGTGGATTGCAAGCATGATGCCTGGCTGTCACTATAAGCTGCCACAGAAGGAAAGGAGAAATTGAATTGGCACTCTTATTAATGGACCATGTTTTGAGCGTCATGGCTAAGGATGTAATAAATCTTAAATCTGTGTGTCTGTGAGGTCCTGAGACATTGTCAGAATCCATTAGCTGACTGGCTGTCCAGTGCAGAGAGCCGTTATGCACTGCTTGGCCAGGATGTGTGTCTTCTACTGATGTTAAAATGGCTTTACATAAAATTAAGAGCTGAACTTGCATTGGGATTTGTGTGAAGTAGAAATTTGAATTTAAAACTTGTATTTGAAAACAGTAAGTTAAAAGTAAAAGATTCTGAATTAACTAGAAGACAGCAAGATGGGGTTTATGTTTCTCAGAAGAAAGAAATCCATTTGATTCTGCCACAACAGCAGAGTTTTAGCTAATAAAGCTAAAGCAACCTCACTGACTCCTACCTCAAAACCCATCATGGTTATTGATAAAAGCATCAGAATGTAAGATATCAATAGCTTGTTTCTGGCTCATTAAATGATTTAAAAAACAACTTCTTCACTATGTATCCACATTTATAGTGCTTTTATATGTAAAAAATGTGTTGTCTTGTATAGCAAGTACTGTTACTAAAAGGTGGACTCCTTAGTCAGGGAGCAAATCTTACTAATTTTTTTTTTTTTTTAATTTACACCAAGCCGCTATGAACTCAGGTGTGACGTCATTCCCAGTTACCTGGCACGCAGCATGAGACTGCAGAGAAAACCCACCATGCCCGCTTACTATTTCACAGTTCACTGAAGTCTCACAGCATGCATGCACCCCACATGGCCTCCAACTTAGAAAAAAAACAACTGGAACATGATGCTGTCAGGAATTATCATGATGATATAATAACAATATAGAAAATGTGTTAAATACATAGAGAAAATAATGAATTAATTCAAAACAATTTAGGAGAAGATTTGAAGGCAGAGTTGCAGATATGTTGGACAATTTTTATAAACTAGTTTAAATGATGGTTGCATCAATGCAGAGAGCAACAGTACCTGCAGTAATTATCTCAGCATTGTGAGATCACAAAGTACATTTTCATGCAATAACAAGGTCAGCTTGAAAATGAGTGGTTAGCACCTAACTTGTAATTATTGTAAATGATCAGATTGCACATTATTCTGTTTGCTTTGGTGGAAAAGACGCCTCTGTTTATAAAAGAACAATAAAAATATTTTTTTTCAAGAAAACTATTATAATCTTGAACAAATGAGACATTTAACTTATAATCTTGAAATACTGATGTTAAAAAAAGTTTAAGCAGAAACTGCTTTTAGCTCCTGCACTATTGTCATAAACAGTTAAAGAGAAAATATGTCATTTATTCATACTTTCAAAGAGGCGCATTCATAGAGTCCCTTTTTAAAAAGAAGATTTTCTAAATAAAGACCAAGTTATTTCATTTACATGTTCAAGGTTCAACTATAGAACAACAAATAAATTGGGGAAAACATCATTCTTATTTTTAAACTTTGGACGTGAATCTTTGCAGTTTGAAATCCAGATGTTTAGTTGTGATGCTGTGTGATTTCACTTTCTCAGGGTCAGGATCTTGACATGACATTTAACATGTAAAAACCTGACCCCCCAAAAAATGGGGAAAAAAAGAAATATTTGGCTCTTTAACAAAGTGTAAAAATAAAAAAAATAGCAAAAATAATTGTATATTTACTGTTTTTCTTGTGATATGCTGAAAATTTGGTAGTATCTACCAGTATGCAGAAAACATGTTACGAGTTGTGTACAACAAGGTTTTGAGCATTGATGTGATGACAAAGGTTTACATAAACTGGCATTAAAGGGTTAAAAACATTTTTTTACCTGCTACTTTGCTTGTGCCGCATAGTATCCATGTCTGTGAAGCACATTTTGAATTAAATAATCTTGTTCCAGGTTTTCATCCAGATATTTCCATCAACCCTTGTATGGTGTTCGGATCTGTGAAAACCATTTTCATTTTTTAATCAAGAGAAAATTTAGATAAAAAGAAAAAGTTTTTGGAGCTACTCTGTAAACATGTTTACGTGTAGGGTAAGATAAGATATTATGGAGCAGAAAACATGTTTTAAATAAGCTACTAAACAGCTAAACATCACTTCTCTAATGAACTTTAGTAGAAGCCGGGCTTCAATGAACAGTCCCTCAAGTCAACAGGCAGTGTGCCAAGGCCAAGTGCATCAGTGTTCACCACTGGAGGCCCCCGGGGGGTCATATGCCACTCCTGTCACAGCTGTTTAGACATGGCTGCTCCATGGCTCTTGTGGGGGGAAGGAAGTGGTGCAGTTACATAACGGCTGATGCCTTCTATCTGTTCACAGTGTCCGTTGGCAGATGGTGCATTTCTCTGTAACGTAAGGCGACCAAACCCTTTTCAGTGTAAGTTTGTCTTAACATCTTGCAACATGCTTTAAAACACTACTTTACATCTTTATGTGTTACTGACATGCTTTATGTTCCTCATTCTGTCTCATATCAGAAACATCTCAAAGATTTTGAACACAAAACAAAGGGTTTTTAGAGTAGGCAATAGGACACCCGACCTGGATCTCCCTTTTATGTGTGGCTTAAATAAACATTACTAACAGTTTCCTCAGTCTCCTGATATCCATCATTACACTAGCTTAAGCAGAGAAGCACAGAATTCCCTCTCCAATGCCACTTCTCCCAGCTCATCCAGGAAAAATCACCAACTAAAAGCTATAATCCCCTCAGCGTATTCTGGGTCTTCCCATGGCTCTCCTCTCGGTGGGATGGGTCTCATCCAGGATGAATCCGAAACAGATGCTTCTGAACTCATTTGGCATTTTTCCCTATGGCAGAGGGAAACAGAGCCAAAAATTACTGCAAATGCCACACCGATCCACGACCAATGTCCAACTCCAGAATTGTTTGGTTTTTCTTTGTCTAGATTATAAATTGTGTTCTTGAACTTCAAGATTGTTAAATGTTGTGAACTGAATCTGAGTGAGTTGTAGCATTTCCACCAGAAACTGCATGAAGACTTGCAATGAAGCTGGCAGAGACAACAAGCTAAAAGTGGTAAATTCTTTGATTCTTAAAAGGAGTAAGAAAAAATAAAAACTATGGTCGTGGTCAACTATTCTTTTATTGATCATTATCTTGAGAAAAAAGGTTTTTTCTCATTATCGCAAGAAAAATCCGACCTTGTTCTCATGATAATGGGATGAGTTATATGAGCTCAGTAAGTACTTACTGTGTCCCGCCTGATGTAATTTATCAAAACCGACCTGTGACAACCATAATATATATATATATATATATATATGGGAGGACAAGCCCCTGCATGAAATGTACCACCGGCAGATCACCGAAGTAGCTGATATAGACAAGTCCTACCAATGGCTGGAGAAGGCGAGATTGAAGGACAGCACAGAGGCACTAATTTTGGCAGCACAGGAGCAAGCCCTGAGTACCAGAATGATCGAAGCTCAGATTTACCATACCAGGCAAGACCCCAGGTGCAGAATATGCAAAGGAGCCCCTGAAACAATTCAGCACCTCACAGCAGGGTGTACGATACTGGCAGGTAAAGAATACATGGAACGCCATAACCAAGTAGCCAGCATAGAGTACAGGAACATCTGTGCAGAATATGGACTGGAGACCCCTAAGTCCCAGTGGGAAACTCCACCCAAGGTGGTGGAGAATGAGAGGGCAAAGATCCTCGGGGCCTTCCAGATCCAGACGGATAAGATGGTAATGGCCAACCAACCGGACATAGTGATCATGGATAAACAGCAAAGGAAAGCCGTAGTGATCGATATATCAATCACCAATGATGGAAATATCAGGAAAAAGGAACATGAGAAATTGGAGAAGTACGTAGTAAGTAAGTAAGTAGATAGTTGAAAATAATATGTGAGTTTGTTAAAGAGGCTGTTGACTCAGAATGTCAGGGACCTGAAAAGTTTAGGAATCACAGCTCACCAGTCCATCTCATTAACATTCCTCTTATAGTTACTGTTTCTATTTATATTCCTGTCCACACACCTGCTGAGCTGGGGCAGAAAACCAGCACGTGGACTCAGATAAAGCAGAAGGACGCTAACATGGACAGTCTGACTCAAACGTGCTGCTAACAGCCACCTCAAGGTCCACTTCTGTCTTTACTCGTGTAAACAGAAGGCGCTGAGTACTGCTGCTATTTTGACATTTCTGTCTTAACACAGATGTTATGCTAACAGTTTACTCTGTATTAAGTCAACACAAGTCCATGCTGTTGCTAACATTTAAACTTTCATAAGCAAATAGCGTGTTTTGGCAGCGAGGCTACTTCCAACCCCATAGCTCAATTTCCAGTTTGGTGATGAAAGTTGTGTGTGGACAGCAGTGCCGCACGGCTCAGTGCAGTGCTTAATGATGAACAAACAGTCATCATGCACTGGGGATCAGTGAGATGCTGGATACGTGTTCTTGGTTCAGCGTTGCAGGATCTTGTGTTCCTGTTCATTATTTCACTGTTGTGCATTGCAGAAGGAAGGGAAGCAAGAAAGATGACAGGAACCGATTGCAAAACGTCACCGCACTGCTACAGCTACATGTAACTGACATAAAACAGACTCCAGGATGGAGCCAGTTAACCTCCCACCCCCCCTTCCAACCCACACACACACACACACACACATTTTTTCCAATGTTTCTCTTGAGTCTCTATTAAAAGCAGAACTGTGCCCACTGCAGAGAGACTCCTAGACTTACAGAAAATATGTCAAAGAGCTCAAGTGGAAACCAATTACAGCACAATTGTGTGGCAGCTTTTCTTTTCCAGGTTTGAACACAGAAGCTAAAGAAGAGTTCTCAGAAAAGCTGAAATGATGTGAAGTGTATTGAAGCAGAAATCGCAGAGGTTTCGGAAAAGGAGGAACCTTTTTGCAGCAACGTAAAGCAAAGTCCGGAGAAAATGTGCTTGACGTTCGCCAACTAACAGACACAAACTGGCTAAATTCATAAGAAAATCTGCAGAGATAACAGGCACAACACAGTGGAGGAGGTTTGAGACTTGATCAAGGATAGTTGACCAAATTCATTACAAAAATGTAATGAAATTCAAATAAGTGAAGAATAAAAGAGGATGAAGTAGAGGACATGATCAAAAGATGAGAAACAGAAAGAAAATAGGTGTTAAAAATGCACGATGAAGCATTGCAAGGTTAAAAGTTGGCAAGATCAAAAGGGAATTACATAAAAGTTTCAGGTAGCATATTTTTAGAGGTGGATTTAAAGCTGCTGCTATCTTTCAGAAGGGCAGGTCTCTGACTAAAAGGCATAAATGGGAACAAAATATCTCCCAGCAAAGGTTATCCTGATTGGATACAACATTTTAAATGTCTCTTTTAGTTACATCTTGATAAAACGGACGTTGTTTTTCGACCAGCATCAGAAATGAAAGACGAGGCCTTTGTTAGATACACACAGAGCTCAGTTTGCTTTATGATTGTAGATGTAGTACACCAGATGCACTGACACTTTGTCCATGCCCTGCTGTACAGTAACATCCTCTTCAATCTGGTACACGCTGTACACAAAGCAGATGCAGTTCATTTTTTAAAACCATCATGGAAGCTCACACAAGGCAAGACCGCTGCAGTGTCTCTCAGATAAGGTGCACCGACATCTACCAACAAAAAGGAGACACAATAAAGAGAACCAGGTCATTACTGATCTGGAATAGTCAAATGTAAACATCCTTTCCTGTTAACATTGGCCAGGAGCTTAAACTAAACATCCAAGCTGCGGTAATTACTCTGATGTGTGCCTTCACGGAGGTATACGACAGGTTGCAGGAGACGGCTCCACATCAGCCAGGATCTAAGGAAGCTAACAAGCCGCAGATCACCGATGACAACATGGCGTTATAAAGCAGGAGCGTGTTCCCCTCCCCGGCCAACAGACAGGAGAGCTTTGATCCGCTCTTACAACGACGGCAGACGTGCCGGGGCTCAGCAAGCTGTTGGAGTCATGAATATCGAACCAATAGAGCAGATGTTGTTCCTGTCAAAGAGTGTTTGGATCAAATGGGTGATTTTTCTCTGTTCATATCCGTTGCATCCACTTTGTATTGTTATTATGTGTAATACAAGTTTTAACAGTGAAAATGCGATGATGTGGCATCTCCATTTACTATCTGAGCTAGCATGATGCTAATCCCCTTCTGTGATAATGTTTACGGTTTTATCTTGATAAAAACAGCTGCTGCTGGGAAAAAAGCATCATGAACATCAGGAAACTGCAGGCAAGAAAACAAAAACTTAAAGTATAATATTGAAAAACAATAATTTGATGTCCCTTTTTGTACAAAATATTATTGTGGGCTATACGGTGGCGCAGTTGGTTAGCACTTTGGCCTTTCTGTGTGGAGTTTGCATGTTCACTCCGTGTTAGCGTGGGTTCTCTCCGTGTTCTCCTGCTTCCACCCAAAGTCCAAAGACATGCGGCTTGGAGATAGACTGATTGTAGAGTGTGTCTGTGTGCATGTGCGTTTGTCCACCGGTGTTGGCCCTGTGACGGACTGGCGACCTGTCCAGGTTGTACCCCGCCTCTTTCTTAATGTCAGCTGGGATTGGCTCCAGCCCCCCCCCTGCGACCCCGTTCGGTCATAAGCGGTACAAAATGAATGGATGGAAATATTATTGCATATGTCTAATTATTAATTTTTTATTGTAAATGGTGCATGATTTCTGCAGGGTGCAGTGGCCCCAGACCAAGGCAATGTGTGTTATTGTTGTGTGTTCACATTATGTGTGTGATCACACACTGGTCATTTGCTATTCTGGCTGTGTCTGGTTTTTTGATGGGCTGCATGGCCTGCCCACTCCTCCCCCTATCTGCCATTTGGACTTCTCAAACTTTTGTTCACCACTCCCTGTAGCTCCTTATCTATCTAACTTCACTGCTGACTGACACTACAGTGGTTTGGTATATAGAGTAATGTGATGTGAAGTCTTCTGCGTACAGTTTGTACCAACCCTCAGAGCCTTCTGCATGTTTTGTGGGCTCTTCTTAAACACTGCAGCCCCATAATTAAATGGGTATGTTTCTGAGACCACAAAGTCCATTTCAAAGTTTTTGGAGTGATACAGAAGGGAACACTTTAGTGTTTTAGTTTGCTAAAATGTGTAAATGCAAAAAAAACGTGTTACTGGTGAAGGACAAATAAATATAAATATCCTTTTAGTATTATGCTGTAGCTTTAAAAGTTTAGCCTGTTGGACAATTTGTTGGTAGTTTGGTCATCTCGTATTGTGTTTTATTATTCTCCAGACTCTGTTTCCATAAGACCCTTACCTTTTCCTGGTACTGCCGTCTGGATGAGTCCAGAGACTGGATAAGTGCAGTTGCGTGGCCGATGAACATGGCATAGCAGGTGGCTCCTACGATCATGCTGAGCATGGTGAGCCAGATGTCCGACATGCTCTCCGGGGCTTGCCTGCCGTATCCAATGCACAGCATGTGGCTCATTGCCTTAAAGAGGGCAAAGGAGTAGAGCTCGCTCCAGGAGTCATTCTGCAGGACATGGGAGTGGGAAGGGCAGAACAGAGCAAATAAAATGGGTTAAGAAAGAGACAAAGAAGGAAAATCAAGGTCTCCATGAGTAGCTTTTTACTTTCTTTTTATTGTCTGTTTCTAGAATTGTTTATAGCGGATTAATTTAAGTTAGAATATATGTGAAACAAGTGAATATTAAAGGAACGGGAGGTGTTTAGAACAGAACATTCATGTCATGTCTGCTGAGCGTTTAAAGTTTAGTGCTCGGTAATCATCTTCACCGAGCCTCATCCTTGTTGAGCAGAAGGAAAGGAGGAAAAGAAGAGCAGTTAATGAGCAGCCTGTACATCTGCCTGCTTCACTCTGCCTTTGATTGGAGCTTGTGTACTCAGTCAAGCCTAATTTCCCCATGTTGGATTCATTAGAAAGCTCTCCACAGGCACAACGGCACCTCCAATCCCCTCCTTCAAACAGCTGTGGGTAACATGTGACATGTACTACTATACTACTGTGTACTACTGTGTACTACTGTGCTCGTTCATGTGTGTTTTTCTAAAACCCCTCGTTCTCCTCAGCCACTAAGTGATTGGGTTGACTTAACTTATTTGTATTTCTCCAGGATCATTTGAATTTAGTTTGACATGCAAATGTGGTGAGGATTCACAGAGGGCTACCATCAGATGTTCGAAAATGAATGTTTAGGTTTAGGAAAGTAGTTTGGGGCACTGCAAAGAAAAGTTATGAGACTTCACCGGTTGTTTGCCCCAAGCAGCACAATGACTAGAAGCTCCAGCTCCAAGTGCTACTTAAAGGTTTGTTTCGGTTTTCAGCCGTCAAGTTGATGTTTTTTCTCATCATAAGAGACAAAAAGTCTTAAGATTTGATATAAAACAACTATAAACATATTAATATCATCATGCTCTTTTTATTGTGCAATACTGTCCTAGTCTCACTGTCACCTGACTCTTTAGCCCTCAATAATTACATCCAATGCACAATTACTAGCAAGATTGTGGCTCTACATCTACCTGTTTCTTATTTAAGCACACAAACTGATGTACAATATTTCAGTGGGCATGACATCTGCAGAAATGTACCACAAAACGGTTAAGGTCAAGCTTGATTATATAGCACATTTCATAGAGTTCATGCTTCACAAAGATGCTAAAACACATAAAATAAAGAATACATGATAGTAGTTCAATAAAACTAAAGCCATGTAGTAAGTCAAATACTACATAGCAAAGACCATTTAAAATAAATAACAATTAAGAGAGTTAAAACAAAATGTTCAGATCAACTCTTGATAAAACTCATGACAAAGAAAACTAGAAAGCCACTGGTTGCAGTGAGATTACTGATGCAGAGCATAAAATTAGGAGTAATAGCCTTTTAAAAAGCCGCTAGCTTGCCTGTATGTGATAAACTGGCCATCCACTACTGTTACGTGACATTATGACATCTATCAGATGTGATTACAGTAAATCTCTGTTGCATGCCAGGGCATTTTTCCCCATTTACTGTCTTCACATACAGGAGTTGACAGTATAACTAGATACGGGTCGGAGATGTATTAGCCTCAGCGTGGGCCTCCGTGGCTGTGAAAGCTCACGGGAATAAATCAGTTCACCTCCCCTCATGTTCTGAGAAATGTTACGTTGACATCAAGGCCTGTGTTTGCTGGAAAGTCTCCGCTTTCTACGCAGATTTTCAGAGAAATGCACCACATGAACACAGTCATGCATACAGAATTATTTGGTCTAAGCTTTTCTACGGGAACACACACCTGCATTCAGATGATGCCAAATAGTTTATTTACTGTCATTGGCTAGAGCATTTTGGTGGTGCTGTATTTTTATAGGTGTTTGGAGATTTTTGCATCTGAGTTATGTTCTTTTGCAAAAGGATTAAAGCTTTACATTTTGGCAAAACGCAGAGCAGGAAAATCTCTGCGAGACAGAGATAACACACAGCGATCATGTGTTGAATTTGGAGGTAATAGCTGATTAAAACTGACACTGAGCACAGCTGTCTCGTGCTATTGGAAATTACAAGCTTCATAGTATAACACAATAAACTAATTCTACAGATATACCACCCTGTGTGAAGGTAGAAGGGAGGGCAGAGGAAACAAATGAAATTAGCTTTTGTGTTGGTTTTATGTGCTATCGTTCTTCGCTGAGCTGTGCAGATGAGAGTTAATTGTACCTAATGTATTTACGGGACAACACGAAGGGAGTTTGGGACATCGATGATGCATGATGGCATATTTATAGAAGAGTGAGCGTACGTGCATGCTGGCACACCCGTCTGGGTTTACAGTGCGTGTGCGTGCGTTCGAGTCTGTGAGCATAAGTGTCTCGGGTGTGTGTGTGTCATCTTAAATGTCTCTGAACCAGCAAAGAGTCAATCTCTGAAAATCTCCGAGTGAGGAGATTGATTTACATGAAAGGACAAACATTTTCAATTTAATTTTAATATGTAGACATACTAAGCGCTGAAAGCTGTCTTTAGATTCCTATTTGTATTTATTCTTTTAAAAAAGCTACAAGATGAGTGTTTGGTGAAATGGCTTCATATTCATTTAAAACTGACTAGAAAATGAAATTTCACTCTGATTTAGGTTGCTTACATACATAAAACAAAGTTTTGAGTGCCAAAGTTAAATAATGGATTCATTGCTTAGAGGTTTTTGCATTAATGTCATTATATTTGCCTTTTTAACATAAGGGTGCAAAAAAATCAGTAACTTAAATTTAATATGTTTTTCTTACTGTCAAATGACTAACCGCAGGGGTTGGGGATTGGGGGTGGATGAGTCAGTGAGTACGGTTACATACTTTTAATTCCCAATTATTAATTCCGAATTAACTAATTTTAAATTAAATTTTTCTTCTTGGAGTTTACATGGAAATTTTAATTCTGAATTAAGGTTTAGGTGGCATCACATTTACTCACCTTGTCTTAATTCTGACGTGACTTGAAAGTGATGCACTGACGAATTTCAGAAATACACAAATCTATTCCTGTTTTTAGTCTTATTTTAGTCCTACGTGGAAAACAATCAAATAAACGTTTTAGGTTCAATTTTAATGACTTTTTCGAAGTACTAGCTTGTCATAACTATACTACACTTTTTTTTTAGCTGCTGAAGACGAGAAGACGGGAGGCAAACTTTTTTTTCCCAACTTTATTACATTTACTAAACAACAAGACGAGAGGCAGAAGACTACGGATGTGCAAGGTAAGCATGCACAGAACGAAATTAACCAGGAGAGGTATTAAGGGTTTACATGAGGCAGGAATTATTTAATTCCGCTTTAAAATGAGAATAAATCAGACAGTTAATTCGGAATTAAGTTTAATTCTGAATTAAGACTCAGAAGTAGATGTTTACATGGTTACTTTTCATGTGTTTAAAGCGGAATTAATTTTTTTTTTTTAAATAAAGAGGAATTAAAAGTCCCATGTAAACGGGACTAATGTGTGTCTGCAGGGGGGGTAAGAGAGGCAGAGGGGACTGAGTGTGAGGTTGTATGAATCTGGACATGTGGGTGTCTGTGTGGGGAAGTGGGAGTGGATGGGTTTAGAAGGGGGAGGGCTGGTTCCTGGGATCTGATGCAGGTATGGACTGGCCCCCATCAGGTGGAGGTCTATGGACCCTGGCCTTCTGTTGGTGTAGGCCGGGCTTTGCCTGTTGGGGTGGGAGAACTGCATCTGGGCTCTTGGGGCCCTGGGGTGTGTGCCAGGTGCCAACTGGGGCCCACTGGAGCCTGTTCCCACTGACTGACTGTGGGGGTCCTTCTGCTGCCTCCTGGACAGATGCAGAGTTGGCTCTGTGGTGGGGGTCCTTGCTCGGGGCTGACTGCTGATCGCGCTGGTTTCGGGGTCTTCCTGGCCTGCCTCTGACCTTAGTGTAGGGGTCCCACATTGGCATGATCGCTGTTTCTGTGAGCACGTTTCATCCCGTACATTCTGCATGATGACACTCAGCTTCACTGAGTCACTGAGCTTCCTTTAGGTTTGTTCTCTAACAGACATTTTCCCTTCATTTAGTTTGTGTTTCTGATTTAACTTTAAATACATGGTTATTATTTATTTATGTATTTATTTTCCTTGTTCATCTCTGGTGCTCCTAACAGCTGATTTTTTCTGCTTGCAGGGGGACCATGAGATGTCCTTTATGTTTCTGTACATGTGTAGCAGATGGTGTAACATCTGCGGTTGGATTACATTATTTCCTTAGTGGTGTATTTCTGTTTCCTCATTGTTTTGTTTGCTTTCCCTTTTCTTTCTGTTGACTTTCTATCCGTTTTCTGTCCTCTCCGGTCAAGTCCAGCAACATATGTAAATAAGCAAATAAAAGAAGAATTCAGATTATCAAGAGGATATTTACATATATACAGTTCTGCTTGCTCAGAAAAAAACAGCTGACCATCATTCTGCCTGCTTAAATGCCGGAAAAGACAAGTTAGAGAGAAAAAAAAACCTAGACATGTTTCTTAATGCTGCAACGCTAACAAGCGATGGGGTTCACAGTAATCATTTTGGATCAGCTTATGATGCTAGCCAACAATCACTGGATACAGTTTACAGCTGAGACTGAAATAAATGTGATTACTTGGGAAGTGTTCTGCCAACATCCAGTCTATGGATTAACAAAAACTACTGATGTTTTGGTCAGATAAGTGGGAAGTAGATCACTAAAGCACTGTGGTTTATTGTCTTGGAAACATATAATATCTGCAGAAAATCTGTTTACAGAACTATAAATGGCTTTTGAAAGAATTGTACAACAGCATTTCCTCAAGCCAGAGATCCGGGCAAAGAACACATTTAAAGGCCCCCAAAGAACACACAAGTTTCAGTCTACCAACATCAGCATCTTCCATGCAACCAATAAACAAAGGTTAGAAAAAATCTAAATGTGGACGAGGCAATGGTTGCCATTTAGGAATTCAGGGCTCTGAAATGCAAAACCTTACAGCAGAACAATAATACAGTAAGTACCAGTGACTGTATAAATTAATGGACAGCACATACCATCACGTGACCCATAGGTTTCTGAAGAACGGGTTTGAAGCCAATAGGGGGGGTCCTACCGTCGCCATCTTGGTGTTTCGTGATTTTCAGAAAATCCCAAAATGGATGAAAAGGTAGAGCTGAGAGCTCCGTCACGGTGGAGCCGGCAGGAAATGTGCAGCTGTAACCAGTGAAAGCGCTCTAACACACATCAATCAAAAGGACACGCCTCTAAATTAAAGATTAAAATAACATAGAAACCAAAGCATTAAAAAAAATCCACACACGGAAACGCACACTGCTGACTGATCTTAGGCAGAGCTAAAACGTTCTATGCAGGTGAACCATCATTTTTCCCCCAATCCTTCACACATCTTCCAGTAAAAACTGAAGTTAAAAAGAAAAACTTCAACACACCCATCAACACATTGTTTAATAACGCTTCTACATTCAGTCTCTGCGGAGCTGCAGATGACAGAACCGTTCTGACTCAATGTGTCCAGCAAGCAGTAAATATAGCAAATATTTCACAAGATCTAGTCTGTGATGCACAATACTTTGACAGATACACGGGAAGTGACAACCTGTGTGAACCAAAGCTTCCACCAGATGGGCTCTCTCATAAAAGTTTCCCTCGATCACCCAAGTTTCTTCCATTCCAAAGAAAGACTCAACACAAACTCAGAGATGTAAGCATCTCTTCTGCACCCTCTTAGTATGTGTCTTCACTAAACTCAATTCAAAATGTCTCTCTGTGCATTTGTGAAGCTTTCGCTGGCTAAAACAGGGATCACCCACCCCAGCACAAAAGGGGGTTTCTCATTATCACTTAGTCCGCCGTACTCCACCGGCCTTTACTCTGCTGGAATGCTTTTCCATTGCAGATCCAGTCCAGACGCTCTATTGTGGGAAGGGTTATAGCTAACCCTAACCCTCCCCCAGCGCATTTATTCTCAAAAGTTATTACTGTCATCTGATAGTGACACAACAAAGCAAAACAACACGTTCTCCGAGATTTAATGTAGGCTATTGTTTAATTTGTATAATAAACAATAAAAAAAACGTTCAAAGAGACACCACAGAAGAAGACAGAGACAATATGGAAGGAGGTGAAGCAGCCGTTTACCTGCTGCTCGGGTTATGGTTTATAATCAGTGATAAACTCACGGCTCAAATCAGGAAGTCGGACAAGACAAGACGATCTGGAGAGGAAGTAATTATCATTACTGTGTACAAAAAGTGTACCAGTACGGTCCGACAAATCCTACTGGAAACGCTCTGAATCAGAGTGGACTGGTGTAAGGCCAAGTGGACTAGGTCCTTGTGGAAAGACGCCTTAAGAGTCCACTGCCCTGCAGGTTTTAGATGTCTCCCTGCGGAAACTGTTCCCTCTTAAAGTTCAAACCTGTTAATGACCCATTCATTTTAGTGTCTGCAGTTTATTGGGTTTGTTACTAAATTGGATCGGTGATTGCCTGTCACATCACACACATCCATGCACATCAACACCTCCAAACTGGCCTCATATGCTCTGACAGGCCCACCTGCCACTCACACAACTTCAGTCTTTAAATGAATAAATGACATCCTTATTAACTCTTCAAATTTGACATTTTGTTTAATATTTTTTTCAGTAACACTTCCACTTTTAATCGAAATAAAAAGCAGAGAAATGCAGTTAATGCTAGATCAGAGAGAAAAAGGACAGAACCAGCATGATGTCATTTATCCTAACAGCCAGTCAGGCTGAGGAAAATGGGATCCATCAGACATCAACCACGTAACAGTGATGATCCAGAAATGAATATATTAAAGAAGTGATGCGCGATATGGAAAATTTCAACCAATACCGATAACCGATATTTTTCTGATTGTCATGACCGATAACCATTAAATTACCAATATTTTCATGTTTACTATAATCTGCAGTTTGTGCTGGATCCAGTGATTGAAAACTGATATTTAAGAAGCTCTGGTGTATCTGTAACACCAAACAAACGGTTTTGGTTCTTTAAATACTCATTTCTTTAATGTTGTAGCACAAAAATGTGATCATTCAAATAAAGTGCATCCCTTGAAAATTCAGTAACAGATGTATAGCTTATCTATATTTAAGTATGAAATTATATGTACTGACATGCTTAAATAAATATCTGTTGATCGGCCCAGTTTACCCATACCAATATTTGAAAAAAAGACAAATATTTGCCGATACCGATAATAGCACCAATATATCGTGCATCCCTATATTACAGGGAAGACAGAGGTTACAAAGACTCAAAGTCCCACAAACAAACCCAACATGGAAGAGCTCTTGAATCCTGCATGGTTCTGTTATACTGCTGTTTTGTGTGTGAACCTCCATCATGCTTTGCAAGAAGTAGAATAAGATGGATTCCAGTAAATGTCCGGTGCAGATAGGCATTTGTTTTCTCTGAAGTGGAGCGGGACGACGAGGATCATTTAACGCTGCGTCTCTCATTTAAAGCAACTCTGAAGAGGAGCTGACCTTCATTACAAAGAAGCGACTTCGCGCACTGGGTGTCCGCACCTGCATGGTGCTCACTGATATTGGGACTGAGCTTGACAAATGGAACATGGGCACAAAGAGTGCCTTGCTCTGAGGCATCAAAGAGAAAACTGGCTGTATGTGAAGGGAAGAGACAGGAAAGGGGGCTAAAGGAATAGGCGGCAAAGAGAACAATGCTTTTTCTATTCATTTATACCGTTTAGTGATAGTTACCACTGTCCATCCAAATGTCCCTGTTTGTTATAGAAGCTGACCTTTCTCTGATACAGGGGATCTGGCACATCAGCACAAAACTACAGAGTTTACTGCAAACAAGCAACTATCACCACCTTTAGTGAAGTTTGCCTGAGCAATATGAGCTGGAGCATAGTTACATCTAGGCTGATATGACTTTTCCAAACCGTTTGCATCAAAGTTGGAGAGATATTATTGATGTTTACTTCAGTCGATCCAAATGAGACATACTGTACATAGCTGGCAGAGCAGTGGGCTTTTTTTTTGTCTTCTGCAGATAGAGGGAAGACACGTATGATTGTTTGTATGTGGAGTAAAGAGAGACGAGCAGAGATTAGACGAGAAAGAGTGAAATTGACAGAGAAGCGACAGTGGCGTCCCTTAGAGGGTCAGTGAATGAGACATCCATCTGTTCCTGGAAATCTCTCACACATACATGGACACACACAAACAGCAGTGTGCTATTAGACGCGGCGTTTTTCAGGAGGCCTGGTGGTCACAAATCTATGTGCCAGAATTAGAAGGTTGCCTCTCAGCATGTGAAAGCTTCCTCTGCGATAGCAAAGTCAGGCATCCTAACTGTCACAGTTATGGTTCGGTTTCTATTGCAGATTATCTTGGTGTCAGTTAAGTGACTGTTTTTCATAAAGCTATTTATCACATTAACGCAATTTGCTTTCTCTCCAGAGTTACATGCTTGTTATTTCACACAAAACTTGCTCCTTATTAATGATCACCTTTCTGCTCAATAAGTACCTCAGGATTTGTTACCGAAGTACTGAGCATAAAAAGCAAGCAGTGGGAATTCCTCACACCGCATGATTACAGAGCAGTAATCTGTCTGTTTGTGCAGTGTTTTATAATAATGTGTGAAAGTGAAAGGTGCTGAGTGACAGGCCGTGCAGGCGTACAGTTTACCCCGCTCATATCTTCTGACTGCTTCGCGCCTCCAGCCATGTCAGTCATCAGCTTCCAATCTGTTATGTCCAACACAGAGGGACGAGTCACATTGGATGGAAGTGTTTGGATCCAAAACAGAGGAAGATGACAACTCAAAGTTCTCTGTAACTTTGTTACACTTTTAATCTTTATTTGTGTCTATGCTAGTTTTTAAGGCTTTATATGTCCAGCTTGAAGGAAAATTTGCAATTTTTGCATTATTCAAGCAAATGAAGTATCTGATCCTCTGCATATAGCCCACTGAACATATGTTTCCTATTAAGGTCCTTACACCCAGTGTGGACTCATGATTGGCTAACATCTAGACTGAGGAATGTCTTTGTTTGCATCCTATATAAACTGTCAGCACACACAGCTCAGTGGGATTTTCCACACCTGGCCCCCGGAGTCCCCACAAATATCTGCAGATCTGTCTTTGATGCCTGACCTTTTGTAATAAGCCTTTTATTCATCAAAGTTTTGCATCCAAAAACTTCTTCACACCAAGCTACTCATCTTGGCTCCAAACCACTCCTTGAATTCACTTCACAAATGTTGTCACTTCAGTTTTTTAGTAGATATAAACTGCAGTACGTTTATTTTTTCCAGCTTTCTACTAATAAGCTTTTAGGATTTCAATTAACTATCCAAATAGATAAAACTGTTTTTAAGCAACTGGAGTATTTGTGGTTTTGCTAAAATGTTCTCATTGCGTGTGAGCTTCCAAGGAAGATTAAGCATGTATGGTTTGAGTGAAATAAACATATATGTTGTTTCTCCTCCCTGCTTAGATAACTGATAACAATCATCAGTAATTTTCCAGGTAAGCTTAATTAAAAGAAACTACTTAAGGAGGTTGTTCCACATTATTAAACATGTCTCAGTTCACGTGTCATTGGGGAAAAGAAGGATTCTGCACATTAAAAGCATGAACTTGCGCAATGCCTTGCAAAAGGATGGAAAATATTAGATATTTGAAAAAAACATCACATTGTTTTAAAAAATATGTGCATAATTCAGAGAGCACGTGCTTGTGCAGGAAAGCCTCTGCCATGTAAGTACACCACATTAAGAGAGCAGCTGTTAAAAGCAGCAAGCAGCTGTTTTGCTGCCTTGTGCTGCCTTCATGTGCTATGGGAATTATGGAAAATACCACTTGCTGAGGTCAAATTTGCACATGAACACCCCCTTTTGTTGTCATTTTCATTGCAGAACTTGAAGATTATTTTGATACAGGAGTTGCAGAGGAGAGGTTGGACTTAAGCTTTCAAAATGGCGGAGAGCAGCAAAGGAATTGTGGATAATAAAATTAAATGTTTTTACTCGTGTTAGCTCACTTTTTAATTATGTAGCATAAACAACTTAAGCATTTTCCCTTCGTGTCAATTAAAAATGCTGTTATTCTTTGTTATAACCCTGCAAACCAGATGCCAGCTACATCTAGCAGTTAGTCAACAATCTGTAAGCTACTATTCTCTCATGAATGTACGTTCAGGGCTGTTTTACTCACTTAGCAGCTTATCATAAAGTTTCTGTCTCCCATTTTTATTATATTACAACCATAACAGCACTTGAACAGAAAAACTCGTAATTTCCTATTTACTAGTGGAAAATATCATCTTTCCCATAGAACATGAAGGCAGCATTTGAAGCTGATGGTGTGTCTGGAATCCAGACAACATTTCCATTTAGGACCAACAAGAGGCTGCAGTTGTCTATGAAGCTGTGGTTTGGCCACCATTAAGCATCGCTTACAAAGAAAAGAAGTTTGCAGTGGGTTCAGAAGAACACATTTGAAGCGTTTTGTTCACTGATGAATGCTATGCTTCACTGGAGGATCCGTGCAAACAGTTCCGGGTGGTTGGTAGGTGGTCACCATGTATGACTAAGGCTGCAGTACCAGTAAGGTGGTGATGGAGTGATGATCACCAACACCGTTCCTAGAGGGCAGAGTGTTCTTGCAGCAACACACCGGAATTAAATGAATGCATCACAGACCAGCTTGTGCAGAACTTGACAAGAAGCTGTACGAGATGCATTTTATTTGAATCGGGTGTGTTGCAGTAGGGAAACATTCAACACCTGCAGGATGCTGGTACTTAAAGAACTAAGTTATTGATCTGTGCTTTACGGTGTCTGAGGATGTCAGCATGACCTCTGCAAAATGCACGCAGCGTCAAACTGCGTCAATCTTCTACCATGGTATAAAGATAGGAACTGTTGCTTCTGCAGTCATGACGATGTATCATCCCATGCTGCAAAAAGCATAGAATCTTTTTTCCATGGAAATAAAGGGAAAAAATACAAGGTGTTGCAAATTATCCATGAACTTCCAAGTTCAACGGATAAAAAACTGGCTCCAGAATGACGTACACAAGCAAAGTCTTTAAACGAAGGTGTCACTAAGTGACTGGGCAGAATAGTTTCGGACTTGTGTGTGACAAGAGATCTCTGAAATGATTCTCCCCATTTTATAACCTTGCACCTTGTCTGTTTGTCTTTCATGTATTGTCTCACTCCATGTTTTAATGTTTAATGTAGGTTTAACTTCTTTTATCCTTCATTTATTAAATTTACATCTTTCTAAATCTAAGAAACCAGTGTCCTCGTCCTTAACAGGAAAACAGCCATTTCACCATGTTAACACAAAAACAGATCTGAAAAACTGGTTTTGTTTTTAGAAAAGTTCATAATGCAAAAAAAAAAAAAAAAAAAGACCCATTTGTAACCCGTGCAATGTTTTTAAAGCAATAATATTAATATGGAGCACTGTGTTTTAAGTGGTCCTGTGATGACCTGGTGACCTGTTAAGGATGTACGTCTTGCTGCTGGGACCTGACCCTGAATTAGATTAAATAAATGTGTTTTAAGTGGCAGAAACACTTTTTTTTATTACTGCTAGTTTTGTTGTTTTTTTAAATAAAGAGAAAGCTGTGTGTCATTTGCATTGATTGTTTGGGAGAAAGAAACAAAAACACCATATGCATAAGAATTCAGAACACGGTGCTAAGAGAGCTGCTTGCTTACCACCATCTTGTTAAGCGAGACCCAGCAATCAGACGGAAATTCCTGCAGCATCGGAACAAGGAACTGGAGACAGCCGTCCCAGTGGCACAGCAGCAGCATCATCCCAATCAGGTTAAATATTCGCATCACAGCGCTGGCCAGGTCATAGGTCATGTGGAAGATCTGTCAGCATGAGGAGAGAGAAGGAAAATAACATGAATAAATATGATCTGAATTTATAAACAGACTCAAACCAAATGAAAGGTGAGTAGAGGCCTGGAAACAATGTGTTTGGAGATATTTGGAGAAATCATTGCTGTCAAATTACTCTTTCTTCAGTTTGCTAATGTTTGGACTAGAGCTCAATAAACAACAAAAGCTTTAGTTCATCTTTTATCTGCAAGACAAATAATGTATATATTAGGGCTGCAAAATTATGGGTAGAATGAGAATCATGATTTTTTCCCCAAGAATTGAGATCACGATTCCCTCACGATTTTTTCCCAATATACGTATTTATTGCACAAATCACCTGCAAATCATCTTCGCAACAGCAGACACTACATATAAAAAAAAATGAATGTCACTTTTCTCTTATTTTACCTAAACAACCTTTCAATAATTTCCCGCTGTTCATTTGTTGAGAGAAAAAGGCAGCGCTTGATTTATGCAGATGATGTTCCTGATCAAAATGCGGTAAAATCGTGGTCTTTTCTTCTTTTTTAAAAAAATCGTTTTCATTTGGAAATGAGATTGCATAAAAGTGTAAATTGAGATCACGATTTTTTAACAATTAATTGTGCAGCCCTAGTAGATATATATATATATATATATAGATATATCTATATCT
>JBAMHX010000016.1:20218857-20229352 GCA_037177515.1 Pseudomugil tenellus
CCCCCCCCCCCCCCCCCCCCCCCCCCCCCCCCCCCCCCCCCCCCCCCCCCCCCCCCCCCCCCCCCCCCCACTTTACATAGTGTGAAATACTTACTTAACTCATCAAATTATAAGTAAAAGTTTATTTCCCCTCCAGAAACAGGCGAATAGTCTTACAGGGAGGAGACGTAGGCCAGACGGCATCCTGTAAGTCTGCTTGGAGACTTTATATCGGACATCTCTGCTTCATGGATCCATTAGATGGTGTCTTTTATTCCAAACATCCTTATTTCTCGCTTGACATGTTGGGAACTAAACGAGGTCAGATGTGTGTTTGGAGACAAGCAACCACTGTTTTGAATTTCCAGCTCAGCAGCAGGCAGGTCACAGTGTTCTGTGACTTACCTCATCACCCCCCCCCAAACGCCTCCCTGCCCTCAACCTGCAGCTCATTGGATCACTGAAACCTCACACCTATGATATTCAGCTCTCTAATATGCCCGACTCTAACAGCTCGCAGCCTTTTCTTCCAGGCTGTTTGGACAAGTAACTGTTGGTGCATCTGTAATATTTTGGTGAAATCCAGCTATGTGTAACTTTACCAGTAGATATGCAGAATGAATTCATATATTTACCATAAGGGCTGCAGGGAGCTGACAAGAAATATGACATCCTTTTCTCTGCATGTAAATGATCTCTTCCACTCTTTATTTCTAAATTCAGCATGACTTTGGTTCCTGTTTTGAAGACCACAAAGGCAGATACAGTGTGAGGCCCTGCCGTGTGATTGGGAAGCATCCCCATCATGATTAATGACACTTCAGGGCTAATGTTCTCCCCGACATCATAACAGCATCTGGCCATGTGTCAGACCACAATCTGGGTCAAAGCGTATTACTGTGACCCCAAGTTGCAGTCTGAAAACGCAGATAAACTGTTTTCCATTGCGGCCTGTCCTGCATCATCAAATGCATTTAAACAAGTCGTCATGGTGAAGACTTGTTGCAATTCCTTACCTGATTTTAACTTGCTCATGAAAAGGACATCAATACTAGTTTGCCACTTCAGGAGTTTTCCTCTTGATAAAATATTTCTTTTAGTTTTCTACTATTCGCCGCTAGTGTGGTGAAATAATCACAACACCGAGGAGATTTTGTAGAACAGCTCGCTGCAGCGAGCGGACTTAAGCGGAGCTGAAACACAGCCGGCCTCCTCTGGATGGAGCTGAGCAGAGCAGAGCTCAGCTGAACTAAGCGGATCACGGCAGGGCTGAGTCAAAGCAAAGAGGCCTTTCACTGCTGTGTGTTTAAATCAGTGATAAGGGCTTCAAAGTCAAATAAGCACTCTGTAATCACAGGAGCGGTGGTTATTTTTGGAGCAGGAGGACACATGTTTGATCATCGGCTGATTGGTTACTTAACTGCTTGTTTTTCATTATTATTATTATTAAAGATAAAGAAACACGCACAGAGTAAACCAGACTTAATTGTCCTTACAGAGCAGCATATGATGGATGATAATGCATCTTTTAGTAGTTAAACTTTATTTCCTGGTGTGTATGTAACAAATATGTAAGGTCGCTGCAGATTTTCCTTTCTGAGGATGACTTAAAGTCATGACATTGAAATGATACAGTACTTCGACAATATGATGATCCATCTTTTCCTGACGGTTTTCAGCTAATGAGCCTTTTTGTTGGACATTAACATTCAGAAAATGTACCACTGTGTGAATGTTTTGCTACTTTCTGCACATGGCCGCTTATGATAACGTATTTTCTAAAAGACTTACATATATGTGAATACATTTTTAGTATATTTTTCTCTGAATTGGTGTTTTTGATCTTTTATTGTTTTGTGCCAAATATTTGGTTTCATTATAAGACTGACTTAATTGGACTTGAAAGGTGTGTTTAGGGTCATTGTTCAAGTTGAATTAAAAGACCCTTTTGCATTGGATTGCAAGAAAGCTCAGAAAAACTCTGCCTAAATTAAATGCACTACCTAAACCAGATCTGACTGATGCTTATTCTTCATGCGGCACTGCTTTTTTCCCCTGGTATCCACAGCACATTAATTACCTTTCGTTTCCTTCTGATCTAGATATATTAGTCAGTAACTATCCAGCCTACCTTTTTGATGGTCAAACACTCCCTCTTTGCCAAGTTTATACTAAAAAACTTTCAATCCCAGCATACCTCTTCCCATTGGTGGATGTAACGGATGAGTCTGGACAACCTCAGCAGCCGCAGCAAGCTGAGGATCTTGGTGAAGCGGACAATGCGAAGTGCTCGAGCCGTCTTGTACACCTCTGAGTCGATGCCCTTCTCCACGATGAGGAAGATATAATCCACAGGTATGGAGGAGACAAAGTCCACCACGAACCAGCTCTTCAGGTACTTCTTCTTGATCTTCTTAGGGTCCAGGATGATCTCGGTGTTGTCCTCGAACACAATGCCCGTCCTGAAATTAAGCACCAGGTCCATGAGGAAGAAGGTGTCAGAGACAACGTTGAAGATGATCCAAGGTGTGGTGGTCTCGTCCTTGAAGAAGGTGATGCCTACAGGGATGATTATCAAGTTGCCCACCATGAACATCAGCATGGTGAAGTCCCAGTAGAACCTGATTGGAAGATAATCACACAAAGCAAAGTCACATGCAGCGAATGAAACACCTGGCAAAAAGCACGAGTAACACAATAAAGGATTGAATAATCGGGTCCACAAAGAGACATACTGATGTCTAGATGCTCACAGTGGTGCTATTTGTAGGGATATCGCATGACAGCAAAGATGCTGAGTCTGCTCCGGTGGTATTTTCAGCTTTCTTATTACCATCCAGTGATGCAGTCTCAGAGGCAACATGCATTTACAGCACCTCTTCATTCAGCTGATACGCTACAAGGTGACAGCATAGAGTTGCTGCTGAGTTCATTGTGTCTTCTGTGTTTAACCTACATCATCTGGCTCCCACCAGGGTTTTCTGCTCGATCATCTGTTCCCAATAGTAAGTTGCCATCATTATTTGTCTCAATCAACCCTTAAAAAATAAACAATCATGTCAGAAAAGTGGAGGCAGGATAATAAGACCGACTCCTCGGAGCTGAAAGCTCAAACTGTTAGTTGGTAAATAATATCTGATTACATTGTTTGATGTAGTTTTTTTTTTTTTTAAAGAAAAAAAGAGTCTTTTTTCTGGTAAAAAAAAAAAAAAAAATTTAAAAAAAAGATATTTCCCGACATTTTAGAAAGCCAAACACATCTTGGTTTGGTCAAAGAAATGATCAATAAGCTCAATAAGCTTTAAGACAAACTGCTGACTGATCCGCACAAAGTAACAAAGAAGATAACTGAGAGTAAACCAACAGTTAACATCTCATATAAAAAAGATTTTTATGCCATTAAATAAAAACAAAAAGGTTAAATAGAGTAAACCAGTGTTTCCCGGTCAAGTACTGCTTTGTGTGTGTGTGTGTGTGTGTGTGGGCGTGTGGGTGTGTGTGTGTGTTCTTCTTTTTCTTCTTTAACAAGCCATTAATTTAATGCAAGTGTTTTATCCGACTTGGATTCATTAATCTGAATCAGGTGGGTTGGAGCAGGAACACATCTAACGTGCAGGTATTAGATTGGGAAACACCGCTTTTAACGTGAGGAGCTGTCCTTGGTGCTGAACGTGACGTTTAGACGCATTCACACAACTTTAAAACCCCTAAAATGTCCCACACTTCAGTGACTCCGTTATGTCCGGAATTAAAGGTCTAACCGGTTATTAAAAATAATTTATGCGCTACAAACACACAGGAACTTTGGCTTTTTAACACATTTACATGATGTTCTGGGGTCATTGTGTTTACAGTTATGCCTAAAGTGTTAAATAAGTCTCCATGTAAAGCTGATTTGCTCTAATGGAGACGTTCATGAACTCATCTGAATGTGCCTCCTACCTGAAGTCGCTGTATGGGTGGATAATCCAGTTACCCGCTGACTTCACGCGCTCCTGTTCCTTCTCCACCGCCTTCTGGCTGCCAAACATGCGCAGGGAGAACTTGTTAACTCCGGGCTGCAGCATGGAACTAAACTGCCGCTGCATGTAGGTCTGATTATTCCTGCAGTCTCCATCATCCGGAACGATCTGCGGAGCATCTTCCGCTTTGGTGAAAGTAACAGAACTTCTTGATTGCGGACCCGGAGTGTGTCCTTTACTAGCAGGAGCGCTGGAGAAGGACACTCTGGAGTCCTTTTTGTCCACCGCCGCGCTCCTGACCTCGACCCCCGGCCTCTGTGTCAGGGATCCCGCAGCAGTGACAGAGCCATCCATGTTTACAGCATCTACTAAAACTCCATCTGCCTGTTTCTCTTGCCTTGAGACGAGGGAGGACAGGCTCCCTGAACTGGACGGGTCCCTTCTACAGTCTCCGTTTTTGTTGCATATCATTCCGGTGGGCCCCGCTCCTGTCGCGCCTTCTTCTGAGACTCTGTCCCCCCCAGTCCTGTCTGACTTAGAGGCGCGGCCAGCATCCTTCTGGCATAACAGAGAGGAAGAGTTGCCAGTGGCACTTAGGGGTGCTGGCTCCTCGTTTTGCAGGAGTCCGAGCTCATTGTTGGAGTTTCTGCGCGCGACGGACGCGGCCCCGCCTCCGAGCGTAAATTTCTTCATCTCGGTGCCTCTGCTTCTCCCATCATCCTCGCATCCTTTCAAACTGGTGAATTGAGGCGGCCAGTGTTGCTGGAATTTGGGCTCCTCCTCGCCCATCACTGGTAGATAAACACCAACCAGACACTCCCGTACTGGGGAGATTGGGCGGCGGCAGGAGGATGGAGCGCGCTTCTGCTTTCCATTCACCACACTTTGGGTTAACAGCGCGCTGCTGGAGTTGCCATGGCTGCAAACTGGTCGCAGTTATCGCGTTTATAAGAGAGAAAACAGCAATACCTTTGGGCTACAACCACCTACAGGTAGATTGTAGAAAACATGAAAGGAAACGCCCCAAGTTGAACTGGAGGAGGAAATGGCGAAAATAAATGTGTGACTTTGCACAGCTGAATAAATCACATTAGGTTCATTTTTCAAACACTGCTGATCAGCCATGGGGAATATTTTTAACAATATGTTCCTCCATAGCAGCTGACAACAATAGCAGCCATTCATGCTTATTAAAGCTGGGAGGATAGCGGGAAACACCCGCCTGTTGCTTTTAGTGCTTTCTCCATGGCAACACTGGTGAAATGGCGCCACCTTGCGGACTGAAGGCTGTACAACTTCCAGCTGAAGGAAGTGGAAACTTCCCCAGGGATGTGCATCTTTACTTCATCTGATCACAGTTTGTATTGTAACACTGGTTTAAACTTATTTAAAGAAGTCTTTGTGTGCGTAAAGACTTTGAATAGAATTAATGATCTTAATAAAAGGGTCAAAACTTCTCCATGCTTCTTTGAAATCATCACTGGTCAGATGACATCTCGGATTTATGTTTTAAAGTTTTTTTTTTAACTCAAGTTTTATTAAACAGAAAACAGATTTACATTAATATGACACTTTGCACACGGTGTGAATTAATACCTTGTGTGTATTTACAGTAAGACTTCAGTCTTTATTTCTATAAACAGCATGTAAATAATAAAAAGATCAGTTAATACATTTTATTTCAATAACTTTATTTCAGTTTGTGCAAGTTGTACAGCAGATGTTCCATATTAGTAGAAAGTACAACAATTTACACAACTCTGGCTAGGTCTTCATTTCTTTAACTCTGAAATGGTAACATCCAGTCACAACACTACTCAGGTTAAATGGAACAAATGGCTTCTGAACTATCTACACAGTGAAGAAAACAGACAACTGTTCAACAATCACAAGAGTGTTTAAGCTCACAATGACTGAAAAAGAACTAAATCCGTTTTCCTTCAGCAGTTTTCAAACATGTGCAAAGTGTTGAAGTTGCTTCTACATAAATCATCAATTTACTGCTTTTGCACTTGGTCCTTTATATTTAATTTAATTTGGATGTGAAATTAACAAATATATTGACTAAAACTTTCATTTAAAATGTAAATAGAAAAAAAAGCATGTTAAAAACAATATTCCTATTCAAAACTTATTTCTTGCAGTAAAACAAAACCCTATCTAGACAACTTAACATTAAACCGTAGTAAATTTTATAATTCAAATTGTCAGAGTTAAGTTTTCTAAAGGGTAACTGCAAGGAAACTACAGAAATGGTGCTTGTTAAGGCCAAGTAACAACTCTGCTAAAAGGAGGTTAGTATAGATGACAAAACAGGTGAATTCAAACACGCTCCACTCTTTCTTATGAGGATAGCAGTAACGCATGAGGATCAGTAATGTTTCAGATCCTCTAAAATCTTGTGCTGCTCACAAGTCACCATTTCAGATGGAAGGATATAAAAAGCAGAGTGGTAATTGTGAGGTCAGTGCAGGAAGCAGCAGCACTAAAAAGATGATCACAAACTAAGCACTCCTCACATTAACATTTCTAAAGATTTAACACCACACATTTGGCTAGAAGAGCATTTAACCTCATGCAATATTTGCCCAACAGGCTCAAGCAGAAAGTATTATTTCACACTGAAGTTTGGCTGCACAATGTGAAGAATATAGAAGAAAATAGAATGAGGGGGAAATCATTTATCGTAACACAGTAAAACACCCAAGCACAAAAAAAGGTACTTAAAATTTGCAGGGTGCACAGTATGATGTGCAGCTGAATCCTGGAGTGCCATCTTCATGCCAATCTAGAAATAAAGAATGACAAACTTTATTTTCTGCTGTCTAAAAACAGAGTGCATTCCTTGGACTGCTTCACAAACCTTCAGCTTCTAGTTAGAATTCCTTTGCCTCACATTCTTGTCTTTGTGGTTTGCAGTGGAGTTGCTCTTCCTGAAACATAAGATGCAACATGAGCTCTGCAACAAGAGCTGAAAATGACAACGAGGTGTTAACGGTACTTACAGAGGAGCAGATCCTGAGTCGTCATCTGTACAGATAAGAAAAAAGGAGAGAAAGTTAATGAGTTACTTCTGATAGAGGCATCAAACGCATGATGGTGGTGAATGTTATACATTTCAACTCCAAAAATGTTGGGACTTTGCATAAAATGTAAATACAAGACAGGATGCAAATATATAATACATCATATTAAACAAATTGTCAAAAGTGAGAAATTTGACCATCTTATGAAAATAAGATAAAAACTACGGTTATAGAAGTTGCACCTTTAACAGGTCAGTAACACAGAGGACCTTAGGATGATGTTACTGGTATAAATAGAGAAATATGGGATATTTCATACTTTTTAGTTATGATATAACTTGATCTTACTGACTGTGACAAATGAATATAGACTCTTGATTCTGGACTGTCTGCAGCTTTACGGATTTAAAAACAAAAACATTTTACAATCCCAAATTTGACATTAGATGCTGAAGTATGGGGAAATGTCCAGTAGCTGGTTGTGTCTCTTCAGGAGTTTATCATTTGTTTTAACAGCTGTTTGTAAATAGTGAATAATATGACTCTGTCCCAACTGGTGAGGCGTTCAAGTCATGTAACCAGATAAATAATTTAGTCAAATGTCTCACTTCAGCATCTGAGTTTTTATTATGAACAAAATGTTGGTTGACATTTGCAAATCATTGCATGCTGTTCTTCATTTACAGTTTAGACACTACTCAAATCTTTTTTGGAAATTGAGGTTGTTGCATGACATCCTCAGAGATGATTAGAATGAAAAACATGATCAAATTAAACTGCATATGAACAGATGCATGCCCACCCGATGCATTTCTGACCAACACAATTATCTTTACAAAGCTTTACTTCATTAACTGAATTTTTTGGTAAATCTCCAAAATATATTAAAAAAAATTACTGATGAATGTACGATGCACTGACCCTCACCTCTTAGCATCACAGAGGCTCATGCAATACAAGCAAACGACAAACGGAGCACTGCAAAGGTCGTATTAAGGAATAGTAAACATGGTTTAAATGAGAGCTAACACACATCCTGGCATGTATAGCAGCAATATTCACACCTGAACTAGAAGTTATAGCAAGTTACCGCTGACCATATGATGACAAATGGTTTCACTGATCCTGACAAGGCTGTCTACCATCTGACATGCATTAAATTCAAGATGCAGAAAGCATGCAAGAGATGGCTAAAACCTGTTTTATTCACCCTACCCAGCACATTTCATACCAGTTTCAGTTCATCAGACTTTCATTGGCTCAAAAAGAACATTTTAAAGACCAAAGAGTGAAAGTGATCATTGAAGCTTGCTCTGGATTAACATTTAGGGCCAGTGAAAGAGTAACCAAATCTGTGAGAATATTCCTCTGAGAAGTGGTTACTATGAAAGCAGTTCATTCCAACTCCCATATCTTTACAGCGTGGTCATCTCAGCTCAACCACTTCAGCCTGACATGCAGTTTTGTTCACTTACCAAAATGTAAAGTCAGCAGCGAACAGAGAAGTCAAAATGTACAAAAAAAAAATAAATAAATAAAAAATCTAAAATTACATTTCGTTTAAACAGCGCTGAAAGCTAATGTTTAAGCTACATTCATGATAAACTTAAAAAGGCAACACCAGTTAAGACTGAACGCATGTGCTTTCCTGTGAATGAGGACGCTACCTGTTTTCTCGTAAGGCACGTGTATTGCTGGAGTTACTAATAACCAGTATTTGTGACTTATGCCACACAGACTGCCAACTCCCATGTTAAATCTACGCAATTATTTCTGTAAATCTATATTTTAAACTGCTATCTGGCATCAAGATGCTCATGTAAATATATTTTTAATATAAACAGATATTTTGCAAATAAGAGGAAATAAATAGATTTCAATTCACATTTCAGTAAGTGTAATTCAGAAGCAGGAAATTTGGGATACTTAAAGATGAACAGCATTGATAACATATTTCTCATCTATAAAGATACGATGTAGCAAAATATCTTGCATGTGTCACAAAGGGAGTTCAACAAACCCTCAGATGAGAAACTCTCCGTTTCACAACAGCTGTTCTGAGTTGGTTCACCCCGATTTAACCATGAGCACCGAGACTTTCTGGATCCCAGAAACGAGTCACTATGACAACTGCTGGAAAAAAAGGTCTTCGTTCTTTCCTCGCTGGAATTAGAAGTTCTAATGCAGATATATGGTGATTATATGAGTATTAGGTTTACAATGAAAATAAAATATTTGTGGAGGATATGAGAATAAACTTGAAATGTCAAGTCGAAATACAGTCACTACTAAGTACTAATACTTATTATAATGCTGTGTTTGTGCTAAAAGGGAAGAATTTCTTTGTTACTGAAGCCTCTAAAATACAAGGTTACCATCTCATCCACACTAAGCGTCGCGTTTTATAGAGTTCACATTAACCTGACAGACTTCAAGTTAATGTAAACTTTTTTCTCAACACTGTAGCTACTTTGACTTTATTCTCGTGATTTCGACTTTATTCTTGACATTTCATGTTTATTCTCAAAGGGAGGACGGGAGAAAATAATTAAGACACATTTTTGTCAGTACGGCCCTAAAACTCTGTCGTAGTGATTATAAACGTATTCAGGGGAAAAAAGTAAAAAGAGAGACAGGCAGCGTGGGAGAAAACTGCCGAGAGTGAACGTGTAAGTTTTTATATTTTATTTATGCAAAACAGCGTGCACGTCGTCCAATGCACGCTCATCAAGATCATCGTTTCATTTGGCAAACACTTAAGATGAAGAATCAAAATATGATTCAAACATTAAAATGTGCGCGCGTTTTGTTTTATTGGTGATGTACGGCTTTATGCGAACAACAACATATTTTAGAGACTGCAGTGAAAACCGGCAACGCTCCGATAGATACGTTTCCATCTAATTGGTGATTTTGCAGTGACTCACTGCGAAAAAGCACATCCTCTTCGTCAATAAACCGACATTTCATGTTCGCTAAGACGAGACTGACGAAGCAAGTGGGATTTTAATTCAAGGAAATTGAGCACACGTTACTGCTGAAGGGGGAGGAGACGGAGATAAACTCAGGGTTTCCTGCTGCTGACCCTGTTGAAGTATGGGGGGTTAGAGACACTGTTGCCGCAGCAACTGACTTCTAGTTACACTTAACCTTCTTTGTGAAACTGGCTGAATATTACCACCCCCATATTACTCTGGGTTATTTAAACCCCGTTCCTGAAACCCTGAGTTGGCCTCATTTCAGGGTTTTCAGAAAACCTGCTTTGTGAAACGGATCGTATTTCATCCAAATGAGACTAATCTCACGCTGGAGTGTGTACAGTAGAAATGAGCAGCTTCCCAGGCGAGACGCTGCGTTTATGGAGGTAAATATGGATGCTACTCTAGTTAGTATGTCAATTTGACAAAAAAAAAAAAAAAAAAAAAAAAAAAAAAAAAAAAAAAAAAAAACCCCCCCCCCCCAAACCCTGGCCCCTTCTTTTCCCGTGTTCCAACCCAACCCAACCCAAACTCACTTGTTTTAACAACC
>JBAMHX010000016.1:20229452-20243639 GCA_037177515.1 Pseudomugil tenellus
GGGGGGGGGGAGAGGGGGGAGGGGGGGGGGGGGGGGGGGGGGGGGGGGGGGGGGTGGGGGGGGGTGGGTGGGGGGAAAAAAAAAAAAAAAAAAAAAAAAAAAAAAAAAAAAACATGACCCACCACAAAACTGTGACGTCTTATTTCAATGATGTAAAGTCAGATCAAATGCAATATGACTGATTTGAACAAATAATGAAAAATTACAGCAATTTCAAAGAGAATGCAAAAAAATATTCAGATTTTTAAACAGTAATAAAAGGAAAAAAACTGTGGGGCACATTTGGACAAAATTGGATTTGAATCAGTTTGTTTGCAGTCTGAACAAAGTCCAAGTGTTTGAGTGCTTTGCTTCTTTTTCTGTCTCTGCAATATTTATTTGATCAGACATCAGTAGGATGATTTGTACAATGTTTTCTCTAAATATCTGTCATTTAATTCAATACAATTTGAAAACAGAAAGACATAGATCTGAGGAAGAAACAAAATTATCCAGAAAGTCATTCTAAATAATATCTACATGATTGTTTGGTAGTCAGAGAAGATTATTTTCGGTGTCAAGTTATCATCTTATCACGCTGCAAAATTTACGCAAAAGCAAAACGAACTTCAAGTTATTTCTATTGCATTTGACAAGGTTGGTGAAAACTTTAATATATAGCGGCGTGGCACGCAACACTTACCATCGGTGACCTCATCGGGCTTTCTCCTCTTCTCATAGATGAAGATGATTGTCACAAGGATGATGACCTCAGCCACAATGCCCAGAAACGGCCAGAGGGCAGCCAGGCGACTGCGGACACGCAGGTGGATTTTTTCACTGCTTGTGCCAAGTTCGTTGGTTCCAGAGCAGATGTAGAACCCAATGTCCTCGTCAATCCTCAGATCATTAATGGTCAGAGAGGTCTTGTTAGGGGTGCTCTTGATCTCATACCTATCAGTGCCATTGGTGATGCCCTGTGGATAACCCAAATCAATATCATTTTAATGTATATTATGTATTTTAAAACACTTGAAGCGGAGTAGTAAGTTACCTCTTGTCTGCCATCCATCTCTTTGAACCAGACCCAATCAGTAGGCAGCGGGTAGCCATAACTCACACAAGTCATCACAACTTTGTCCTTCTCATTGCCATGCTCAGAGTGCTTGTAGGTAGAAACGTGTGGAAGAACTGCACCCAAAAACATTCAAATTGTAAAGCATTTGTAGAATAAAAAAAGATCTGCTAAAAACACATTTGTGCTCCACTCTACCTTAAAAATGACACCCAGTTATTAAAATTATTCCAAAAAGGGATGAATTTTAAAAATAAAATAAATTCACTAATCACAGGTTTTGCAAAGGTAATCGTGACACATTAAACCAAAAGGGCTTTTCATTTTAAACCAGGCTGTAAACATGTTTGTGGTGACTCTTTTGGAGCCAGTTCCTAATGGATGAAGAGGAAACTGTCATTTTGGGCTCGAGCTTCCCTTTTAAATCACCAGAGGTTAGCACATGGTGCCTCTACATGCAGGTGAACACCAATCTGTTCTGCCCCCACCCACCACACATAAGTTCTAAGACACAATGGTTTAACTCTAAAATCTCCAGATTATCATACACTAATGGAAAATGTGACCATACATTTCTAACCCAATCAAGCTTTAGTTGTACTATGCATCAAAATTAACTTCATATTTTAGAAAACAAAAGCTGTTTTAATACTTTTTTTTCTTTCGAGACATTATCGACCTTACGGCTCACACAGTACAATGTTTTCAGTTGTATTTCACTTCATATGCTTAAGATGTTACCATTGAAGCTAGTTATTACAAACATGAAGTTAAAACACCAATGAACGTGACAGTTTCCAAACTCACTTTTGACCTCAATCGTATTCTTGACTTCTGGGTCAGTAAGGAACACACATTCATACTGTCCGCTTTGTTGATACTTGATGTCGTCCAAACTATGAAGAAAGAAGAGAAAAAGATAAATAATGGGTTTGAGAATTTCATGACACTCTTCCTCTGGTGAAAGTGCATCTAGTATCCCTTCTGAATCACAGTGCAGGTGCTGTCCTGCAGTCCTGCCATCTTCCTGCGGTGGGGAATTAAGGTCCGACTAAGAGTGTACATTATAAGATTGCAAGGTGCACTTATCCCTGATGCTAAGACTGCCAGCAAAGCTGCATGTCTGTCCGCTCGATATCTGCCTTCTAATCAGAAGCAGTGAATGCCCCTCGTTCTGCTGCTAGTGGAGGCGGCCAGGATGTGGGAGGGTTGACAGATGATGGCAGGGTATGAGTGACAACATTAGAGGAGAAGTAATTTACTGTTGTAGAAAGACAGCGCAGAGATAAAGGGCAAAATGTAAGGCGCTAACAGAAATGTAAACATCCCTTTCTTTCATAAAAGCAGGTTAATTGCCTTTATCATAACATATAATGTAACAATAATCTAAGGACATATCTGTGCATTTAATTATTTGATGAATCCATTTACTCACCTTAAAGTTGTATAAGACTTCGATTCAGTGGTCTTTGTTTTGTCAAGAACTTTGCCATTGTGTGTCCAGTGGGATCCTTTGATGGGAAGGCTGGTGTCTGTCAAGTTGCAGCTGAGTACAACAGATGTTTGGTTTCTGACCTCAGCAGGTTCACTTATGATTTGTGGACCTTATGATAGAAGAGAATAAAAACATTTAGCTTTAAACAGTGTTTGCTGGTTAAGATGTATATGGCACTTTATTCTCAACATTTAGTTACATAATGTATCAGTGGCTTTGAGATACTTAACAGCAGTCTAGAGAAATTACAAATTTTACATCATAAGATGTAAAATTACATCCTTGATGCATATATATGCATCAATAAATTAAAAAATTTATCAAAATTAATTTAAGAATGTTTAAGATTGGCTTATTTTTCTTATTAAAAAGAGGCAATGATAAATGTTTCCAGCTTGTACAATTCATGCTGTTTTCAGGTTTAAATGTGGCTGAAATGGTCATTTTACCATTAAGACAGCTGTTAAGTGTTGATTGGTTAGGTACAAACCTAAAAGTTACCAAGCAAGTTGATAACACGCTTTACTCACCGTGAACAAGAATAAAAAATACATAGTTCAAACAAGTCCAAAGGACACTGACACATTTGAGTTCTGTACAAAATGCACAGAACTAGAGGTGGAAAGAGCTCCCCAAAATGAGGAGATCTGGCCCACCAAAAGAAAGATGGGAGAAAGGAGTTTAAAGGAAAAGGGTAATAAATATACAATAAAACTACCAAAAAGGACATGGGGAAAGGACCATTGATACATGCATGCAGAAGAAGCAACAAACTGAGCATATAACAATGGCAACTTCACTGCCAGTCACGTAAATAAGGTAACAGAGTCGATTTACTTTTTAAAATAAATGAAAAAAAATACTTGGCCACAAGGCAGAAACCGCCATGGCTAAATATCCAAATTTAATAATTAGTTGGCTTCTTCTGTGTCTATTGTCCAGTAAGCTCTGAGCCAGAAGTATCTACAAGGAAAATGCTGGCAAAATATCTACCAAGCAGAAAGATTGGTCGAGTAATCTGACACCCTTTTTATTTAGGTTTTACAGGATTGTCTCAAAATGATGACAGACAAGACTTTATTTCTATTTAATAGTAATAATAACTGGAGGAATCTGCAAATTTCCAACCTTCTGGCCAGCATTATATATGTACCTAAACCTTGTAATAAGAGGGGAAAGGCATCAGATTGAAGACATTTTATCACAGGTGACAGGATTAGGGAGCAGTTAGGCCATGCTTTATGACCAGGTTCTTATCTACTACAGAACAGTTTTGGAGCTTTTGAGGAAAGGAAAGGGAGTGTGATCTAGGTTCAACAGGATGGAGGATACTGGACCGGGAATCAAGGCAGTTGAGTAAGCTAAATATCCAGGGCTTCACTAATGAGGAGGCAGTCAGTTACTTGGACTGGAGTCTCCTCGTGCTCTTTCTGCCACTCACTTTCAATCACAATTATGTTTGCCTGCGAGCGGATCCACTTGATTTTTGGTGTCTTCTTCAGATCATTGCGGTCTGGATCGTTGGAAGCGCGACACTCGTACATGCCCGAGTCATCAAGGGTGAGGTGGGTGAGGTGAATGCTACTAGTGGCATGTGCTATGTATGTGGCATTTATGCCAACACGTTCATTTCGTGCTCCATCAAACAACTGAGTGAACGTCTCATTGACGTCTTCACCCTCTATAAACCACCACTGCACCTCGGGGATGGGGTTCCCTATCACCTCACAATGCAGCTCAGCACTGTCGTCCATCAGTTTCATCTGAGAGAGGGGGGATTTGATAAAGCCCGCTGAGCACCATTAACAGTCAACCCAGCAAACAGATTAAGAGATTTTTATGTGGTGGGTGGGAAGCAAACAATGTGATTGCATGATTTGATGGTAAATGCAATGATGGGGGGAAAAAAAGACAAGCATACAGAAAAGAGAAGACAAAAAAGTTAATAAAACAAATTAAATGAAAATATGACAGTAAACACATAGAAAAGAATTTGGAGAATCACTTTCAGCCAATCTCTAAGCGAAAATTAAAAGCCCATGAATCAAATGTATTATTGTATTATGAAATTGTTATTTTTGTTCAAGCACTTATACGAGATTTTGTTGCATTACAGTTTAATTATGTTCATCAGAAGTAGACATTTGTGAACTAATGCCGCTAGTGCTTAGTGTAAAATAGTACTGTGAGCAGGTTTATAAAAAATGAGGATATGTTTTGCAAATCTTTCCTAAATTCAAATAGATTTACTCATAGCTCGAATATCTGTGGAGAAAAACATGTTTGAGGCATAATTTAATGCTTTGGCGTGGCCTAAAAATCAGGCTGAAGCTGTCTGAACATAATGAGGACACATATTTGCTTTCCAGTTTGTCCTGTTAAAGTGATCAACTCATGCAGTGACTGATCATTATTATGTAGCACAGCACTCCTGAAAATGGTGGCAAAAAGGCTTAAATTTGACATGGAGAAATTTCTAAAATATTTATAAAAATATGACATTAAGGTGGACAGACTATAAAAACCTGTTATCCAGGTTTTATAACTTGTGATATAAATAATAAGCACAGTATGGTTTATTAAAAATTATTAGTTTAGCTCGAGACTTGATTGTCTCTTTTTAGACTAATCTAAAAATTACGTAATTAAATAACTTCATTTAAAAAAAAGGGGGGGCACAAAGCATATGAAGCAGTCAAAAGAAATTCATACATGATGGATGAATATACAGAACAGAAAAGCAGATGAGATGAAAAACATGTCATATAATCAAACATAAGACAGTAAGAAAAAAGTCTTTATATTGTTTTACCACATTCAGCCTACAATGGTCACTGTATTAAACTGGGTTAGCAGAGGATGTTTTCAGGTCATTGTAGCATTGATTTAATGAGGGATTTGCACACAGTGTTACTGAACCACACAGGCAATTTTTCCGCTAAGAATGAGTAAAAACAAGATGTATGGATAACCATGTCATTAAAGTTGTTTTATACAGGTTCGTGGGGATTTGAGGCCACATTTGGGCTTTTTCTTTGATCACAGCCAGATGAATGAAATCTCTAAAGTATGACCACATTCCAAAACAGGAATTACAGGCGGACAGTTGAAAGATCCCATAATTGCATGTACATGCCAACAAGCAGCGCTCTGAATTAAAATTGCCAAGGTTGGGGGGGTTAGAAAGAAAGGAAAAATGGGCTTTTGTATCAAGTTTGTTAAACAAAGCCAAGTCTTATACAGAATCAGACCTTATCATAACGCATGACATGACATTATATACATTACCCATCGCCTTCATATTGTGATACACTAATATTTAAAAAATGTATCATGTAAATCTGAGTAGAAGCTTGTATCAGGTTATGAGCTGACACACAACATTAAAACCTGTGGGCCAAGTTCTCATGGCACACCTTTTATCTAAAAAAAAAAAAAAACATAATACTATTTTTTATTCATGTTTAAATATGCCAAGGCCTATTTATGCTCGCTTGTGTGCACATAAATAGACATGTTTAAAATATGGATATGTTGCCCTCTTACACTTCCATGGTCTTATATCTTAACAAGTCAAATAATCTACTAGTGGGCTGCTCAACAATGGCCCCAGCACCTTCCAGTGGTATTGCTCCATTTGTGGCGCCAAGCGACAGAACCGCAAGCACCCCGAAAACTGATTAAAATGTGTAAAAAAAGCGACTACTTTGCATCCATCTTCGGTGTTAATGGCCCTATAGCAGCATAACAAAAGTAATACACTTATCAGGAGGACCTTCAGAGTGCACATCATGCAACTTTCCAAACTTAGAATGGCTTCCCTCTGTTACTAAAGGTCATCCTCACAGCGTATGCTGTCAAGAATGTCAAATCAAATATAACCCACACCCCTCTCCAAAATTTGACCTGTAACCTAACCTGCACTACGACAGAAGTCAGTTTGTTTTGCTTCGAGTTTGAGGCATTTGACATTTAAACGAGGTCAACGGCAAAAACAACACAAAGGGTCTGGAAACACACCGTATAATGCTTTTTATCCTTGACAAAAACAACAAGGAAATATACGTGTATGGGTATACGTGCTTTATCTCCCCAGTAGAAAGTTCTGTTTACAGTCAGCCAAATTTCCAAATCAGGCAGGAATTTAATCAGCCTTTTGAAAAGACTGTTTCTGCTCTCGCTACCAAGAGTGATATTAAAAAGATAATGCTTTTCATAAATGCAAACCTCAGGTCACGCTCGAAAAACATGATATTTTGAGGGAAATATAAAATAGACGGTCTTTTCCAATAAAATGTGTATGTTTGTGGATCACAATGAGAGAAACCATTTTTTAAAAAGGACATTTCAAACTTGTTTGTTTCCCCAAACATTTTTGTTTTTATAAAGTCAGAGTAGATTGTTAACATGTCGCTTTAACTCGATTTATAACCGAATGTTAACATAATATATCTGAGACTAAGTGAGACTGTGTGACTAGTCAGCTAGCCAATAAATCATCAGTGCAGCCCTGACATGGACTGAAGAATGTGTGTTTTTTTTATTTTATATATATATATATATATATATATATATACATACATATACATGTGTCATCGCATTAGATGGATGCTCATGCTTCCAGTGAGGAGGGGAGAAAAACAAAGCTGCCATATCCAATGTTACTGCTTGGAGAGCAGGCTTTTATCATAAAAGGATCATTTAAATAAAGGTTGGTTAAGCAGCTTAAGTCTCAAAATGGTGGCCAATAATAAAATGAGTCTATATTCAACACCTTTTACCAAATCACTAGAAATGATCAGGTATTTTATGTACACACAATAAAAAAGGAGCATTTTAGTTACTTATGTACACATGAGAGCTTTGTCTTCTTCCCTGCGTCGTAGCCTATTTTTCCTACAAAGGTTAAGTTAGAGTATAAGTTATAGATCAAGGGAAGTCTAATTTTACGTATCCACTACAAAAGCAACAAACAATGAGTTTCATTTGGGTTGCTTCTATGCATGAGTACTAAACATAAACAGTCTTACTGTTTGTAGCAACACAAACATTTATCTGAATTAGTTTGAACAATAAGCAATATATTAAAATGTGACAAGTAAAGATGATTAAAGTAAATGTGAGGCTAGATTCAGTTTAACCAGCTACTGCTGCTATCCTAAAAGTGTTTATGGTGCTAAAACTGAATCTGACGCTCAATATTATGTGACAATGGATGTTTGTTTGTTTTTTGTTTTTTTTGCAAATTTAGAAGAAAACCTCTTAGTGTAGACAAGCGTAGTTTATTTCTGACACACTGAAACATTGTTAAGATCCCTCAACCATCCCTATCTCCTTTGTTAAAGTTCACAAAAATGTGGATCCATAATCGGACTCTAGTTAACACCTGCTATGCGACATCTAATCTATTAAGGAACAAAGTACGAACAATAAGCTGAATAATATTAACAAAGCTTATGTTGAAGGAGGTCGTGTGATTTGGCGTTAAAACGGTTCCTAAAAACACTAACCAAACGATTAAAGGCTTTTCCCTTTTAATTTTTATCTAGTTCACATGACGGAAAGTTCAACGGCTACACTGATGATTAACAATTATTTCAGACGTTACGCAACTGAGGGGGTTACACTACTGGCTATAACAGTAAACGTTATTTAACCGTTGTACGTTGTAATTTAACATTACAGCTGCTCTTATAAAAAATGTTTGCTTTTTACAGAAAAGCGCTTATGTTAAACCTTAACACACGGGGGTTGGAAATAATGATAAATAGCCTACACAAACATTGTAACAGCACAAAAAGGAAAGGTTTCCGAGACCGCAAATTAGCTTAATGTTACGCTAGCAGCAATGCTACGCCTAATAGAACCGGCTTTAGAAACACATAGGATGCTCCTCTTTTAAGGAGCGGATGTCAAAACATATTTTAAGAACAAATTAAAAGGTCAAAGGAAAAACAATAACATACAAATGCTTACATTAGACTGAAACAAATTAAATGTTCTTACTCAGGGCAAAGTCTACATCTCCAAACAACATGGCTGACACATAATTCTTACCTGTGGAGGCATTGGTTCGCCAGCAGCTCAAAAGCAGGGCACTAACTGCCCACAACAACTTCATGGTTTACAATCTACTAATAAACTCAATAGCTATCCTAATTAAAGGGTGGCTACGTTTAGTTGAACCTTTTCCTTTCGAGCGAACTTCAAGCTGACTGTCCAACTGGCTGTTCGACACTGAGGCGGTGTTGTTGCTCGTCCTCTACTTGCACTTCACCCATACGCCCTTATCGGCACGTACATATGACGTTGCTTTTGGGGCGCGGTTACGTCAACCATGCCGCGAGGATTCATTTTCTCCAATGGCACCAGTACGAAGACGGTCATCAACTCATAATTGTTACTTCTTTACAATAAAAATTAAAACAATAGGCATGTATTTGAAAAGTCTAATTTAATCTCACAGTGGTAACAATTTTTAAATGTTTAAAAAGTCAAAACAAAAGACAAAAAACCTTTTGATGACAAAATGGACTTTTTCATATTAATTAAATGTTTCCTTTTTGTTTTTGTTTGTATAGTGGCTCAGTTCTGCAATTCTGGTTACTTATAAAGCTGTTGGCCCGTACATGAGCATTGTTCTCATGTCACACACGACAAAACATTTGAAGAATTTTCATTCTACAGGTAGAACATTGTGGTCTGGATACTAAACTTGGAAGACATGGAAAACCACCTAGTAAAAGTGTTTAAATTTAAACTTAAATTTAAAGTTTAAATTCTACTTTTTCTTTTCTTTGTTTTTTTCAGATGGGGGCGGGACTGAGTAAGGTGATATTTTTGTTGTCATTTATTGTTATATAATGATCATTTTACATTTAGTTAACTGTATATGTGCACGTTTGTGAACCTTTTGAGTACATTTGTATGTTGTTGTTTTGCTGTACAGCACTTTGCTTAATATTACACTGTGAGAAAAAATGAGAAAATACCAACAATATGTGGATATCTATAGGGGATAATTCCCTGAATACTGGCAGAATCTAGTATTGCGTATTGAGACAAATTTAATATCTGGTGATATACGGACACAAGATACGCATGAAGACATAAACTGTGTCTAGATACAAGATCTGTCTGACTTTTTTCATATACAAATTCCAGATATGTTCTGCAGATATGATCGCAAGTATATGAGGTCAAGATACTGAAACGGTTTAGAATCCTTACAAATGTTTGTAGGATATCTAAGCCTTAGAAGAATCCAGACCATTTCTGGTGAATATTGAGACTGATATCATATCTGGTGATACAGACGCATAATAAAGCACGATGACATATATTGTATATAAAGCATTGCAAATGCATTACCACTTAATCTGTATATGCTGTTTTACATGTACTATTATGTGCAGGATGCTGGTGGCAATTTCATCAACTGGAGAGCAAAAAACAAAACAAAGAAAGAAGTTATACAGTGAAACATGGAGATGATTCCTCTGCCTTAATTGTAACAAGATGTAGTTAAATATCTTGCACATGACAGTAGTGTCTAATTCATGCAGGTATTTAAGATGTTTAAATCTTGAGTCTTTTCAATGTTCTGGTGTGAGTGGGACCCAGCCACCTGTCAGAATAATGCGGTACATGCCATGAAAAGGTTGCACACCATTTGTGAGTAATGTTTGTGCTTTTACATAAAGTCAACTAGTCTGTGCATGTTGTGTACGAAATAATTATGATGAAACTTTGGGGTTAAAAGAAGAGACTGCGTTAAAAGTGATGAACGGTTGGGAGCTTGCTGATATGTAAAACCAATCTGGTAAATGGGCCACCATCAGGAAATCAAGGATGTTATGTGGGTCCAGACAAAAAGAAAACGCGAGAAGTGGCATGTTGAAATGTAGATTTACACCTTCTTTTATGTATGCTCTCTCTTTTGTAACAGGGATTGTACCCACAATGGTCACACCAATGGCCAGTGGGTCTTGGCATGGCTTTACTGCCAGACAATGTCATGCAAATCTGCTACTTTATCAGCACTGATTGAATCTCCTTCTAAGTCAGAAACTCTGCATATAGTGTGAACTTCTGAATACGTGAGTATTTCTTAAAAGTTGCAACTAAATTACCATCGTCTGTCTACATTGTCTGATGACTACACTGACTAAAGAAGTGTTGATTAAATGGAATCTGTTGCATGTCCAATGAAATTGCAATTGAGAAATGGTAGCTATATAATTTTAGATCGAGACAACTTTTCTTACATTTCGTGTTGATTTACTGACATCATCATCAGTGTCATCAGCAATTCAGTGTGGCAGTCTTGTCGACTGAGTGGGAAAAAAAAACTTCATAACATACTTTACCAGGTTTCCCCACTATGTTTGCTATGACAGAAAGTTAGTGTTGACCAACAAAACTTTTTTCTGCAGCCTCTGTCCTCCATCTGATTGAAAACATGACCAACGGGAGTAGATTTAGCCATCGGCAGATGTAATCTTTACAGACATTCTACAGCAATGCATACCATATTAAGCCACTCTTTAGAAAGATTTTTGAAAATTCTGCAATTTAATTTCTGTCAAATAGATGTGCTGTTATTTACCCATGTGTAGCAACAGTTGCCGTCTGGTGTGGCACTCATACATATTATGGTACAGATGCGGCTGCAGGCCACATATACAGAATCCCGACTCTAGATATGACCGATATACTGGCATCTGAAATGCCCAGAAATATCTGTAGTAGAACCTGGAAATATCTCTAGTGTGAGGATACTCTCTGGAAATGGGTCTAGTATCCGATATCAGGGGCAAATCTGAACTACAGATTCTATCAGTATCAAAATGGTCCCATACTGGGAGTTGAGATGCTCCTGACATGAAATGTGAATATCTGAAGTTATCCGAGCAAAGACATCTTTGGATTCTGGAGTTTTGTTGGACGGTAAACATCTTCAAATGGCTTTATAAACAAATGAGGTTGGATTTAAAAGAGTTTAAAATACATGGACCCTAGTCTAAAATGAGAAACTAACACAGAGAATGGTGATACATGCCCAAGAGAGACCTATGGAAGAAAAACAACAAAAACCCATTCAAATTAAATTTACAAAAGACTGGGTGAACATATTATATCTAATTACAATCCCAATCTACAAAGTTTATTTGATATCATTATCCATATATTCTCAGCATGTATTTATTTCTGAAAAGAACACTGGTACACATATTTCCCCATTATTTCACTAATTTTCTCATGTTGCTGTTAAAATGAAGAAAAAAAACCATAAAAAACTCGTAACAGAGCTACCACTCACACAGCCCTGCTGCAGTAAGGTATCATTGTATAGTGGTATCATTGAACCATATAACAAATGATTCTGCTACAGTGTATTCTATAGTACTTACCGGTAATTAAATGGCACAAAGACTTAACATCAACCACAATGTCAACATCTGAATGGGAATCAACAATTTTGCATTGTAAAGTCAACCCCAAAGTAAGAAGTTTAATGTGTTTACTTGCAGGTCTCCACCAATGTTACGCCTCAAAAACAATTTCCTCACATAGAGGCCTTTGAACCCAAAACCTCAGGGGACAAGAGAGGTACAATGGGGAGGATATGCACCCATATGACGAGACAATAGCAGGACGCAGAATGTAATTGGTTTATCGATAATATTTAGCAAGAGAGTGCAGAAGTGAAGGATTTCATACTGACTTTGTTTACGTTTTCCAAACCTTTTGACCAGCCGTTGCTTTGAAAGTACAAAATTATTTCAAAGCTTTATTATGCATTGAAAACAAACCAGAGAAATGGGTTAATGGAGTAATTGTTCACAGGCTATTCCAAGCGAGTCTGCAAAACAGACAAAAAGGAATGACTAGAAACAAACTAGCTAAGCTCTGATGTTTAAAATCAAGTTTACCATTATAGTTGTTTATTTCTCCAAAAAGCAACTATATGCTGTGATTCGGTTTTGATAGTTTGATTTATTTTAATTATTTAAATCATTAGGTAGTTTCTACTTACAGAACTGTATTTACAAAAATAAATAAATGTATTACCTGTGGTACTTTACATTCAACTTCAATAAACTAAATCACCTTTATCATACACAGCTCTGAGCTAATTTTATTAAGTCCTGTTGCTTATGATTCAGCTTTAAATAGGATAATAATGACACAGAGAGAAGAATGTGCATGAAATAAGTGCTAGCACCCAAACATGTTTATTGACATTTTTTAGATCAGTTCATTTCTTTTGGTACATGATCAGACTGGACGCTATTGGTTTCTCAACCGAGAACTTTAAAAAAAAATGCATTAAATTTTATTTCAAATGAAACTGCAGATGATAAAATGCTCCTGGGGGGGAGGTTGGGGATTATGTAACATGTATGACTTAGGGGTTTTTTTCCCCCTTAGGTTCACTGATGCAACTCCCACAATTGTTTTACTGGGTAACATGTGTAGGAGGCAACTGGTTTTATTAAAATAACAACACATTGTTTCCAAGTGCAAACAATGGTACGTGTCAGATAATCTTAAAACGGGAGAATTCTCCAAATAAAATTGTATAAACTATTTTCAAATCACTTGGAGATAAAGGTTTTCAATGTAATATTTTTCTAAACCATAAAGGAACCTTAGCGCACACTTAAAAAGTGCACAGTAGTGCACTTGGAGTCTCTCTGAGAAATGAGCAGTACTTGATTTAAAAAAAAAGAAATTACTGTACATCTTAAACCATACAAGTCTAGAGAAAATAATGAAAAGCTGTCCTTTTTCTGGTCTTTAACTTTGGATTCCTTTATTTTCTTCTTCTTGTACGAGGTGCTTCAAGCAAATCAAGCTTCTTGAAGTTTCCATGCTTCTCCACATCCTCCCCGACAGAAGCTGTGCTCCAAGCCTCCACCCTTCTATTGTTCAGATTCCTGATGAAGGTGGGGGCAACACAACGGGGTAGAAATACATAAACACATGTATCGCTTACCCCTGAATCAGGCCTGAGAGCTCCTGGGGAGACGCGCTCAGGCCTCTTCCCTACCGCAGGGAGGGATCGGAGGTCACTGCTGGGAAGTGCAGCAGCTTCTGAGCTAAACCAGCTCATAGGGTGATTGAGACAAATACCCTTTCTACGAGTTATCAGTGGAGTTTTCGTTGCTGGTGGAACTTGAGGACTGAGGGGTAGATGAGGATGAAGAGGATGAGGAGGAGGATGAAGACGAAGTAAAGTTCATCCCTGATAGTTCTGGGGGGTTGGTTGCTGTGTTTTGTCCACTTAAGCTTTTTCTGCATACTGGACATGTGTCATGCTGAGGAAAAAGAAATACATGGCAATGTGTTAGTGTCACCGGTGTTTACCGTCATCTCCCTCCCCTCCCCTCTCTCCAGGGTCAACTCATGACTATTTACTGTAAACAAACAGAGTGGGTGATACCTGTTCCAGCCAGGGGACTATGCAGTCATTGTGGAACATGTGATTGCATGGGAGCTGCCTCACATTTTCCCCAACACTGTAATCTTCTTTACACACTGGACACTCCAGACCAGAAGCTGAAAGACAGACCTTGTTAAAGTGACATTCTGTCTTAGAATGTAAATATGACCTTTCAACATACTCTGGCTA
>JBAMHX010000016.1:20251971-20262993 GCA_037177515.1 Pseudomugil tenellus
GTCCTTTTGATTGATGTGTGTTAGAGCGCTATCACTGGTTGCAGCTGCGTACTTCCTGCTGGCTCCACCATGACGGAACCCTCTCAGCTCCACCTTTTCATCCATTTTTGGATTTTCAGATAATGACGAAACACCAAGATGGCGACTGTAGGACCCACCTATTGGCTTCAAATCCGCTTTCAGAAACCTATGGGTCACGTGACGTATGCGCTGTTCAGTAATTTATAGTCAATAGTATATATATAGGTATATAAATATAAATATAGAGGGTATGAATCTGCTGCACGTCAGCTATTATGTAAAATATATATATGATATTACATTGAAGATCGATTGGTAATTGATAGTTGTTCACTAGTGTATTGTGTTGTAAAAGGGGAAGGCATTATAGGTTTTCTTCTTCCTGCACCAAGCATGGTTGTGCCCTAAGACATGCTTTTGTTTTTGTATAATTTTGTGTTTGTGAATAGTGAGAATAAAAAAAACACACACTGTTGTGAAATACAAGATTGACCAACAATGCAAATGAGGCATCATATTGTATATGTCTACTGGGTAAGTTGGACCATTAGCCTAACTTATCCCAGAGCTCACTTTGCTCCATTGCTAAAAAAAAAAAAAAACAAACAAAAAGACGAGCTTAGAAATTCAAGCTAATCTTTAGTGAAGGGATTCACATAATTTTATACTTTTATATTTATACATACCAATATATTTGATATATCATTTCAGACCTGGATACATTTGCTTTGTCAAAACAGTCATTTTACCTGATTACCTGTTATTTGTGTAACAAAACATGCATCTTCCCTAAGTACATCAAAGCAAGATGGGTGCCTCCTGAATTAATGGTCATAATCAGAATTCACCATTCAGGTCAACTTACCCAGTGACTCGTCTTACCTCAGATTCTCTACATGTTTACGCCAGCCCTGCTCATAAACCTGTGAGGCTATACAAGTTTACGAAAATGAAAGCTAATGGTTTCAAGCCACACAACTATCTAGCTGTATATCTCGTATCTACTGAGCTAAATGTTCTGCCTCAGTGATCAAAATATCTTTCCTGAATGCCAGAATATACAAACAGCTTTGGCTGCCAACTACACTACAGAGTAAATGATTAAATGAAAAAGAAGAGAAGTCATTTAGTCAGAAACAATGCTGCACCATAGAAGTTAGAGGTCTAATTATTTCTGTGAACATAATTATCTCTGCTTGACTTGGAGTTAAATGATTCATATTCAGAGGCAAATGCTTTCACCCACAATTACCTAAATGTGATGGGGCATGTAAAATACCTTCAGCATAATATAGTACATACTTTACCCAAATTCAAATGACCAAGCCAAACATGCTAACGTGATGCACATCCTAAATCTGAGCAAGCTATTTCTGGAACAAAGCCACTTCAGCTAAAGTGAGTCAAAGTTGGGACACAGCAAAGTATGTTAAATCATAGCATCAGTTGCTTTGTGTATCCTGGCACTTGTATTACTCACAAAACAACATGATGCATCTCAGAATACCCAGAATGTTTACTTGCCTGGTCATTTGTGTGTATTGTACCATCAAAACTTCAGACAATGTAAAATTGGAGTTTATACGACGCATGTGGGTCAGTTAATCTTAAACTAAGCATCATGTTTACAAGATGTGCAGCGCAACAGTCTGGGGGGGTACAGTACTGTACAGGCCTCTGGAGTTTTTATGTGGTCAACCTTCATACCCTGACTTGCAAAATTTCCCAAAACATATGACCTAATTAGATTTTTGCTGTTAGCTAAAATACATGTTTGTTAGTGGGTTGGCAGTATCATATGAAACCTCAGCTGAGGTTTCATATGATAATTTTCTACTCTTTTCTTTGTTAAATGTGCAGGACACAGGAACTCCATGACAGCACAGAGAATGCTCAAACAATTTTCTATAATGACCAACTATGTTTCTATTAAAAAAAAACAACCCAGTTTCTCACCAAAGCTTATAAAAAAAAACCAAAAAAAAAACCCCAAAGTTTCATTGTGAGAGCTACCTGAAGAGCTGATGACCAATAATGGTCATGGACTGGCTATATTACAAACCTCAAAAGCACAATGGGAGTCAATTTAGGTCAACTTGGGAGCTAAGTGTAGCTCAATTATCTCACTTCATGGACTTTTTTCCAATTATGTGCCTTGTCAACACTCAAAGCAAAGCAATTCAGCTGCCTTTTTAATTCCATGTTGTAAGCACACAGACTGGTAAACACCTTGAAACACCCGTGAAAACATTCTCTTTATATAAAGAAAAAATGCTTACAAAGCCAATTAATCAGAGAATAAAGATCAATATTTGAGTATCATGTTAGGTTGTTTCCTGGTGACGTGTGTTTTCCTCCCTTTGCAAGTAAATGGACGGACCACCCGCACAGGCCACACAGAGACCATCTCCCAGAGGTCATGAGAGGGAAGTGAAGCAACTTACCAAGAATAATTGAGGAAAATTAGCATTTTGTGCAACTTCCCATCTCTGCTGATAACTAGTTGATTATCTAATCCTGAAAATCCCAGCAGATGGATTTTACATTGTTGCTTAAATCAGGAATGAACTATGTTCAAAGTCTCTTTGAGGAATTTCATTTATGGTTTTGCCATGTTATTTTTTGGGCATCCATTCTCACAGTCTGAAAACATGGACTTCCCACAGATCAGCACTGTCAGAATTAATCTCCACATACAGTAACTCAGATTTCCGAGAACTCCTTAAAACGCTGATATGAAAACCTATGAGCAACAAGACTGAAGTGTTGGCTGTTGTGTCAGTGCACATGTGGACAATTACAAGGCCTGCGATGTAACATAGCAACTATGGGAAATAAAGTGTGAGAGAGATGTACTCTGATGGAGTGATGGAGCTGATATCTATTAGTTTCAGCTGTGGAACGGAGCTGTTTACAATCCAGTGGTGCGATCCAGAAAGTGGGTGGTCTCCGTTATACTCCGCAGTGCTCAGTTTCATCACAACATCCCATCAGATCTAAATGTTGGCTGTTAACTTACTGGAAGTAGTACGTCAAGTTGAAGGAAATGATACCATGTGGACGTCGTTGAGAATGAGGCTTGACATATCAGAGCAGAATGATTACACATCCCTGAAATTTCAGTGTGGGCGACCCATTATAGCCCCGTGTATTTGTTGGGATGTAAACAACTCATCCAGAGGCTGTGATGTAACGTGTGTGACTGATCCCAGAGTCATAACAGGTGATCTCCTACAAGAGACATGCATCCACAATCACACCCACAGCCTCATACGTACAGACAAACACAGGCACGCATACACCATCGTGCTCCTGTGGAAGTGAAGCTGACACCTCTTTGGATTTGCCACAAACCATAATGTGCTGAAAAAATACTAAAATATGGAGCAAAGTGGGCAAAAAAAAAAATCCTGAGGTCTCACGTTAAGTGTAATTAGAATATTTCTGAAATGGCTCATAGGTTTACACTGCGGTCATGTCATTACCACTGCTGGTGTGACGATGCACATCACTTAGAGGGCTGAGGCTTAATGATAGACAGGTTGCTCCTGGTGAGGAGATTCCGCAGATGTAATCAGCTCCATTTGTCTTGAACAACATGTACCTGACAAGAAGGTTTGTATAATGAATGTACTAAAAATGCTGTCTCAGTGTATTATTTTTGTGTCTGTGTTTTACTAGAAGACCGCAACCGTTTCAACTTAAAAATGCCAAAAGATGGCAAATGCCTTAGTCTAGTGGGTGTTCATTGCAAATTCCTGTGGGGTTGCAATACTTCAAACACTGACAAAAAACACAGAGTTGGTGCATTTATTCTACAAAGTTATGATGGTGAAGATGCAAAATGATCTGATTTAAAGTTTAGGAGGCTCAAGACATACACAATGCAATATAATGTAATATATAATCATATATTTTTGTACATTAATCTAAATGGTCAAAATGAATAGAAGCCTTCCTTTGCTCACGGAAACCAAGCGGAGGCATGTCTGCATGCCTCATGACAAAAATCATGACTACTATGTTTGTGTGGCATTACTGGCGTCAAACATCCTCAGAAACTTTCTTCAATCACTTACTTAATCCGACATATGAAAGACATTAAAAGACAAATTCATGAAAAAAAAGATCGTTTGGGGCTTTTTATCTGTAGGCACAGCAAAAAACCCTTCTTTGGCATTGTTTTTGCCCTGTTCGAACTAACAAAACATCTAATTCCATTCCCAGTGTAATAAAAGGGTACTTGGACAGGAATATAAACATCTCCCTAAAGTTGAACCAGATGCGTCTGCACGGCCAAGTGCAGGATTGAGAAGAGGGAGAGTTAGAGACAGAAAAACAAGGGAGGTACTATACACAGGAAAGTGAGTCAGTACCCAAGCCTCAGCTCTTCGAAATATTCATTCCTTAGCTTTCCCCCTGATCCCTCTCATCTAATCCAGAGCAGGGGGATATCCTTGAGGAGGCACAGGCTGGGAGGGGGGGTGGGGTGTCTGGCTAGCCTGGATTTGATTCTCTGTCTCTTGCATGGCACCTTAAGAGGCCTGTTAAAGAGTCAATTCAGCCACTTGCACGCACATGAGGAGAGGGCTGTAACCACTGCCTGCATGCACTGATATCTGATTATAAAAGTACAAAAAAATCTTATTTGGCTGGTTTTGGTTACTGAAATTAAAAAGTTGATATATTATAAAATAAGAGAATTGATGCTAAAAGCACATTGCAAAGTAAATTCAAGCTTATTTCAGCGTTTCCAGAAGAAGGACACATTTGGACAAATCATAGACTTTATGTTATTTTGAAATGGCAGTATAAAAATACAAAAATATGTTGACACATTTATCATTCAAACTTCACAGTAGATACATTATTTACAGTGGAATCCTTAATATGTTTTATTACACACTGCAAGGACTAACGTTTTCAGCCATCTGCTTTGAGTTAAGAAGATTTAATTGAATAACTTGACCATTTGTGTGGATGCGTCCAGGTTCACCAGTGTCAACAGCAGATTGACTCAACGTTGAAGACACTGCAATCTCATAGGTTCAAAATTCTGGCCATTCCTAGACAAATTCAATTTTCTTTTTAAGTCAGGCGGTGGTAACTGCATTTGTCTGCAGGGCAGCGTCTTCAAAAAAAATATCCCAATTAAATCAAAGCAGCAAAATAACATCAGAACAAGATTGCATGACAAAAAATGCACTCACAAAACAAAGCCAAGCGTTCAACAGAGGAGGTATTGTAGAGGGCTTGGGGTTGTACCAACAGCCTTCTGGGACTCCTACAAACACAGCTAAGTTTTACATTTAAGTGATTAGCAGGCAGCAAAGAGTTTGGATCAAAATCTTGTATAATAACGCACGTGTGTGTAAAAAAAGGGGGGGAAACTATACAAGTTTTTAGTATAAGCTGAATCCGTTTCTTAGCAAGCTAAGAACACAGCAGTTGTCCTGTTATGCTGCATATTCATGCAGACAGTTCAATTATGGAGAGTTGAGACTATAAAACTAAAAAATGCTGATGCCATTGACAACTATTATACATATACAATAAGCAAAAACAATAAGCAAAAACAATAAATATATATATTTTGCATCAGATTTCTTGATGATACATGAATTTGTAAATGGGTTAGCAACATAAATAGAGTTTGATACCTTCTCCAATAAATAGTATCGGCAGTCTATTTACAATATGCACACATCTCCCACAGAGCTATTATCACCGCATGCGTTTTTCTGCCTGAACCTTCAAAAAAAAAAAAAAAAAAAAAAAAAACCACCAAAAATTATCGTTACAAAGGAAATTGCCTTCTTTAAGCAGTAATGTTAGTGTGTCTTGCAACACTGGTGTTTAATATCAAAAGCATTGTCCTTTGGTGGATAACAGAGAGATGCAAAGATTGTCAAAATGAAGAGGTCATCACTGGAAGCTAGTGGTGTGAAAGACTGGTTGATCAGCTTGTCTTCTGGTTCAGTGCCTTGCCTGGAGTGCTCCGTCTTCCACTGCGTTTTCCTCACTGCCTTCGAACTTGTGAGATTTCCGAGGTGGATCTGCATTAAAAAAAAAATCACATAAATTCATCAACAAAAAATCTGTTAAATAGATAGAGAAGCTGATAATGGTGCGTGATCTTACTGTTGCAGTGGCCATAGTGGTGGACTCCTATGGAACGGCCGAGGAAGCAGGTGGCCCTGCGGAGGTGGCAGGCGCTTGGGTAAGTGATGTTGTCATTTCCACAGATCTGTTGCTCAGACAACATGGGTATCGGGCAAGGTGTAGTGCGGCACATAACACAGTGAGCACTGTTGGTCTGATCAGTCACACAGGTGTGGGTTCCTGGACACACTACGTTGGAGCAGGACTCTGGAAGGGGACATGAAAAAGGGCCTTATAGCATCACAAAATGCATTAACGCTGAGCTTATAACATATAAATATTATATAAAGTAGTCGCTGCTTACTTTTGCACTCTCCTTGGTACATGACTTCCAGGTCCGGGTGTCCCATACAGCGGGCCATCAACAGGGCACATTCATCCCTGTAGGACTTGCCGTCACTGCCGCACACAGCATGCTTCTTTGAGAGGTGAGAGCAGTCCGGAGAGCATACGCATTGAGGCCTTCCCATCTTCATCTTGCAAATCTTCCCGGAGCTGCATTTGACTCCCTCACATGTGTCTAGAAGAGCACAGCGAGTGGCGTCAAGCGTGTGTGTGTGTCAGGACTTCATGGTGCAATTTATAGGCAATGTCACATAAAACAAGTTTAAATTCTGGTTTTTCTCCCAGGCCATGACACAATTTTCACCCTGTGCAATATTTACAATAATCACATCTCTATTGACTGTTACACACAGAGGGGTCTCGCCTGGTGGAATGTGAGGCTGGTGTGTTTTCATAACACATCCATGTGCATTGCTGCACACAGACTGAGCCGAGCTCCTGTAGCGGGACTTTGAGGCTCTGGGGGAGATGGAGTTCAAATATCTGTCAGAGGAGTTTACAGAGATATTACAGAGGGTATGAGGAAGCCCGTGGCGCTCCTCATACCCTCTGTAATATAATACATCCCAGGAGGAAGTGCAGAGTCAGCATTAGAGGTTGACAGGTCGCTTCTCAGGATCTTTCTGAGTGTGTGGAGATAACGCCTGATATGCTCGGGCTTCTGAGGGTTCAGTAGAATCTGGAACAGGCTTCCTGACTGTTTTATTGCAAAACTGTTTTCTTCAAAAACTCTGTTTGTTTTGTCGATAGATTTCTGTCTCATGAATGCGCTCACTCTATGTCTTCTGAGTTCACGTCTGAGTAGAAGCATATTGGCACCTTACTCTAAACTGAGAAGTTTTTGTTCATGTGGCCTTGGTGAAACCAATGTTTTCCTCGCAGATTATGGTCCCCAGACATCTGGGCATGTGGCAGGAATTCCAGAGTGCAGGAATGCATTTTCTTATTTTGCTCATGGTAGAGAAAAGAGCTCCTTTTTTTAAAAAAAAATATTTGAAAACCTTCTTGCAAAGCAAGCACATATCTCTTTTCTGTGTAAAAAGTTGTGCGCTACATTTAACTGCAGTCTGTCTTTATAGTTCAAAGATTTTTAAAATGTTTTTATTCACATCTTTGTTTCCCATTGATAAGCCTGCTGATTAAATGTGTTTTTTTTTTTAAAATTCCCAGCGTCCAGATTTTTATCCTAGAACTTATCAGTATGGAGAAATTCCCATTGATCACGCGGCATGAGAGCTGCTTATCTAAACAGGACTTATCTGCATATCAACCTGAATGAACCTTGAAGAGATTCTCGGGGAGGAAACAGTTCAGGACAGTTAGAATCACGTGGAACGCCTCTCCTTCACCCACGTCTGCATTTTATTAGGAAGCTACATCAGGAACTCATTGTATAAATCTGAACTCTCACTGATAACTTGATTCACATAAACCTTTTAAAGATATTAGAGCATTATGTTTCATACTGTTTATCACAATACTTACCCAAACGGTTTAAAAAAAAAGAACAAATATTGCACTAAAATACAGATTTAAAGCAGTTTAAGTTTGCAGTGACAAGCCCTTCACATTATAAATGAACACTAATTCATATATAATAGCCAAAATCATTTAAAAGTCATCCTTTCTTTGGCAGATTGAACACATTTAGGTTTGTTTGTTTACCTTTGCATGGTTTACAGGATACAATACCAAGAAAGCCCAGCAGGCTGACTTCATTCATGGGCAGACTGGTGTTAGACCACGCTGTGTCCAGACGGCCCCCGGCACAGCACTCCTCTCTGCTAACCCCTCTCATCAGCACCATGTTGCACTGTTGGTCTGGACTCCGCTGCAGCCAGCACATCCCAGCTAGAGAAAGTATCATAGATACATGACAAATATTCATTCCAGTTCATATACATTACAAAATACATATACACTGAACTGGAAATACAGTTTTTTTTTTAAAAAAATCTGTTCATTTGAAATGATCTACAAGACTCTTTAAATAAAAAAACTGTAGTTTTGTTGTTTTAATAGTAAAAATACATCTTTAAATAAGAGTTTTTGTATGATACAGAAATGTGATCTAAGAGAGGGTAACACTGTTAGTTTAAAAGGTATAATGTAGTCAATTCTAGCTCAGTTTCTTTAAAATGCAAAACAAAATCCACTCACCACTGGCTGGATTCCTCCCAATCTGACAGAGAGTGAGAATCGCCCCCAAAACTGAAATCAAAAGGCTCATTGTGTAGTCTAAGTCAGTATTAGATCTCTTCCCAGAACGTTACAAATACCTGCAAGAAAATGTGATGTTCTTCTGACAAAGAGAGCAGATCACTCACTTAACTGTGCAAGTAGCTTTCCCTTATGTGAATGGATGTGTTGTGGATAAGTGATGTCGTTCCCCCTCTGTATAAATATTTAGCCCAGATGGAATTATGCTGCTGGGATGGGCGATCTCCTCAGCCAGTAATAAGCCAGGGCAGGACACAGTTTGACTCTGACTCAATTTCCAGAGTCGGGAAATGATCCATGCCCTCTAGCTCCAGACGTGAGGCACTTAAATGACCTCACAAAACATTTTCACACCATATTAATTCAATTAAAAGGCTAATTAGGTTTTTTTTTTAGGGCATTTAAGGGTTCCACAGGCTTTTGTTAGTTATTTCTTAAAATTTCTTCTGAACGTGTCATGGCTCTGTGGTACTTATTCTCCTCACACGCCATATTGCACATTTCCTGTCCATATGTTGCTTTGTTTATTTTGAAAAGAGCAGAGCAGCTGTAAGAAATGACATTCTTATTTCTTATCTCATTGTGTTCAAACAATGCTCTTTTGGAACATCCAGCAGTGACCCTCCAGACAATATTGTACTCAACCCCTTAAAATATACAAGTCTGCAACTCTCCTTCTGCCTTTCTCTCTCTCTTGCTCTCTAAATATTTTAATGACAAACTATGATGACCATATATAGCTAATATGTATTGTTTCTGGATCCAAACATCTGTACTGCTCTTTTCTCTTCCTGCACTCATTCACCCCTGTCACTAAGAGGTATGTGAGCATATCCATCTGTCTGTCATAATCTTTTTAATGTTCACTTTTGATCACTGAGAGGAGGGAATGAAGGTAGCATATGTGCTAGTATGGGAGTCTTTGTGAATGATGTTGGCTTCTTCAGTGGAGATCCCAGGGGCATTAAAGGAATGCTGCCTGATCCAGGAGGGAAAGAAAGACGAAAAGAGAGCGGCAAGAAAAGGATGTGGGTGGCCTGCTTCTTCACTGGGTCTCTGCAGATCTACTCAACCCGTCATGTGGTTTGGATCATCATTGCCAAGCCATACAAATGAATACAGCCTGGTTGGGGACTTTGGAGCAACCGCTAATGTATAATCTTTATTCTGGTGCTTTTTGTGTTGTATTTTTGAGGATCACTGGTTCTTTTTTAAGTGGTCAGACCTCTGTCAGGCTGTGTGAAATAGAAGAAAACAAATGCAAATCTTGTTAAATGTGAAATGGAGTTTGTGTCGTACAGGCAGGTGTTATTAGCTACTGTACATAATTTAGTGATCACAGAGGAAAAGGTGGAGAACACCACCATTGCCATCTAGTGGGAGAAGTTAGCATACACTACATCTTTAAGGTAGTGCTCACACACAGTTATATTTGAGCTGATTTTATAATTTAGCTGCTTATGAGATATGTGCAAAAGACTTAATACATAAATAAATACAAAAGGGTAAGGCTGATGTGTCTGAAACAGCTAAATATGCAGTTACAAGAAGCAAGAGTAGAATTTATTAGTTTAAATTATTAAGTAAAACAAGCTAAAAAATGTATTACCATATTCCATTTCTAAATATATGTTCCCATATTTTCCCTGTTTTTATGTTTTTAAATTTTTTAAAATTAATTTTAGTATTTTTTATCAGAGTTTACACTTTATACTATTTAGTTATCAAGCTAAAGTTTATTCACTTGTCACTAAAACACCTGGTTTCCTTTCGACATTAGGGGAAATCAAACATGTTGAGCTAAACTAAAATAACCTGCTATTGTTATTTGCATTTTATAAATACAATTTGTAGTATTTGTTTAAATAGACTTAACTGAATCACTAAATGTCAGACTGCTATAAGTCTAGTTGGACACAGGTGTTGCAGAGACACATATTTTTTTTTTTTTTTTTTTCAGTGTCATCCGTCCTGAATTTTCACAGAGTTGGAAAAAATTTACAGACTCAGTATAACTCGTGTAGTGTAAGTATAACTTTTAACTACTTAGCATGGCTAGCATCAGTTAACTCAGTGGATGCCAAACTTAGAACCCTTGTAGGAACAAAGTATGACAGGAGGGCCTGCATGGCTCAATAACAAGCGTAAATTTTGTACTTCCAGCAAAACATGAATAAATAAATAGAAGGCCCAATGGAAAAATAAAATAAAATAAAATAAAATAAAATAAAATAAAATAAAATAAAATAAAATAAAATAAAATAAAATAAAATA
>JBAMHX010000016.1:20272496-20299939 GCA_037177515.1 Pseudomugil tenellus
ATAGATAGATAGATAGATAGATAGATAGATAGATAGATAGATAGATAGATAGATAGATAGATAGATAGATAGATAAGATTTGTGGAGGATTTTTTTCTCCCTTCCTCATTTTGAGAATAAAGTTGAAATGTCAAGAATAAAGTCAAAATTGTGAGAATATAGTTTAAAAAAAGACAGAAGGCAATCACATGCCAAATAATCCTACGTGTGTGCAGTGTCTTGGTACTTCTTCAAAGTACAAATAATGCTTTGTTTATGCGCTAAAACGGAAAGAATTTCATTTTTGCTGAAGCTCACTCTAAAGCAGGGGTGTCCAGCTCCGGTCCTCGAGACCCACATTCCTGCAGATTTTCCATGTATCCCTGCTCCAACACACCTCAGTCAAATCAGCCAGCCATTGTGCAGAACTTAATTAACTGCTGGATCCAAGCCAGGTGCATTGAAAACCTGCAGGACAGCAGCCCTCGAGGACCGACTTTGGACTCCTCTGCTCTAAAGTTAAAGGTCAGTAGCTCATCCACACTAGGCATAGTGTTTTATAGAGTACAATAAAGCTGGTTCAAATTAATCTGAAACACTCGACGTTAATGGGAACTTTTTTTTCTTTATTATCAAAACTGTTCTTGACATTTCAAGTTTATTTTCAAAGTGAAGAAGGGAGAAAAAAAAATCCTACTCAAATGGTTTTTTTTAGGTGTGGCTTAATACTGTGTCGTAAAGAACACCAGGATTTTTCAATGCAATCCAATAATCAGAAAAGATATAGGGAAACATTTTGCAGGGGTGCACAAACTGACTTTCCCAAGCTCACAGATGTTTAGAGACTTAAGGGGGAGCTGCATGGCAGTAAACATTTGACAATCTCCCTTTTGAGACATGTTGCTGTTATTGCTTTCATTTACATTTTACACAGCACTGCTCACTTCCCCATAATATTTTTGCAAATGCATTACTGAGTACATGCTGTGCAGCTACTAAACTGAATTTTTCTGTCATTTTCACCTTATAAAACTATGTTTTCAGAAAATGATAAATTAATAAAGTACCAAGGACCATCAGAGCCAATGTCTTCTTCCTATTTCCTAAATATGGCCAAATTAAATTTCTTCTTTTCAAAAAATGTCCTCTGGAAATTGTTTGGAAGCTTTTAGACAAAACAACGTGCTCAGTGTGATTCTGTAGTCATGGCCTGGAGAAGGATTTGCAGGCAGACTAACAGAAGGTGCTAGCAGCGCTCAATATGTCACTGTCTCTCGTTTGGTTAATTGCAGCATGGTGCCGGTGTCAAGCCAACACACTTTCACAAACACATAAACACACATAGTCAATAAAACACACATTCACATGCAGGCACAAAGCTGTTCACATGTCAGTCATGACTGCTTACAGATTCAAAATACATGCTCTCCCATTCACTTTGTGATTAAACCATCTCAGTGACAGCTTAAACACAGTATTACACACACATACGGTTATTGCGGTGACTAAGGGAAACGGTTCAAAAGGCTGTTAAATACAAAACAAATCCATAAAGTACTTTCAATACAAGTCTTATCTTTCTCAATGTTGAACAAGAAATGAAAATAGTCATATAATATAATAGTGGTGCTGGTTGCTGGTTTGATCCTTGGCTTGGACCAATGGCCTTTCTGTGGGGAGTTTGCATGTTCTCCCCGTGTTAGCGTTGGCCCTTTCTGGGTACCATCAGAAGACATGCGATTTAGGTTGATTGGTCATTTGAAATTGTCCTCAGTAGTGAACGTGTGTGTGTCTGGTTGTTTGTCTGGACTGCAACCTGTCCAAGGTTTTACCAGCATCTCGCTCAGTGATTGCTGAAATAATCTCTACCTTGTGACCCTTCTTTGGAACAAGGGATTCAGATGATGGATGGATGAAAAGAGTCTTTTTTGATGCCTAACATTGAGGTAAAAATTTTTTAACACAGTTTTATCATAGGTCTTTCCTTTGAGATTCTTTTGCAGCACTTCTGGTTTTTCTAACTCTTGTGAAACTTTGTCCATCCTCCCACTATTATCTTGGTGCCTACTTGGTGATTTAATCGCAGTGACAGAATGCTATTGTACAGTAGTCACCTCAGAGGTCCTTATAATCACTGTCCTGAATCACAGACAGGAGCACAGACTGGCACAAGTTGAAGAGAACTGTCTTTTTATTTTTTGATGTTATTACGTGTTCGACATAACCTCGCTTAAGGGTCGTGTGGGAAATTTTATATTTATTTATTAGCTAAGCTTCTTTATTGTGTTAGTCTTTGAATTGGTACATTTATTTTTCCGTAGCAGAGCTTAAAAAGCTGCCTGGAACTGTCAATGTGTCCACACAGGACCCAATTAAGTATTAAGACCATCATTCTTTTCTTGCCCCTGCTTCTGTCCTTGGTTTTTTTTTCCCATCTTTTCAGCGGCATGGCGAGGGGAGGTACACGGTCACATTAATTTTCTGTTGTTAATTAATTGAGGGTTAAATATTCTGCCATCTTGTTTCTGGGCTGGGAAATCAAGCTGCTTCCTCTTCGATCTGACCTGTGCCCATACATCAAATGGGAAGCAATGAACTAAATATTAGGAGACACTTACAAATGGTGAAGGAATAACACAGCTCTTTTAACCATTTAAAGCCCAATCTAACAACAACTAGGCAGAATAGCCCAATTTTTAAAATCTGAACTCTTTATTTGACCCTTTAACAAAATGTGTAAAACAATTTAACAATTTATTTTTTGGTATTTTCACTATTTATGTGATAGGTCAAAATTGTTGTAGTATAATCTTCTGCTTTCTTGTGGGGCAGGAGACCAGTGTCATATAGTGTACAATTGATTTTTAAATAAAGTTTCTACCATAAAGTGATGAAAAATGTCTCAGAAACTGTATGTATCAAATATGATACGTTTGGCTTTATAGGAAAACATTAAATAGAAGGGAAATGAAGGATTGAATGACTGGAAGCACTAAACCATAAACTGCCTTGTGAAAACAACCGTTCAGAGCTCCATATTTTTTCGACAACATCCTAAAACAGTTAGGCTTAAACAATTGAGGATTATTCATGTGTACATTGTTGCCTAACCTCCTATGTTATGCAATGATGTTAAGAGTTCTGCCAGGTTTGACTTGCTTACTGCTGGACATTACTCTTGCAAAGATTTACTGTCTCTTAAAGTGTGTTTAGACATTTAGCCTGTAGGATTGTAAGTCAAAGGTTCCCAGTAACTTGATACATGATCAGACCACTGTACCTGCAATAATGCAGAGGTTAGCTTATCTTAGCTTAGCTTGTATGTCCTCCGTTGATCGTGAACACAGGCTCCACCCACTCATTGGTTGGTGGAAAATGATTTTATTAGCTCAACTGCGGCACATCTCACAAAAGTCTCTTTAGAGATTAAGGTAAGACAGTAAAATATCCCACTTTCTTATTCTAAAGGTTTAAATCTTTATTTCCATCACTTATTGTGGCTATGTGGCGTTTCACTGGTTCATATTAAAAGTGCATCAAGGGAAACAATTGCAAATGTTTTATAACATCTAGTTGCTTTACATAAGAGAAGTTTGTGGACATTTGCGACGGTCTCAACTTTGCTGAAGATGAACTCTGAAGGGGTTTGCTTCTTTAGTGGGAGGCCAGACTTTCTACTTTATACCTACATCACTTGTTACTTACCAAGGGCATTCAAGCTTCACTCCCACACACAACAGTCCACTAGAGTAGAGAAAAAGAAGCTGCTGGGCAGCATACTGCAGAGTTACACACATGTTTTGTAGTCATGTTGTTGTTGCTGTGTGCACTTCTCCCACCATTGCCCAGTGCTATCTATCACTGATCTACTCAAATGTACATTTTCCCCCCATTTTCAGCCACTGCTTCCACCAGTTGTTGCAAACACACATTAGAGGAGAGCGTGTCTTTATGTTTCCATAGCAACATGGTGAGTCATTCTGCTGCAGTCAGTTTAGTCACACTCACACTGACTGTATGTTGCCCTCTCTTTGCTTTTTTCCCTTTCATCTGACTGTCTCCCAGTCTTCCCAGCCTCCACAAACACATGACAACAGAGATTTAATCCGTCCACATTGCTTTTTTATTTGGACCACATATAAAGAAAGGTTTAAATATGTGACCTGTGGCTGGTTCCAATTATTACAAGTTATTCCTAAATACAGTTTGAAGATTGGGATATTTTTATTTTAAATAATGATGGATCTAGCTTGTGGTGTGTGTGTGTAATGATAATCTGTGTGAGCCATAGAGCAGATTGATAATAAGGGCGAAGAAAATGTCACTGCTCTGGCTTTGATTACTTATTTATAGATCAGGGTAATCAGTAAACCCAAAGCTAAGAAACACACTGTGAACAAGATGGGAAGTGTTAGAGGAGACGATAGACGCACCGAGAGGCAGGGAGCACATAACATTTATTTTCTGCCAAGAACTCTTGTTATGTTGGAAGATGATTATTATTTTTTTTCTGGTGGCTTTGAAAAGTTACTTCCTGTTTGCCAGTAACAAAACTTTTCAGTCTTGTAGCTTCTAACTCTACACCCCTGCTTTCTTTAGAAATGAATCATCAAACGCCTTTATTGTCACTTAATTGTCACAGAACCGGGATGAAGACTAGTTTCCTTTTATGAGGACAAAGAGAGCTTTTATAGTCAGAGCTGAGGTGCTCGTGGGATGTTGTTATTTATGTATAGAAGATCTACTTTTGCTTCATTACTATTTTACTTTAACACAACAACGCATGACCAGACTTCAATATATGTCACAGTCACATATCCATTTTGAAGTGCTTAGTGGATTGTTGCCATCTTAATTGAATTTTCTGTAGACTTCCGTTGCCCTTACAAGATAAAGTTTATTCTGAACAAAACATACAAGTAAACTTATTGCAGGCAACAGAAACACACTTAAAAAGCTGCCTGTCAATGTGTCCACACAGGACCCAATAAATGAAGCATTAAGACCATCATTCTTTTCTTGCCCCTGCTTCTGTCCTTGGTTTTTTTTTCCCATCTTTTTAGCGCACTTTTAGGTGTTTTTTAAATACATGCTGAAGAAATCATAGAAAAATCTATGTGTTCTAACGTTGGTCTTTGCGCAAATTTTCACAGGCTGGTGGATTTGATTCAGGTGTGATGAAGCAGGGTTCATTGAAAACCTGCAAGATTATGATCCTTGGTGGCCAACATTGATCCCATCCATCCATTAACCGCTAATCCCAATTCAGCTGAAGGCTAACCCAGTGGTTATCTGGTGAGAGGCAGGGTACACCCTGGACAATGCGCCAGTCCACCACAGAGCAACAGAGAGATGAACAAGCAGACGAATGACCAGGATCACACACATTCACTCCTAAGGACAATTTAAAATGACCATTCAACTCAACCCATGCTAACACGGGGAAAACATGCTAACTCTACACAAAGGCCACTGCCCGAGTCATTGCTATTTTCAGAATAGCATAAAAAATGTCTTGTGTCCAGGTGGGGAACCAGTTTCCAACATATATCACTTGCTCTTTATTATAACCCCAATGCAGAGTGTCGGGGATATAATGGTTTCATCAGGAAAGCCGCAGCCTCTGCCGGATATCCTTTGTGTGAGCAAAATAATTCCAACAGTTTTCACAATTGGAATTTGATACTTGGTGTACCTGTTTAGGTTCCCAAGTGGATGACCTGCATCAAATTTCAGCTTTTTCGGATTTATGGTTTCCTCACTAGGTGGTGCTTTATGCATGAAAAATCAGATTTTTGCCTGTATCTCTGGAACTATTTACAATTGGATTTTGATACTCAGTATATCTGTTTATGCCCCCAAGTGGACGGTCTCTATCGAATTTTACCATTATCGGATTTATAGTTTCCCCATCAGGTGGTGCTTTATTCATGAAAAATCTGATTTATGGCTATATTTCTGGAACTATTTGTCTCATTGACCTAAAATTAAGTGTGAATAAAAGGTCATGACCTTAGGATGCATGCTGTCCTGACGTCATACCGGGCTGGTTTAAAGTTTCCACACCAGGTGGAGCTTTGTGACTGAACATGTGCGTCTTTATATTATTGTATTGTGTCTATTTGAGGATTTGGGAATAGGAGAATTGGGGGCGTTTGGGAATATATCCCTAGTCGTCGCTTCAGACTCCATAGGCCTTGTGTAAATTGTTTTGGTTCATATTTTGATTCCAGGCAGATTCTGGTAGGTTGAAAAACTTTGCTCAAGGGCCCATATTGGTTCACCTTAGTTGCCAGTCAGCAGACTTGAACCCACATCCTCCAGACCAAAGCCCACTTCTGTGACACCTGTCAACACCATCAGCTTAACTCATTCTTTGCATTCTAATTATTTTGGCATGTAATTAAACTAAAAATCCTGAATTATGAAAACGTATTGAAACATCAACATGGCTGTCAGTGTTAATATGATGATCACATCCACAATGCATTGTTACGAACTTATTGTTTGTTATTTAGGCTCCAGTCACCAAGACTCCTGTCATCAAATATCAAGAAATAAAATCATACAGTAATATATAGTGAACAAATAGCCCTGTTTTCTTCTTTATGCCTTTATCACCTCTGTCAGGGAAGCACTTACCTAATCGCAAGCAAAATGAAGTAGAAAAATGTCAAGTAGCTCTAATTTCCTATCCCCCAGTGTCTTATCTCCTCCAGTGTCTTGCGCTGCATTTGACCTGGACATGTATTGATGTTTCAATGATGAGGATAATTTGAGAAATAACCTTACAGTCACGGCCCCACGGCTGTGTTAATATTTTGAATTGGATGTCTTGAGATGTAGTGAGTCATTATTCTGATGACCTGCTACACTATGTGTTGACCTCTCAGCCTCAGATTGGCTTTAGGAGGAATGACAAGGTCCTCATGGTCGCCCACTTCTACACACAAAATAAACTCGTGCCTCAGGGAGTGAAAAGTGGACACGTAGATGTGGCTTTGGCCATCCCTTAGCATTGCACACACAGACATACATGAACACTTCAAGTGTTTTGAAGTCTGAGACTCATTAATAGAGCTTTGAGAGACATAACTGTTGAATTTACGAGATTTTACGGGCTTGTCAATGAATAAATAACCCCATTGTGTGTGGGATAAAGTCTGCATGTGTGTGGGTCCTATTTTTATTTTTCAGCCCATTGTGAAGCACAACCACTAAGAAAGAAAAAGCCCAAAAAGCTTCAGTGTGCATGTCACACTACATGTAAGCTGTGGAGAGTTCTGCTCAGTCCCCAGAGAGGAGGGAGAAGGATGGGGGTGTGCACAATGAAGAGCTGGATGACGCAGCTGAGAAAGAAAAAAAAACACACAGAGAGGGGAGGATGCATGGAGAAAAATCCCAAACAAGGAGTGGAGGAAAAGGAACAGGAGGAGGTAGAAGATGAGGAGGTGGAGAAGAGAGAGCGTAGGCAGACTGCGTGGGAAGGCGATGCTGCATAATCAGCTTTCTAGGGCTTTCTCCTGCTCGTCTTCTCTTTGCTTTCGGCCTACTCATCTGTGTCAGCCCTGTCTCTGTCTGCTTGGCCGTTATTCTTTCTTCATCTTTCAGTCTCATTCTTAACGCTCTCCTCATCTTCACTCCTCTGGCTCTCACCCTTTTACTGACTCATTAACAACAGGTCTTTTTTAAACCCTGGTTTTCTTTGTAAAAGAAATACTGTATCTAACCTCACCATCCATGTAGATGTAAGCTTATCGCTGTCTAATACAAGTGGCCAACATAATGCAAATTTTCTTTTAAATCTGATATAAATCTGTCTATGAATTATCTCCCTTTTTGCATATCACAAAACAAAATAGCAAAACACATTTAATGTTTGCCGATGTCACGGGGCTGTCAATACCATTTCACACTCATCAGCTTTTGGCATCACATTTATTTAGCTTCACATCACAAGTGAGAAACAGAGAAGCCGTCGAATCGTGAGCAAAGAGTAACCCATGAGTCATTGCATGCATTCGAACAGCGCCTGGTCCTAAAAAGGCAATCTGGAGCCGGAAAGAGGCGGAGGGGGGAAAATGCGTGGGTGGAGGGGGAACAGAGAAGCAGGTGGTGGTGGTGGTGAGGCGAAGTGATAAGGAGGGAGGGAAGAAAAGAGGGGGTTTTCCTATCAGAAACATCCCTTGAATACTAATCAACTCCCTGGCAGTTGAGACAGAGCAGGTGGGGAGGTAAAGGAGAGGCAGGAAGGATTGCAGAGACAAATATGTGTTCATTCATGGGTGTAAGGTAGACTGTAAGTGCTGGTAAGTATAAAGAAGGCACAAAACAGGGAACGCCATCTTTAATAGAGGCTCTGAATGGCACCAAGTTACATGTACAATGAGTTCATGGCAGAGGGAAGTAAATGCAACATTTTGTAACGGGACATGAGACCTGATCTTAATTTCTTATGTTTTTCTTTTCATTTTGCATATTTGACCATTGGAACCCAAATGACCAAAAACTAGCATCGGCTGTAATTCTTGCGTAGAATCCAGTAAAGGAAGGGTGAATGAACAAAACAGAGGAAGCAATCATACTCAACTCCCTTATTCTCTCTGGCTCAATACAGAAAACACATTATATATTTATCTTTTATCTACGGTGTGGGGAAAACCAGTTACTTATATCAGTTTAAGGCTTACAAAAAAAACCCTGAAAGTATGACCAGAATAAGATAAACAATGTTAGTCGATCCTGATCTCTTTCAATTACACAGCACAGCACAAAGTTCTTTAACTATCTTCCTTGAGGGCCACTCTATGGCGGATTTTGGTCATTTGCTGCTTCAATGCACCCAATTGAAAAGAAAATAGATCTCCTGAACACCTTGTTTTGAGCTTACTAATGTGCCATCAACAGTATAAGTAGAAAAACTGCAGGCAAAATGGCCTCTGAGGACCAGGCTAAATATTTACTTGCAGGAATAAAGTTTCTGATTCCAAGATTGCTCTACTACTATTATTTGGTTACATTTTCACACTATTACAAGATTTGCTATTGAAAATGTTGGATTATATATTATATAACTCGAGATACTTGAGTTTCTTGGTGTCTCGTTCACAAATGAGAGGAAGTATGGATGGATTTATTATTTCTCCTTTATCTGCAGGTCTTCCTGGATAACAGCTGCAGTGTATATTAATCTGTCTTTCCTGTCCTCTCCTCCCCAGCGAGTCGAGGCAGATGGCTGCCTTACCTGAGTCGGGTTCTGCCAGAGGTTTTGCCTTCTTGTTAAAAGGGAGTTTTCCTTCCCACTGTCGCCTCATGCAGCTCAGGATGGGAGATTGGATCGAAGTCAAGATTTTAAGTAAAGAATTGACTCAAACTGATCTCTGTGAAGCACCTGAGACGACATTCTCGTGAAATGGAGCTATACAAATAAAGCTGAATGGAATTGAACGGAACTTAGGATGACAGGCAGATACATGGGCTTATGCTGCAATGCTCTGGTTTGTCGTGTCCAGATGAGGTGGCTAGGGCATCTGGTTAGGATCCCTCTGGGACACATCAATGGTGAGGTGTTCCAGGCACCTCCCTGCAGGAGGAGATCCGACGAAAGACCCAGGACATGCTGGAGGGATTAGATCTGTAAGATGAGGCAGGATGAGCTGGCAAATGTGGATAGGGAGAAGGAAATCTAAGCTTCCCTGCAGGCTACTATCCCAACAATCCAACCCTAGATAACTAGAAAATTAATGAATGGATGGATGGATGGATGGATGAATGGATGGATGGATGGATATTTAACTTGTGTTAATTTAATAACATTTTTAACAGAACTTCAAAAACTCAAGTTGGATCAAAGGATTAAAGTGAATCAATTCAGCTGAGATTCATTGAACTAGTGAACACAGGACCTTTGACCTTAAAGGGGGAGCTGAGAGAACAGTTCGCTCCCTTTGTTAAATTTGTTAAAAGGAAAATAAGTAAATAAAGTAACATGTAACAATTGAAATGTTCTCATTTAACTCATAATGCAAGACATTCACATTTGTTTTCTCCCCTATGCCGGTTTTAAACATGGACCTTTTAAGTCAATCACACTTCTTCCACTGAATTTGCCACATCCACGGTGACGTAACCACCTAAGGAGCCCCCAACCCCCCACTTTTTTGTCTCACAACTGGCAGACTGTCGGGGTGTCAGGCTCAGTTATTATATGATATATTATATGATGGAGACGGTGCTGGAGGTGAGCCTCGGGATGATGCAAAAGAATGAAACAAACATAGAAAGGGGGCTGTAAGCTTAGCTGTCGTCCTCTTTCAGAAAAGATTATTGTTAGAGTGGGTCCCCAGAGCGTCACATCCATTCCCCACTTCCTAATGAATGAATATGGATCCTTGTAGCAGTCGGTTTTCATCCTGCAATCCATCAGTATAAAGGACAAAATGATGTTTGAAATCAGAGCATTGGCAATTATTTGTCTGAGAACAATACAGTTGCTTCTATGACAGTTGCTTCCAACTGAGGAAATTACATGAATTTCTACAGCCTGCGGCAGGTAAACATATGCTACAAATCACTCTGAGTGTCTCACTTTGTTTCGGAACAAGCCTTTTCACATCGCTTTGTTGGCTTGTTTTTATTCAAAAGAATTCAATAGCTACTAACTAATCAGGTTGTGTATTATCAGAAACAGATAATACAATAAAAACATCGTTGGCAGTCTCCTCAGTTTATCTACCCAGCAGTCTCCTCCATCTCTTTACTTTGCCTCTGATATACGGATTTGACTGTTGGATTGGCGGAGTCCCAAAATTTTGACAAAGCAATTTTTCTAACAAGCCTATTCCTGTGCAGGAAGAGGCTTTCTATTATTGTGATTCAGTCCATTTCCACCACTTCCAGTCCTTTAGTTCACTGTACAGAGTTCACTGAGGTTTATTTTACTCAGAGCTCACACCCACACATTTATGCTCAGCTGTGCCTCCAGTCATTCTTGTACTAGTCTTTGCAAATGTTTCTCATATTCTACTGGTTGTTCATTAACTCTAACTCTAGGCAAAAGATAAACCTGCAATACTTTGCCAGCACTTTTGGGTCTTCGAATGACTAACAGATAGGCCCTGAATGAAAAACTCTTAGAATCTATAATATTACATGCTTTGCGATTTTACGCATAACTTAACAAATATAAAATGAGGCAGATATTTCCCTTTGGTCATTCTCCAATACATAAATTCGTGAATTTACCAAACTCGCAAAAAACAGCTACTTTCTTTGAAACAGTTTACCCAGTACTCACGTTAGAGGACAATAATGTGTAGGACTAAATTTCCCTCTGGGATGAATATAGTATTTTTTATTTGATTTGATCATCTACAGAGGTGATTGCAGAATAGAAGTTCACTCTGATCATCTACAAACTTCGGTTCTGTATGTATTCAACCATCTTCATTTGTTGCAGATCCTGGAGTGAGAGGTGATGTTCTCCTTCTCTGTTAACCAGTTTGCTGGTTGATGACTGATCTTGCTTTCCAGTGGCTACAGAGATGTATTACACCAAATCCCACCTTTGCCAAAGTCTCTTTTTTTGTGGTGTTTCTTCTTCACTTTTTTAAAACGTATTAATTATTTGGTGTGGCGCTGGGTTGTACCCAGCCTCTGCTTACTGACGATGTCACTGTTCCAGTTAAGAACCAACTTTTCTTTTGCCTGAAGACATCAACTGATTTAAAGTTACTTTCTGTGTATAAAATATTAAATAATTTAAATTTATGTAAACTTTGGTGATCTGCAGGTTAACAGACGGTGATGTAAATGCCATTTCAATGTCTGACATCACAATCAATTCTCATGGCTGAACATGTAAATGTTGTGTTGGTTTAAATGTGGATGTTTGCAAGAAAGGCCAAAAGTTCATGAATGATATTCATAATGACAGAGATCAACTTTAAGTGGAATTGAATAAACTTTATTGTCTCATTACATGTTTCAAAATGTTGGTTTGGCCAGAAAGGCTGTCACAGAGTAAGGAGCAGCGCATTACTATTTGTCTCTTTCTAAGAAAGCCCAGTTTTGATCGCATTATACACAATATGTTGCACTGTTTTGTTTTGGGTTTTTTTTCTTTAATTATTTTTTCCTGGTGCTGCACAGTTGTGTAGTTAGCATTACAGCCTCACAGCGAGGAGACCACTGGTTTGAGGATTGGCTAGGAGTTTGCAGGTTATCCCGTGTTAGTGTGGGTTCGACTTCCTCACACCGTCTAAAAACATCTCCGTTGGGAAGATTGGCCATTCAAAGGTTCCACCCACAAGCCAACACTGGAATAACTGTTTTAGAGAATAGATGGATTATTTTTCCTCTTTAGTTTCATCCACATTTCATCCAAATGTTTAATACAGTTTGAAATACATCCGGATTTTAGTTGTAAATAGTCAACACTGCCTCATCGCCTGTAGGCAAGCATTGTTTCTGATTGTCTGCATAACTGATTCTCTAAACAAATGCAGGATATCCAAGTTAGTAATCATAACCCTGCAAATGCATTCTTAAAGTAAGTATACTACCAGCTTTAAGACTTAAAAATAAAATGTTTTGGTTCGAATTGGGTTTAGAGCTTACACATTTTACTTTATATGGGTTGCAATTGCAAGAATGTTAATTTAAATGGTACTTGAAACGCAGCCTTTATATATGTGAATGTTTAACAATGTGTGACTATGGACTAATAATATGTTTTGCGAAATGTGGACTTATTTAATTAATATAGTTTCTGTGTTCATTTACAATTGAGATTGCTTTTCATTTTATTTAAATTTAAATACTGTGTGAACTTAGAATTAATTTGTTTTCTCTTTATTTAGCAGTGCAAAGATATCTTACAAGCTTCTATTTTTTGTCATTATTAAGTCAAGGAGTCATGCTGCTGCTTGTGTTTTGTAATATTGAAAGTGATACAAATTTTACTCAATGTTCCTGTCCATCTACTTGTTGCGATATTGTACAGTTTCCCTCTACTTCAGTGCACTTTAAATGTATACATTAATTATTCCAGTACAACTTGCACTTGTAGCTTACATCAACAGACGGTCAGATAAGAAGGTCATATTAATAAATATTATTTATAAAGGGGTTAATGAAGGTCTGCAGAGGAATTTAGATTTTTAATGTCCATGTTACTGAGCCAAAATATTCGGTTTATCCCTATGAACCTCAGCTACATAGACGCACCGCTTCAGGCTGGCTGCACCACAGAATAGTCATTACCTGTATATGTATATGTGTGTCTACAGTGTGTTTGTTTTTGGCTGTACTGGAAACTTCAATTGCCCTCCTGAGATTGATAAAGTATCTATTATATTATTATTACAATATGGTTATAAGTTGCAAACATTAGCACCCTAACCAAGGTATTGACTAATGTCTTTGTTCTACTATTACGAACATCAGAACAAGCATTCAGAAGGGTGAGGCATTGGAAGTGTTTTACTGCTCTCATCTAAAAGTGTAAGAACGTGTTTAAGACGTGGGCCAGAGGGGCCGATTATGAAGTGTAAAGAGGACGTCAAACATTTAAGAAGTTTCCTTTGTAGATAGACTGTGTTTGGTTTTTCTCTCCAATTAATTTGTAGGAGCTGATAAGGAGAGGCAAGAAATCAATGTGAGCCCAGCAAAAGAGAAAAATTAAATGAGATTGAAGAGAAAGAACCCCATTTGTGATCCATTCCCACGCCTTGATTAACAACCATTCCCTTATAATAAGGCACACTGGAACTAGTTTTGCTCATTCATTTATTCACAGATTAAAAAAAACAGGTAAAACAAGCCTAAAATAACCATTTTTAAGCAACTTGGTCCCTCGCGCCTCAATAGACAGGATTCAACAAAAGAAACATTGATAAGCAGATTTAGATTTGATTTCTCAGAGAGATTAAGCCGTTTACCACCAAGCAAGGAGTACAGAAATATTTGTTCCCTAAAAGATAAATCTCACAAAATCTCATCAGTTACACCATCTGAGCATCAATCTTATAAGTTGGGGGTGTCCAAAGTGGGTCCTTGAAGCCCGCTGTCCTGCAGATTTTTGATGCACCCCTGTTCCAACCACCTGGCTTCCATTAAATGGTTACAAAAGCCAATGAGGTTGAGCTTAATGACCGGTTTTGTTGAGTCAGCTGTGTTAGAGCAGAATTACATGGAAAACCTGCAAGATTGTGGCCCTGGAGGACCAGAGCTGGCATCCCTGTTATAAGTGGGTTCCATAAAGTACAAAAACAATAGTCATATCAATATGCTGACCTCTCAGCAAATGAGCAATAAATATGAACTCGATCAGTCTGAGATGAAAATCTTTTACTAAAATATTAACTGTCGTGCAGACCTACACAAGGTTGGGCATCAGTCAAGCGTACAGGCTATCAGTTGGTATATAAACACTATTTACCGCAGCGTCATATTGTACCTATCTAAGAAAAACACTGATTTCATCTAACTCTTGTTACATTGTGCTTATACACACAGCAAACGCTGTACAAGTGCACCGCCGTTATTTCCTGTATTATGGACATTTTCTTTATGGTTGTAGCGTTCTCTGACCGTACCCACTCGGTCCAGAGACGTTTTGCCTTTTGATCAGTGAGAAATACACTGAACTGTCAGTATATGTCGTTATTATCAACACCATAGAAAGGGGGATTGCTGTTATCTTCATTCCTGCTGAATAACACCATCATGTCTCATTCTGATGCCACAAATCTTTGGGAGACATAATGGTGCAGTATATGTGAGGGGTAAACAAAAAGGAGAGAGGAATTAAAACAAAGCTCTCCACTCTTTATTTGTATTCAACTCCTTTGGTCATGCTGGAAAGAAGCTTCTGCCCAATTACAGGAGGAGATTCCTTTCATGCACAGGAGAGAGATCTAATCTGGGAAAGAAGCATAATCATCCAACCGGAGGAGGACGATCTTACTTGCTGTGAATATTCTGCATGGAAACAGCCTAAAGGAATGTTGTAAAAGAGATTGAGGATGAAAGGAGGACTTCCCCTTTTCTTCTAATAATTGATATTCAACACCATCTTCTGCAGGGGTTCCCTCACTGCACATTAGAGTCACTGCAGAGCCTTGCAGGAAAAGATATAATGGGTAAAACTGGATTACAGTTAACCCGCTGCAGCTGCTGAGGATGTAAAGGCAGATTATTAATATGCTGATAGTGTCACTCCCTTTCCCTTAATACATAATCTGAAATTACAGCATGATTTAAATAGCAGCTACAGTTTTCTATAATCACATGAAAATAATAAAAACTAAATAAAATAGGAACACAGTCTTTGTTCAGTTTGGTTTTGTAAGATGGCAGGGAATGATATCCCCCAGGAAATGCATCAGATACAATATCAACTTCCACAGAGTTGGAAAGGACAACTACAATGTTGTATTTAAGGAGATTGAGCATGTTTTATAAGGCCTACACAGGAGAATGTGCAAAAAGAAATTAAATCAAATAAAGGACTTTAATACAACTATAAGTACCATTGCTATATACCTATGAATGGAATCTGTTCCTGGTGTACTCCAAAATGTTAAATTAACATAAAAAACAAACATGGAAAATATTTAATCACAATCAAAAGTCTTTATTTCAGCATGAACTAAATCATTTGTTTTAGATCAATACATATGGGCTGGGTCGGCTTGATTCAACTTACTATGGCTGGGTCTGATTGACTTGATGTAAAAAAAATTACTTTGGCTTAAATGACACTATTTGGTAAAAAAAAAAAAACAAAACTATTACATAAAGCTGAGTCAGTTAAATTTTAGTGACTGTTACAATCAAGTCAGTTTTCATTTGCTGGTTGTGTGTGCCTGTGTGTGTGTTAGGACAGACATGACCGGTCTGTGACACCAGCGTTGCCCAAAGCAGATTGGGCTTATTTGGGTAATCTAGTGCTATTATATTAAAATACTGGAGCCTATCAACTGTTAACTGTGTTAACTATCAGGATTAATAATTCTGTTGCTGCAGGACCTGTTCACATTATCTTTGCCACATTGTCAGTGTTCATTGTCTATTAAGCAACGCAAGCTTACACAAAAATCTCACTACTTATTAAATAAACTAACTGAAAGTAAACAATAACTTTTGTCACAAAGAAAAGAAGCATTTTCAATCCAAAAAGCTGCAACTCATTACCGGTAACACAACTGGGAAAGTCAATCATGTCTTCCATGTCAAAGGAGGACAGCTATGAGGGCAGCTATGAGGGGTCCTGACCCACAGTCTGGGAAAGACTCTAAACAAGCAGCCTGAGCAGAAAAGGTCTGGATTAGCAACATCATTCCTCCTAACATAGCTTAGACAATTTAGCTTTATTTATAGACAGATTCTTTAATATTTAACAAATATTTTCCTTGTAAATATGTTAAATCTACTTACTATCATATACTATATGATCTTAGGACTGGGAGCTGACTGTTACAACCGGCTTAGTAGCTTTCCTTGTGTCTAATAGCACCTTGTTTCACAGTGGATCAATGAGTGCAGAGGCTGCACACACCCTCAGCTTCACTTAGTTTTAACTGGACAGCTGAGACTAGAAAGACAATAGTGGAGACTTAAACTGAATACAGACACTGAACATATATTATTAAAACCATATGACTTATACAAACTGTTATCTTTAACCTTAATTAATATGTTTTTCTTTGTTGGTAGACTGTGAAATCGCGACATTAAACACATTTGCAATGCTGACACTAGGTGTTTCTAAGGTTTTTTTTTTCTTAATGTAAACTGACACTAGAGCAAACTGAATGGTTTCCATGGGTCTGGATTTTGTCCTTCAAGCTATGCACAGAAAGAACATAATTAAGACAAACTTAAATAAAACCAAAAGCGTGTATTAGCAGAAGTGAGGCTGGCGAGGCAAATGACTGGAGCCCTGCTACACTGGGCTGTGGTCTGGAGAGGCATGTGTGGCCGTCACTTTCACACATTCGGTGGCTGTGTCCTTGCCCCTGCGAAGACCCGTGTATAACCTCTCGTCCAGGTTTGCAGTCAGTTTGTCTGTGAGCTCTGCTGTGATAGTTTGAGGGCCGTAGCTGGAGGTATCAGGCAGCTGAAGGGGCGAGCGTTCATCCGGAGGCTCAGGGGGATAAGCAGATTGTTTACTGTCCTCCTGAGGGTTGGGTTGGTCAATCAGTCCTCCATCTTTTTCAAAGACGTAGGGGTGATGAGGTGGAGGAGAGGGCATGTGTTTCTTAGAGTCTATGGTTGACACACCTTCTTTCTTTTTCTTGCCTTTTTCCAGAGTTGTTGGCTCTACCTTTGGAGTATCAGGAGTGCTGCCAGTTCCATCGCTGGTCTCTTCATCAGGAGCACTGACGATGCGAGGAAGGGTGCTATGGTAGCTTGTGTCCAGAGGGTAGTTTACGCTATCCCCCCTTCGTAGTGGAGTCCGCTGTCTCTCAAAGGAGGACTGGAAATGTCTTACACCAGGGTCGCTCCACTGCTTGTGGCGCTGCCACTGCTTGCGCAGGTGGATCCGGGAACGGTGCTTTCTCGGTGACTCCTGCTGGTCGAACTGAGGGTCGTGGCGGAGAAACTCATGGAAGAGCGCATCTGTCTTCTCGTCTATGCTGTAGTCGCGCCAGTGCAGGGTTGGTGGCTGAGGTGGCGGCTGAACAGCCTCCTGAGGAGTGATTATCTGACCAAATGGCAACCAACTGAGTGACCCAGCTCCTGCTTCAGTGGTACCCAGCAACAAGTCTTCTGGCTCCTCCTCGCACAGATAAGACTCGAAACTCTCCCCGATAATGCCAGTTCGTCCTGCGCTGGTGAAGTGGTGCCTTTTTTCATGCGCTGTTCTGTCTTTAGGGCTGCCGCTCCCGAAGAGTCGCAGCTCCTCCGGACCTCGACACGGAGCCTCGATTGATGCATACCCGCTGTCCATCTGCAACAGCTTACGATTCCCTGATTCTCCATCACTACCCCCACGCTCTGAATCTGTGCTTTGCTGTTTTCTTTTTCTTGACTCCAAAGTCTCATCCATATACAAAAAGTAGTCCTTATCATCATATCCGGCCTCTTCCTCATCCCCTAAATCCTGGGATGAGTAGCTTGGAAGACCTCCTCTTTCTTGGTCTGTGCGCCCACCCAGTGAACACACACTCTCTGCATCGCTGCAGACTGAGTTCTGATCATTGTTGCTGCTCTGGTCAGAGGCTGCGTACTGTTCAAGAGTTGCACGTAGTGTCCAGATGTCTCTGTAAAGTGACTGGGGATCTTGGGATTGGACGGGGTCTGAGGAGTTGGCACCTTTGCTTTTTACCACAGAGTGTGCTTCTTCTTGGGGATCAGGCAACAGACCAATCACCCCTGGTCCACTGTGGCTGCAGCTGGGCTCCACCATCACCTCTACCTCTACTCTGTAGTGTGCACATAGGAATTAAGAGATAAGATAAAATGCAAGAAAACAACCGAAGAAGGGGAATGAGAAAAATGCACCGAGTTAAATAACACATTCGTCTACAACATGGCTGTGTTCACAGAGCACAAAATGGGTTTTATGACTTGCAATGGCAGCTTTCACATGTCCTTAGACAGCTGAATCACTGAAGCCATGTAAGCTCAGAAAATACTTAGTAAATCCATGCTCTCATCTGGGGACAGGAGATTTAAAAAAATACTGATTTTATGAAACATAGAATGAGCATGAAGCTCATCACATTTCTTTACTTGTAGTGCTTGGCATACACAGGAAACAGTGAATTTGCTTATCTAATAATCTGCTTAACAAAACAAATTGTTATGTAATGTAATGGTTATTTTTGGATTAGCAAAAAAACTAACATTTAATGAAACTATGAAACTAGCTTTGCTTTAATTCCAAACCCCAAAATAACCAAATTAGGCTTCAGAGAACATTTTTCTGATTTTCTGGCCTGATTAAACCCTTTTTTGAGTTCAGCAACATGTCTCGTCAAACCAAACCTTTATGCTGATCCAAGCTGAGGATGAACTGGGACTGACAGTTGTAGCTAAGGTAAACCGTTCTAGCTGCAGTAAGGAAATGAATGCACAGCCGCAAAGCAGTGGACGGATGAATGGCAAGGAAATTAAAGATACCTGCCGAGGGAGGGGGGTGGTGTAGACGGAGGCGAGAGGAGGCGTCTGGTGGGTTGACTTGGGCAGTAGGTGTTACTCTGGGTGCGGGCGATGTATTGAATGAGGTCAATGTGGTGGGCATCGACATCCTCCTGGTCCATGCTCTCACTGGCCGCTCGCTGGCGCTGGAACTGTCTCCTCTTTGGAGAGCCTGGCTCACACAGAGAAAGAGCAATGAGCGCTACGAGTGGCGCGACAGCAGGAGTGAAACCACACATAATTCAGCAGAAATCTTCCGTCAGCTGTTGAGATTTCTGTTAAGGGGATTTTGTGGTCTTCTTTTGGCGTCTTTGTATGAGCAAAGAGAGAAGACGGGGATGAGCAGGGAGGAGTGTGGTTGTGCAGCATAGAAGGGAGCGGCAGGAAGTATTATCTCAGGGGTTCAAATTGATTTGGAAAGATCAAACTTTGCGTCACCATGCCATCTGTCGGATATGCTTGTGTGCATACATCCAGCTCAGGCAAAGCTAACAGTTGGTTGCTGGAGCTAAAACACTGTCTGTTCACCATGAAGGAAAGCTGGCAGAAAGATCTTTCTTATCTTGCTGAAAAAAAAAAGTAATGTACAGAATTACACTTTTTACAGTATCATTACCTCTTGTGTCCAGGCTGGAGGCTCTTTGGCTGCTATCCAGCTTCCATTTCTTTATCTTAAAGTAAGGACTGGCCCCCTCCAGACTGGCATGGCGCCGCAGTTTAGTAAGGAACTGCAGCACAGGCCTTGGACTCCCTGAACCGCCCTGCACAGCATGGGAGGCGCTGTTCCCCACGACGGCCTTTTCTCCAACACTAACGCTGCTGCCTCTGCCCCGTGGACCCGCTCCCATTATCTCGATCTGAACGCAGAGGGAAAAGTGGTCAGACAGAAAACCTACCAAGAGCAGTAGTCTGGGTATAATCATCTCCGACAGCAAGGCTCTACACAGGCTTCTATGTGTACCCATCAGCCATAATTTTCATTGGTCTTCCCTCTAATGTCTGAAGAGATGACTCACTGGTTAACTGCCCAGAGGCATAAAACCTGACCAACTTAAGAAAAACTGTCTACAACTGATCAATGTTTACAGTCTTCTGACCTAGGTTCAATGCTCATCTTGAAAAACATGAGCTTTTGAAGGTAATTTGTATAAAAAGTCAGTATATTTTGATGGTTGCGCTGGTACGTACAATAGGCTTTAAGGAATTTCACATTGGTTTAAAGTTACTTACAGAGCTAGAGCTTAGTTCCTTGGTGCTGATAGCTACACTCTTCTCACAGAAGCCTGTGTCTACTACCGAGTTGAGAGCATCTCCTGGAAGGGCGCCACTAGGATTGACGGTCAAGTTCGTCAATGCTGTTTGTGGGAGAGGGCACAGCATCGGCTAAACAGGAGACACACACATCAAAGCAGATTTTATTACCCTTGAAGTTATTAATCATGTGATCTTCTATTAAAAATTTGAATTCAGAAAAGTATGTTAAGTGTAAAAATAAACTCAAGGAACAAACCCTAAGTAGGCAAAGAATGGAATTTTACAGCTAATTTCCATGCATTATGCAGTCTCCAAGGAGAAGCAAGCACAAGCGAGGAGAATATGCTAAAAGCAATGCAAACTGAGGAACCGTGGCTCTTTGTCAGCTGATTAAGTCATCACTTAACGTTGCAGCTTGTCACAAAGATAAACAATGAAAGATTATTATATCAGGAAAAAAGTTTTCTTACATAACTTCTTTTTAAAATTTTCTTAGCATGGAACATTTATGTTGCCGTTGGTAAAAAACATGGCAGCTGCCATATTTGTGATTCAGTTTTTACTACTATGTCTTAGAATGTTACGAAGGAAACCTTTGAGCTTTAAAACTGCAACACAAGCTTTTTTTTGATAGCACACCGTATGGGATAAAGAACATCTTCACAGCATACAGAAGCACCTGAAACTACCGAGTCCAACCGCAGCGTAAAACTCTTAAGTCTAGAAGAATTTTGGTCCCTGACAGATTCTATCCATTCACAGCTGTGCGTGAAGTGATTTCTATGCCCATATTGGCCCCTACATACCAGTAATTCTCACACATTGTACCTTTAAGCAAGGTACATTGGAGCAAGGACCATTAGCTTGGGTAGCTTCTTAGCTAGCTCCAAGTGACTGGTGCATTGAGGCCAGACAGAAAGTGATACACTATACTAATACCTGTATTGTCTTCATATTAAGATGACTGTTTACGGAATCCATGCCTGAATTACCTCAGAATTAGTTATAGCAACTGTATTTAAATTGAAGGCTATCATCATCTCCTCATGTGTGTGGACGAGCCATGTTAGCACATTCATAGATACACATGCATTATATGAGGAGGCAAGTTTAGAGACAAACCAAGGCCATTTTAAAGCCTTATCATTTTCAGGAAAACATAAAGTTGATGCTAGAAATTCAATTGCTGGAGAGGTGCTTTAACTCTGCCAAGCAACCTCTCACCTGGAAGATGGAAAGCGCTGACTTAGCAACAGGACGTGTTGTCATAGTGATGGTGTTTTCAGCCGAGTCACATTCGTGGATGGTGACTATCTTGAGAGCCGGCGGAGGAATGTGGAGGTTTGTGAGCCTTGCGTTCTTCAAGTGGTGGAAGTCTCCCTCGGTTAGTGTGTACCTGAGGTGGACAGGTGAATGTAGAGCTATGATCACACATGGAAACATCATTTGTGTTCAGTTTTAAATCACGAGGCATGACACTGGACACACATAGAAAAAAGGAGAGCTATCTGACTTTAACTAGTCACAGCAACGCAGGATTCAGGAGTTAGCCGTAATAATTTCTTTTGACAAATACGCCTATCAGACCTACGGGTTTAGGGAGAAAAGTAGGGCAGTAAAATAATGAGAAATGTCAGGTACTCTTTGTGTCTCCAGCTTACGTAATGCATTCTGACTCTATTTGTATCTCTACATGAACAGAAATAAAGTCACACAAAAGGAATTGTTTGCATCCTTTAATGGCATCTAGTGCAAATGATGAAAATGAATCAAAATCAAAGAACAAAAAAAAGTGCAGTCTAAGTGTCTGTGCTCTGACCTGCGGCCTTTCTCCTGGGTTTTCTTGCTTCGTTCTTGATCAAACAGTGCAGCCTCATTGAAGGAGACACGCCGGCCCGTGGGGCCTGTGGACAGGAAGCGCTCTGTCTCTTGGTCGTGAGAACTTGCCATGGACAGGCAGTCTGACTCATCCACCCTGATAGTGATTTCTGCCCAGACATAGAAGGAATGAAACACAGCTCAGACAGATAATCAGACAGATTAATGAATAAATAAAGACAAGTGAAAGAAGAAGAAACAGGAGCAGTTTTTAAATTGTTATCATGTTTCTAAAGGGAATTTGTTCCCTTTAGATCAAACTGCTGAGCGGCATTCAGATTCTTGACTTTGGATGGTGTTAGCCAGTGTAACTACATTGGTTGTGGTGTTATTTCACCACATTTTCATTCTTAACGTGGAACTGTGGTGTTATTTCATATACATATGAGGTAAATTAAGTTCATTTTAGGGAAATGCTTTTTTTTGGCAGACCACTATGACCATCCTCAGAACTACTTATAAAGGAAATTTGATTCACAAATCCAGAAATTGTATCTTACAGTATTATCAGAATACATATTCCATGTCAGTATTGCTACGTGAAAAACAACCCTGCATCCCCTGTCCTTGTTTCCATTACTCATCTGTTTCTCTATCCATGCCTCTTTTTGTTCGTTCTCTTCCTACCATGGGTGGGTTGAGACTCCTCCATGTAGGTGGTGGTTTTCTCCGGGTCATCGCTGGCCCTGGGGCACATACAAACATTTAGATCAATGATGTGACATGATTCCCCCTGAAGTCTGCCTTTCATCTGACAGAGCCTCTGATGCAGGTGGTCACACAGGCCAGCATTGTACAAGGCTGTATGCTACTAGCTCACCTTTCTGCGTGCTGAGAAGCATCACATCTTGCTCATCGTCTGAACTGCAAGCTATAAAACATCTAAATGGAGAAACTATTAGGACTAACTGCGCTGTTTGTCTAAATGCTAACTGCCTGTCTGTACATTTAGAAAGAGCTTAAATCATTCCCAGTAACTAGATAACCGTCTGGGCCAGGGGACCTTTTGATGCAAGAATGGATGACGCTTCGATCTTTTGTACAGTATCTTCACTCTTTCAGGTTTCAGATAAAATACACACTGAATATGTTCTTACAAACAAATCTCTGTTTTTACCATCCTTCATCGCTGTTGTGCCTCTTACATCCTGTGCAGAAGATTTATTTGATAAAGCAGGAAAAGACGAAACTGAGAGCTCTTCCCTGTAATTCATTTGTCTCCATCTGGTTTTTTTTTTAGCAGAGCTATAGCTCGCACGTGTGGATCTTGTGTGTATTTACATTCTTGTGTGGGTGTGAAGTGACTTTCCGTGTGGGGGGGGGGGACATCTCCATCCAACCAAATCTGTGCTTTTCCTTCTATTTCATTTCCTCTGTGGCTTCCCCTTATGTGTGCAAGTTAGTGTGTAATATTCTCTGCAAACACACACCGCCGGGGTTGAGATGCAACATTAATCAACGCTGATGGCTGCTATGAAATCTCATTACGCTCATCATTTGTACCAGTCTGCCCGATTTTCCTTTTCACGCCTCAGCCTCTGTACTTTTTGTGCTCTGTTTATCTGCGTCTAGCTGGTTAGCTTTCATGTTGAGTGTGCACCACATTGTGCAGGAGGGAATTCATATGAATGTTGTGGGCCAGCCATCTTACTGATTTGAAAACACAGACAAATTCCAAATAAAAAGGTGTGACTATTAAAAAAAAGATATTTTCTCTACAGCCACACAGGAAGTTCAAACATTCACACATCACCCGTGTAGAATTAGTGAATTACAATCACTAAAACATTGCTTTTGTAAGAAAATAACAGTAAAGTTTCTTTCATTTTAAACATAGCCCACTTTTTTATTAATAGAATCACACTCCGCTGTTAGCTCATTTGCAATTGCAATGAGCTTCATCTATTATGCATATACATGTTCAGCCCATGTACTTTACAGATGAGCTGTGCAAAAGCAATCCCTAACCGCAAAATGTGCAAAACCAGCACCTATGCGCCTGGATCTGCTATCAAATCTGCACCTCTTGTTTAAACAGCAAAGATATATGATTGAATTAGCTCTATGTGAATCGTTTTAGAATGTAAAGTTTAGTGGGGTTTTTTTGTGGTGGACTACATCTTATAAAAGTTTGACAGACGATAGATAAGCTTCAACATCAAATATAATAAAAATCAATATGATGTCACATTTTTTTGGCACACAATCAAAACCACTGAGACACTAGGTGAACAAAAAAGTTAGCATCCAAGGCTTTTTAAGGTTATCATTTATTACAGTGATCTTTTTATTAGATCATACAGCTGCTGCTTTTATTGTGTCTTCCTTTATCTGTAGGACTCATATCTTTTGGGACCTTATGTAACAAGAACAGAGCTCTGTCCAAAGCAGGAAAAAAAAAAGGAAATGAATCCATTGTATTGTTTTTGTAACGCACCTGGCACAGAACTGCCCTCCTCCACAGCAGCGACGGCAGGCAATGAGGAAGACAGAGATGAAGATCAGTGTTCCTACCAGGAAGATGGATACGATCACCAAGAGGAGAACATAGCTATCTTCTTCCTTCTCTGACTCAAATGGGATCCCCTGGGGTCAAAAAGAGGGCAAAGATTATTTTGTGATGAGCTAAGAAAGCAAAACATGCTGAAGAAGATATTTTAATGTTGTAATGAAGCTTTTCCTGTTATAATGTGATGTTGGCGTCAGCAGAAGGTAGCACTTTTTATCACCTTTGCTTGCTAACAAATGTGTATTTTTTTTACATGCTATAGCAATCTCAAAATGTCTTCCCAAGCCTGATCAACCAATCCCAGTTAATCTTTTATCCCAAACATATCTATTCTCATTGTTGCCAAAAATGACCTTTAGCTTTAAATGTCTGGATAACATTTGGTTTTGAGATGGAGATGCATGACAGCAGGACGTTTCTGCCATAAGTCACATTTCTACAGGTTTGCTCCGCAGAACAGCACTCCACCATTTTAGAGTCTGCTAAATCTTCCTAAAGGTTGTCAAAAAGGAAAGGTTTGATTGGCCTTTGTCGTAATTAGACACGCTGAGCTTTTTAGAAACTTTTTTAGGCTTACAGACCTTAACATGATCTCCACAATTTCAGGAGACATCTACTATAGAATGCATTTCCAACTTCTTACAATTGTCTCTTGCAGAGTGAGCTACATATGAGGAAGAGAAATGCATGTCTCCCTACATGTAGTTTCGTTATTCTGCACTCTGATGCGCAATAAGAGAGAGCAAAAAGGTAAAAGCTTCCAACGTGGACATCAAAGCGCTAAGCCACTCACTGATGATTAATGCTGTGCTTTTAAGGAGCTGACAGACAGAGGTAAATAACACATCCGCCTACCACCAAAAACAGTGCATTAAACAAAAGTGCGCACTTTCCAGGTTCATTTGCAAGAGGACGCACCCGACACCTCCACAGCGAAGCAGATTTGCTGTTTTTACCTTCACAGCAGCAGCACCACACTGGTTGCAAGATTGATTTATACCCACCGGTTAGTTGACCTGCATAAAGTGAATCTATAAATACAAAAGTGCCATTTATCAATAAATGCCAGGGCTATTAACCTGTCTACAAAGTACCTTGGCAGACCTTATAGGAAGAACTATAGCTCAATGGATTAAACACACCCAAAAAACACAGCTACATGCTAACATGCCACTAAACAGCCATTTCAGTTACTTTTATCAAGATACATGTAAAATAATGGAGCGTAAACTTACATATAATTATATTCTTTTGTTTTTCTTTTACCTGAAGGAGTTGTCCACACTGTGAGACACCAACCAGGGTAATAAAAAATGACATAAAGTTGATATAAGATTTAAGCCTATAGATGGTTTATGAGAGATTAGATTAGAGATTTCATTATTTCAGGTCCAGGTCAGGATGTTCTCTATTAGCCAGATGAGAATATCAGTGAAAGTATGGCTCTATTGTTGACACACAAACAGGAAGTTTGAGCTGGTGGGGAAAGGCAGACTCACTGTGGAGTTTTCTGGTAGGATGTTCCAGATGGTAGACTCATTGCTCATGGTCCAAGCTAACTAGAGAGTCCCCCTGAGAGACAACACATGCACACACAAATACACAAAGGAAATGCCTGTTAGTGGAGCTGTTCATCAAATCACAAAGTCAACTAAAAAATGCACTGCACTTTATCTGCAAAAATAAATCCAGACATTCTGGACGTGTAGGCTAAAACAGACAGATGTGTAATATCACAGACAGTTAGAGTTGCTATAGCTTTGAATATTGTGACTCCACACACCAATCAATGCAAATAATCACTGAAAAACAGCAAAAACAAGCAGGATAAATATACACGTAAACATCCTTCTAAAATTCCCAGCAAATGCATTTAGTGCATCCACTGTGAATAATCACCCATAATTTCCATAACAGCCTGAAAACTCCATCTACTCCGAACACACACAGATAACAGAGTGAAACATAAGCTCTTACTGAGCTCTGGTTCCTCCACTTCTTCCTTGTATTTCCAGATCACAGCCATTAATACTGCGACTGCTGCATCAAACGCCCACACATACACACACTTGGATAGATCTACTCACCCAGCAAGGGAGAAGCAACATGCCAGTAGCATTCAGTACTCCTTACTCCCCTGCCAGTCACTGCAGCACTCAACTTCAGCAACACAACCTGTACTCTCTTACCTACAGGTCTCTCGTCTAATTCTCCTCACATAAAATCTAAGCATGAAAACTGTTTCGGGAAATAAAAATAATAAAAAAACAATCATTAAGCTGCCACTAGAGTATTTTCCCTTGCAGTACTGCTGCACCACATCCTGCTTTCTACCAGCCAAGTGGTCTTACCCTGATGGAAGGCAGTGCGCAGCAGCAGCAGTGTGTCAGGCTGTAGCTCAGGAATCTCCTCCTCAGCTCCCTTGCTGCATCCTCAGCTCAACCAGCCAACTGAGCCAGAACAGCAGTGTTCCCCCTCAGGGCTGGCCCACTGGCCTCAGAACATCAGGACAGCAGGGCTGCATGGCTGACAACAAACACACATTTAAATAGCTTAAGATTATCACAGAATACACTGTACCGCAGTTTCAGACATCATTTTTATATAGAAAATCCCTGCAGACCATAAAATGTGTTTATGCAATGATATCAAACTACTTGCATATATATATATA
>JBAMHX010000016.1:20315006-20326164 GCA_037177515.1 Pseudomugil tenellus
TATATATATAAAGGACATGATGCACATGTCGTCTTAATGTTCCCAAGACACAGTTTTACTGATGTTTGTTGTTTAAAAGATTGTAGAGATAAATTAAACTATAGTAACAAAAACTAATTGTCTTTATGTTACATAAGTTCAACTATGCAGTAGAAATAGCTGAAAAAGACTGATGAATCCACAGTAGGAATGGTTTAAGTGTGAAAAAGCCAACAAACATTGTTTAATATGAAGAAAGATTTGGAAACAACTTCTTTATTACACAGTGAAAGATAAAGGCCGTCCACTTGCCGTGTGTGTTGCAGTTCTTCTAAAGGTCATGATACACCCCAGAGTTTGCGTATGAGGCCGGAGGGAGTACCTGAGCTGGTGGCTCTGATCCAACGCTAACTGTAGTAGCAGCTGAGCTTGGAGAGGACACCTGACTCTTCCCATACAAGGGACCAAACGCTGTCCCCTCAGTGCAAGTTATATCTGATTGCTCGCGTGTCCTTCTGCAGGGTGATTGCAGCGTTCCTGTGTGTGAGTGCAAACATTTTCTCTCCTCCTCTACTCAAGTCACGCATGTGATATTTTCACCAACCAAGTGTTTTTTTTCTCTTTTCTTTGTCACCTGGGGCTGTTTTGTGCACATTTTCCCTCAACCAGTGTGTAACTGATCCCTCTCTTTTTTCCAAAGCACATTCTGAATGTGCCTGGGCACGTGATAGCGCATTCATGCAAGAGCACCCTTTTAAGTACATGGTTAGCACAGGTGAGGGCCCTCTTACGTACCTGTGTGTGAAGTACACATGTGCTCAGTCACTATGTGGGAAAAAGAGGAATTAAGGCAGAGTGCAAATAACAGCAGAAGAGTGCCTCTGAGTTGCCTTCCTTCCTCTTGACTTCTATTGAAGTCTCTTTGTCATTGTATATGTTCCACCATGTGCTGCATTGAAACGTCCTGGATGACCCTGAATTCTTTAAACCCTACAGATGAAATGATAGCCCCCAAAAGGGGATGTGATTAAGGAAGAATAGGGTGTATAATATGAATTTTTATCTAAATGTTTGCAGATTTGATTCCCGTAAAGATTCTTATGACACTGTCGGATTGTAATCAGCTTGTTCCATTATTTAAAAAAGGGTGCTGCATTGCACTAAATCTTGTATTAAAGAAAAAGAAGCATCAGAGAAACAACAGAGAAATATAAACAATGCTGTACATGTGCTCCCCTTTTTAACATTCACCAGCTCAGTTAATCCTCATGTGCTGGGTGATTTTAGTTCCTGCATCCAAAGAAACTGACAGCTCATAGTCACAAGCTTCTTCACTGCGACATCGTAGGAAAATATGCTAATAAGCTTGTTTCCATTTTGGACACTCAAAGTGGCACAAATAACTCCCTTGCCTCTGGCCTGGATTCCAGTGCTGAAGGTCCTCCACTGTTCCTGTGTGAGCTGTAATGCTAAATGAGTAATGAGGAGACCAAACTGCGGGTTCCGAAAACGGATGATCCAACTTGTCAAGCATGTTTCCGCTGCCAATATTTTACATTTATTCTTTGGATATTTGTAATTTTGACAAATTTATGACAGATACTTTGCTCTACATAGTTGCTATTTTTCAAATATAAAAGAAAAACAAAAACAGATTTTTTACTATTAATAAAACAACCATACAAATTTGAAACTTATATTTGTCATGTTTGACATTTCTACATATTTTCTTTAAAGCATTTTAATTTAAAAAAATGTAAAAAATAAATAAAGATATATTTTCTGTTCCATCTTTTCATTTAAGCCCTCTATAATTTCTCCTCCACCTTGGATTTTCTAGCATCTCAGCATGTGAAGCAGCACCGTGATGACACATACTGAGCATTAAATGACCAACCTAATATACAGATAATGTGCAGAGTAATGTACACTGCAGAAGCGAAGCAGACCTTTCCTCCATTTTACCTGAAATCCATAAACAGCAGTCCTGCGTCTGACTGCTGTTTACTACATGAAGTCGAGCATGTGTCAAACGAGTTCAGCAGAGGTCAGACATGTTCTGAATGCATATTCCACTCATGGAAGCTTGAGACATGAGGTTGTTCCATGACTCCAAATAGAAAGCCCAAGTATTTTTTAAACAGCACTGAAAAGGTCAGATAGATGGATTCCAGTGTAGAGTCACTTCTACGTACGGCGACTATTTGTGGATAAAACGCTGGCAGGCAGGCCACAAAAATTCAACATTTTTGCCTGGAGAAAAAGAGGATATGGACCAAAAATATGCAAAAATGGATTACCCTGATATCCAATGTTTGCTTTTTGCAGAATAAAACCTCAACTCTCCCTTTCCCAAATTCCTATCCTATTTTATTTTAACACATTCAGCTCTTTCAGTTAACAACAGCATGCTACATGGACACACAGACACCACTAGACAGGACTTAACTTGCATTAAATCCAACCACACACTGTGTTGACAGAAATATTTGGCTAACAATGGAGCTAATTATTAATACTCTCCTGGCAATTCAAGCTGATTTCTTTAAGTAGCGTAAGATGTCAAGTTTATGTCAGAAAGATGGGACCAAGTGAGCCAATAAACATGTTTATTCTCTTGGTGGCAAAGAGTCAAATGAGGAAATGTGAGGAGTCAGAAAACCAAAGTCATGATCTCAGCAAACAAAAGATCACAAAGACAGGACTGATTCACAGACTACCTTTTGCTATATGAGTCTTGTTTAATTATTTTAGGCACTGAATAGCATACTGAGTATCTAAAGTAAATATATTGGACATTGCGTCACACGCTGTAACCTGCCAGATATTTAACAATCGCATTGATCAGGTGCTTGAATAACTTGACCAACCGTTGACATAACTTGTGCTGAAATTTGGTTTATAGTTACATGATGTGCACCAGTCAGTTTCTGTCTCCGCCCCCATTTGCAGTCTCAAATTACCCTTTAAACTGCCTCTGAACTTGGCACATCACAGCCAACCCACCATGTAATGTGTCTGATTATATAAAAATCCCATCCTTGTTCTTGCAATTGTGTGACAAACACTAGTGGAGGCTCGATAACACATCCCTAACAAGCAGTCAACACCAGACACGTCATCTGGTACAACAGAAATAGACCCAACTGATTAATTTACTGTGAACTCATTTTTGGCTGCATGGCTATATCGAGAAACATTTATGAGAAAGAATAAGCCTGACTAAACTTAGACAAGGCTGAAGCCTGGTGTAGCAAGTGAGGCGAAGAGCTTTGTTTGGTTTAAACTGTCGGATGAACACTAAGTACAACAAGACATAAACAAGAATGATAAAAAAAAAGCCATTTTTTTCTGATGAGTCCAAATGAGACTCATTTTCCACAGTATCCTAGAAACGCTAGGACCAATTATTATTTTTGTCATTTCTGTTATAATTTCAAGCACACTGACTATGTGTATGAGTATAGAGCAGATCCTGGGGCCTTTGGCGCTTTCAGACTAAGTTTTTTCTGAATTAAGCTCGGAAAATTAAAAGTAAAAAGATGAGGATTTGATGGCGGCAGTTTCAGAAATGGCCACTTGAACCTGGTTTAAAAAATGAATCAATTTTGAGAAAAATAAAACACAAATTAAATAATCAAAAAACATTTCTAGCTTTCACTGTTGGCATCAGAAAAGATGAGAATGATAGTCAAACTCCATGTTAAACATACAAGCTAATGCTTGGCTTTCTTTTACACATAAGACATTGTTTAATGGACAGTCTTACAACATAATCAAAAAGTTCATATTTAGCATAATGATTACCAAAGTCACTTTCTTCATTTGAACATTTTGATACTTAAACAAATATGTGTAGGCAGTGCTGATGGCAGGTGATGTTTTGCTTCTCTGTATCTCAGCCAGCTGAATTGCTAGACATGGACATAACATTTCCAGCTATGAGCTGCATTGAATACAAGTTCCTAACTTAACTGCATAGCAATCTTTCCAAACATTGTTTAGACAGTTAACTCAAGACTGCAATGCCAGCCTCACAGGGACCATCTATGACTGTAGATGTTAAGACACAGTGGCAATAATACAGCTGAATAAAGAGTTCTAATTTGTACTTCACATTTAGAGGTACGGCACTTTTCTCAGGAGAAAAACATATACGGTGAGGGTTTAAGAAATGCATTCAAAGAATGATGTTTTTTAGTAGCATATACAGTATGTAGTTATTGAAAGGGTTAGGGTTATTGAAAGTGTGTTAAAGTATGACACTGTCAGCTGTTTGGAGTTGCTCTAAATGATTCTTCTATGGTTTTCCATTTTTCCTTTTCACTGTTTCGGTAACATGGTGAATTGACAATGATGTCACGCTGAGAATCGTGGTGAAAGGCAACATCATGGGTGCTGAGTGGGCAGCGAAACTGTTAGGCCACAGCTGCATTTCTTATCTGTGAGCTTATATTTCAGCTTATCTTTGATTATTAGTTATATAGATAAAAAAGGAGCATACCAGCCTTTATGGTGTGACTCACATTTGCTTCTCAGTCATCCACCCAGACAAAGTAAATATTTAACTATACGTCACTGGTGGCATTCTCTTTTAAAAAAAGCAGATGGCTGTTTTCATTTACATAAAATTGTCTTTTTATTTAAGGAAAAACTTCAAATGTCAGTTTTCCCTGATTTACACTATTATGAAACACGTCTTCAAACCCCAACGAGTGGTTGCAGACACATGTCTGGAGGACAGCAATGAACACAAAGTACAATGAACTCTCTTTTATGGAGCTGCTGCTATTATCTCGAAACGCTCTTACATACATACATACATGCACAACATGATAGGACAATGGAAAGAAAGAAAACAAGCATGGCGCAGGGGTGGGGTTGGTTAAGCTTGGAAAGATTGGAGGTATAGGGTGGAAATGGAAAGAGGAGTGGGCACTGGAGTAGAGAGGGAGAGCAGAAGAGAGTGAGATAAGCAACAGGAGAAGGAGGGGCTGTTTAGTTAGGCAGGAATGGATGATGTCGCAAGTTGGGACGGAGGGCTATATTAAGAGTGTGAAAGGGAGGAGGCTGCTGCGCAGTACCCTGGATAGACGTCACAGATGAGATCAACTCTGCATGACCTGCATGCCTGATCATGTGACCTGTAATGACCTTCACTATCAGTAATTAGATTACTCTGTCAGCTGTAGAGCTGCTGTAGGAGGAAGGCACAGTACAAGCGAACAGCAGGGAAAAGTAAATAAAGCAAAACAGAAAGAGTCAAAAGTCCTCAGCAGCACAGAAAATGAGAGGGGTAAAAGTAACCGAGAAGAGAAAACTAATTAGAAAGTGTGAGTGCAAGGACCAAGGGTGGAGAATGGAAAGACAATGGAAAAGATATAGAAGAGTGGAGCATCATCCAAGATTGAATTAGCCTGCAGCTTTGGCTACCCTTGAGCCTGGGATGGAGGAGGATTAGTGGGCTGGGATTCTAGTGGATGTGTGGGAGTGTGTGGAAGTTTTCAACTGTGTGGGTGGAGAGCAGGGCGATTTGGCAAGTTCTGAACTTGCTTGCACTAACAAAGGAAATGCCTGCATCTGGTATTCATCACCAGTCTGTACTGTACACACACACACACATTCACCGCTACTATCTCCAAGCCTATCTGTTGTCTTTAAGTGCAAGTGTTGGGAGGTACATGCACATCATAACATGTTGCTAGTAAGCAGATTTGGTGTCTCTTCCGCTTACACTGACCTGAAAGAGCAAATATTTTACAACTGACGCTTCTTAGTGAATGGGCAAAGCCATTGCAAAAGTCATATCTTTGTTTTTACCAGAAGAAATTCGCAAGAAGTCCATTCTGTGTTGCCAAAACCACCTACCCAGCCACCCACACTTCCTGCCCTGAGTCTATCTCTCCTCCTCTCTCTTTCGCTCCTGTTCTCTCCAATCTATCTCTCGGCTTTGTTCTGCTCTGTTCTATTTTCTCCTCTCCACGCTGACACATAACCTTCGTCGGACCACCAGTCCCTCTAGCGCTAAGCCGTGGGCTGTCAAACAGACAAACAAACAAATACATAGAGCTAACACTCTCCCAGCTTGGTCGAGTTTCACAGCTATAAAGGTTCTTATCGTGGCCGGCTTGTGTCCTGTGGGTGGATTTCATTAGCTTATTTAGCACATTCAGCCCAGTTCCAGGCTGTCCTATTATGGGTTTTCAGTATGAGCAGACCGACTCTGTAAAAGACAGCAATTATCAGGTCTACTTGTGTGGGTGTTGTAGTTACACCACTTGGAATAGCCTGTGCAGAAAGCGGTTCACAGCCCCAGATTGAGGGGCTTTGGTGAGTGCAACACGGCCTAGCCAACGTCCTGTGAGCAGTGCGCCATCACGACACAAGAGGGACTGTGAACAAGGCAAATGTTTTGCTGCTCATGCACAGAATATGGAATGTAGTGTGAAGTATCCTGTTACAAGCGTGATAGGCTAAGCCAGAACTGCACACTGCAGACAAAAGATGCATGTTGAGGCTTAAATCACACTTTTATTACTACTATGAGATGGTTTTGATAGTAAATATTGCTTTTATAGCTGATGCCATGTTTGGGAAATACATATTTTTGCCTACAAATACTTCAATCAGATGGTATTTTTAATACGAGGAAACCACCTGGAGCTAAAGTTGTTGGTTGAAGTCATTCAGAGACTGCAGTCCAACCTTTCCATTCCCGTGCTAAGCTATGTCTTTCTCGTGTCTTTAAAACACAACAAAAATAGTCGTATTACAAATTGATTTAATTACCAATTGGCACTCAAACAGTTCTCAGTGCCTGAAATTTTCAAAAGCATTTCTGAAAATGGTATATTTTACTTTTTCTTTTGGAAGATACAACCTTGAAATGATTGAAAGAACTTTATTCCATGCATCCCCATCTCATGCCACCTGCGTTCTGGCCCTCAAAACTCACCTGCTATGCTCATATTATATAGAACAAGCATCAATAAAATTCTAATCAGGGTCGCTAACTCACTCTGTGAGCGTTCGAATCATGAGCTTTTGGCATAAGAGGGAACACCTGCTTGTACTTCATTCATTTTCCGCAACATGTCTGCAGAGAGCTGCTCTGGTGTAAATGACTGTCTGCCTGGGAAAAAGACTTTCTGTCTCAGTCAACTAGAACCAGGGAGTTTTGATGGTATCTTGCTGAGAGTGAAATAAGCCCAAGCAAAAATATGAACAGCCCATGATTCTTGTGCTCAGTAAGTCTGAATTGGCAGTTTTTGGTCATTACAGCATGAGTGGAGCAGCCTGCTTTATGTTCAGTAGTCCACAGACACAAGTTGCAACCCAGGGACTCGGCTTCAGTGCAGAAAAATACATGGAAGTGATATAGAGTGAGAAAGAGAAAACATCAATAATGACATTCCCAGATAAGTAGTCAGAACAGCATCACACTTTGCAATTACAAAGTGGAAAAAACAGTTTTTTTATGAGGCAGAGGGCTGCATGTGTGTGCCTTCTCTAGAACTTTTGAGGAGACATCACAATGTCTCCAAATATACTAAATGCTTACAGAAATTGATTTCATGCAGTCGCGTCCTTAATCAGAACATGTCAGGTCTGCCATCTTAGCAACAAGCACAACTCTCTTCTTCTGAATCTAGCTAAACTCATATTTCATCCAATTCTTGCAGTGAATGCAAATTAGCTGCAGAGCCACACCCATCACATAATCAGGACTGCTTTCTTCAGTGTTCTTGGAACATAAAGGATGTCTGACCTCACTTATCTGATCCTGTAGGCTGAAATGCAAGCAGATATCCTCAGCCAGTGTTAGTTTTGTTTGCAATATATTTGATAGCATAAAACCTGCGGCGAAGCCTCGTTCCACTACTATGACCCCCATCTGTGGAGAAGCTTAGGGCTGCAAAGACTGTTGATATTATTAGAAAGAAGTTCAAGAGCCACCTTTTACCTTAGCTTTCACAGAAATGTATTATACTTATTCATTTTTGTTTTATTTATTCATTTATTCTTTTGTTATTTTTTCCAATTTATTCCTGTTTTAGTCTCATTTTACTTTATTTGATTTGTTTTTGTACATAATTTTTTTGTGTCTTTTAAGCATATGATTTTATTTGTCACTGGTTTGAGATCTAATTTATATATTTGTTTTTAACTTTGTAATATTTTTAACTCCACTGTTTTCCTCATGGGGACCCACCACAGGGTTGCTGCTGGATGGCTGGGGTCCTGCACTGCAGTATTATGGCTGTGGAATGGTGGATGGATCCTCAAAATATTTCAGCAAACCAGATATTTATGTTTAATTTGTTTTTTTATAGCTGCATGTGGTCCAGAGTCAGAAAACAGGGGTTAGAGTTCTTGTTTGGGTGAAATAACAAGGGATAGAGAACCATTTTATAAATATAATTTCATTTGATTTTAAAACAAGTACTTCATATTGGTATTTTAACAAGGTGGAAACCTTTATTTTGATCAAAAATTGGGGCTTTATTGACTGTAAATTAGTGAAGAAAACCCATATGTTGACTATAAGTAATGCAGAACAGCTTTCAAAGAATTAAGAAATAGTATTTTAATGACACATTAACAAGTTATGTCTCATCAGTTTAGCTTCCAGTTGGGAATGTGCTGACTAAGGCTGCAGTGACTAACATGTTCTAAATCTTGTAAAAAGAAAAAGAAAAAAAACACACAAACAAAGATAGTATTAGTCATCGTTGCACACACACATTTAAACACTCCATACAATAACATATGATGAGTATGTCGGCAACACAGACCAAGCACAAGGAAGTGGATTGCGAAATATGTGGACAGCATCCAATACGCCTCAGGCTGCTGTTCTATCTACAGATGTTTTTTGGGTTCAGACATTTCTCGCTCAGCCAGCAATTTACAAAAAAAAAAAGGTGCCCTTTATGGAATGCACTAAATTGGATGGTGTAGTTCTGTTATCCACGACTAACTTTATGTTTTGAATTTCCGCTGAAGGTCCGGAGAAGTTTTAGTAAAGTTTCCCCGAGACCAAATTGAGATGAACGTCGTGACTCACAGTTCTGGAAGTGGAGGTTTGGTTGACATGTTCCTGGCTTCTATGTTCAGAAGTTACAGTAAGCTGTTACTGTGACTAAATCATAGTCTCAAGTGACACTTTCTTTTCTTGTCCACTGTTATGAAATGTTTTGCACTTTTTTTCCCTTCTTCTTCCTACCATACTCACTCTGGCACGTTTGCAGTGTGCAAGGCCGTGGAGCTTGTGATGTGTCATCAATCATCTGTGCTGTGAGCCGGGAGGGCAAATGAGCGGCGCTTCAAACAAGACTCCTTCTCCAGGTGTGAGATCAGAGGCCTTGTCTGCACTGGGACCCTTTCTGCTTCCCCCTCTGCACATGACACTTTTCATTTATTTCCATCTTTTTTCTTATGCCACTTAGTGTCTTGTGCATTTTAGTGCTATATTTTTCAAAAATGTCACAGTTTCTCACACCACACGTGCTACTACTAGCGAGTATTATCTTTGGCATATGTAGTGCAATCCTGTAGATCCCGCAACGCTGTAGAAAAATGTATCAAGAAATTTCACGTATTACTCAATGTACTTAACTCACGATTTTCCAGCTAGTTCATCAGTCTGCCTCCACATGCTGACATGAGCAGATATTGTCTGTGACTTCACACACCTTACAGTTCCCATGAAATCTAACGTTTGAGCTGTAGTTTACTTCCTCATATTGACGTTTCCTGTAAAAACAGAAGTTACTGAGTCTTCCTCACCTTTCACATAAGTCAAAGTTGCCCTAACTGTGTGACTTGTTACCTGTCTGTATCAACTGGGATTTTGCTTAATGTTCTTATTATTTCATATTTTAATTTTATTATTTTATTTTTAAACTTGTCTTGTCCAGCATTAAAGTAGGCAGAAGGATGGTCTGGCTCCTGTGTTATGCTGACTAAATTAACTATTTTATATGTATATAAGCATATATATATATATATATATATATATATATATATATATATATATACACAATGTGTGTAACGTGTTATAGTAATGTAATGTAACTAGTTTTTTCGCGTAAAAATCTAGTAACAAAATGTATGTTACTTTTTCAATGCAACACAACATTACTTCTATGAGGAACAGTGCAGACCTAAAGAGCAGGCGCTTTAAGCCTGGCAGAATCACCTGCTGACCTTCTTCCCATGCCGCATGCGTGCTTACGCAATAGTCACATAACTCAAGCTTCCAGGCTACATGACACAGCTGCTGGCAGTATGGCAAGTCAGAAACAGACAACTTTAACTTTTGAAGGATGGAGGTATTCCCACTACTTTAAACTCATAACCATTAAAAACTGTTGTCCACTGCCATAAACTCGACTGCTAACCTCACCAAGCATTTAAGAGGAAAACATGCTAACGTGAAGCTCATAGCCCAAGTTACCTGGACAAATTATGGGATGTCAAATCCAAGTCAAAGTAAGCAGCTAAAGCTTCAGTTTCAACAGGTAACAAAACAAGAGTTGGACAAACTTGTTGTTTCGTTCATTGTCAAAGAAATGTTGCCCATCAATACGGTGGAATCTCCCACTTTCAGGAAGATTCTTAACAAGATACCCCTAACAGGAGACAGGCACCCGATATCAGATCGTAAAACTTTCAAGGGGTATCTGAATGAATGCTACCGAAAAATGGAGAGCAAATTAGAGAAGACGTTCGAGACGTGTCAAGCACAGCAGATATATGGAGTAGCCATAACAGAAGCTTTTTGGGAATCACAGTACACTGTCAAGTCAAGTCAACGTTATTTATATAGCTCTTTAAAACACCGCAAAGTGCTTAACATGGTATAAAACAGAAATAAGGTTCACTAGAAAGATCAGTGAACATTAAAAGAGCATAAAAACAACAAAAAAGACAGTAAAAAATGACAACAGAAACAATAAAAATGACAAATCTGAAACATTAAAACAACATACGACGAAGACAAAGTGGCTCACGAAGGTTGGAACGCCAGGGCAGCAGGTTCCAGAGCTTTGGTCCTGGCACAGAGAATGCTCTGTCCCCCCCCCCACATCTTCCGCCAGGACCTCGGCACATTCAGCAGCATCATCTCAGCTGACCGAAGAGGACGGGCTGGAGCATGAGGCTGGAGAAGTTCAGA
>JBAMHX010000016.1:20326264-20351855 GCA_037177515.1 Pseudomugil tenellus
AGTATGTAGAAGGATGGTTTGGCTTCTGTGTTATGCTGGCTAGATTAGCTATTTTATATGTATATAAGCATATATATATATATATATATATATATATATATATATATATATATACATAAGGTGTGTTAACGTTTGTAATAATTTTATTATTACTAACTCTGATCATAACAACTGAAATGAACTTTAAATGAACTTAAATGAAATGAACTTTAATGCCCATTTTCATGCTTTGCTGTGACTTTGTTGTCGTGAACGTTGTTAATTCTCATTTTCTCGTAGTACAGAGATCACAGAATACAGCAGTGAGCTGTAACAGGGCAATGGGAGAATGATGCAACTGTGCAAGCAATCAGATTTAATGGTTTAGAAGCAAGGCTCCACGGCGTATGGCGTAGTTTGGTAAATGATTATTATTTCCACTTTTGTGTCTTTTCCTTGCCTCCTCCGCTAGCATCTCAATTAAGATGAACCACGAAGGAGGTGAACAAGTGCAAACTTGGAAATGAGAGAAAGGGCAAAGGTTAAGAGGCTCGACTAGAAAATGTAATTTATTCTATTTTAAGAAACAACAGTAGAGAATGTGTCTTTTGCATTTTGCTGTGCATTTCAACCACTCATACGTCTTCTTTTCCATTACATAATAGAATAGCTATTTACTGTAACCTCGGACTCTTATAGTAAAACAGCATGTTTCTCAAGCAATAGCCTTATATCTCGTATCAGCCTGGTTAAGCGAGTCAAATGGCTCAACGTCTACACATTTTAGAAACTTCATCATTTCAAAGTGGCTTTTTAGAGCAAACTAAACATGTCAAAGACTATTTTAGGGTTTTCTATTCTCTGTCTGTGAGTGAAGATCTGGTAACTAAAACCCAGAATGGTAACCTTTGGCACATTTTCTAGTTTAAATTAAGAGTTATATATTTAATGCAGTTAAAATATGTTTTTAAAAAAAAGTAACACCAGTTTTTTATGAAACAATTTTTCTTGAATGACTCACTTTTCACTCAATCCAAGATCAGCTTTGCGAGCATCTTGACTGCATGTGTCAGATTCCTGTAGCAGTGTTATGACTTAGGTGTGTCTGTCCCACTCACCGCCACTCAGGGTGAATCAGGAGGAAATGGTGGCAGGGGAACAGCAACAGCCGGCTGGGTGCAATGGGTACGCTTCATTTTTCTCCCGAGGCTCAGGGCGGCCCACGGGTGACATTGATGGATAGGAATGCTGCTCACCCACACTCACACACACGCCCACACATGTCCCACACACTCAGTCTCTCACACAACAACACGCGCATCAAGAAACTCACAGACGGGTACACGCACAATCACACACAGGCTGCTCTGTCCGAGCAGATCCGATGTTCGATGTGAAATGTTTACGACCCGCCCACACGCCCTTCCTCCTCTGTCAATAAACTCTTCCCAGAAGTATGTGTGATGTATTATCATGTAGATGGTTGCATGTGGGGGTTGCTCTGACATCCTTCATCACAGACTTACCCATGTGCATCCTGCTGCAACATGCAGCACATAGTCAAACGCGTTTACTTTTTCGGCCGTGTGGTGACAAATTTGTGCATTAACGCCATTTCTGTTTTTACCTAATCGCGCCGCAATTTGTCACATTAGCACAGACAGAATGAGGGAACATACTGCACCAGCTAACGCAGATTAAAACAAATGACACAGTGAAAGGAGATAACGCTTGAACATGTCTCTGATCTGAGCCCACAAACCAGTCATTTAGGAGCAAAAGTAGTGACAAAGACTACATGTGAGAGCAATAATGTCAAATAACATGTCAGAGAGTAAGCTCAAACTGCAGGGTCTAATCTGGCCAACCGGGTCACGCTGTTCTGGATGACCTGAGCTGTGTTGACAGCCGGATCTGCTGACAAGCACAGCCAAGCCATGTCGTGCCTGAAAGAAGAACTTGACTCGCAAGCGGCTAGAATGGCACACTCCAATGCCAATTAGCTCCTTCTCCACACTAAAATCTTATACACACAGCTCCTTTCATGCTCTCCTGCCACCATCAAAACAGGTTAGAGTGCGCCGTTTGACTTGAACAAAGGGTTATGTTTTCAAGTGGGAGTTTTATCCAGCTCCTTTCACTTTCTTCCATGAGTCGGCATCTATAGCAGGGAGGCAGAAAGATATGGAGAGTGATAAAAAAGAGAGAGAAAGAAGGAGTCATTGGGTTTAAGGAAAGACAGACACCTTTGTCTGTTGGTGTAGCCTGTGTGAGATAATGCCAATGTTTCTTTTGAACACACACTACCTTCTCTATCTCTGTCTCACACAAATACACACACAGAAAACACACAAGGATGACTCAGTTCTCAGGCAGTGTGATAATATGCTGGTGGGACACAGCGTCCCCTTCACAGTGGAGAGGAGTGTGTCTCTGTTATCAGACAGACAGTTTGTGCTGGTCCTGAGCCTGGGGCAGGAAGAAAGAACACTTCTCAGCTAGTGTATGTTCACATTTTCTGAGGCAGCGTCACGTTATTGTTCTCTGTTACAAACTGCACAGTTGAATCTTTCGGTCTTGAAGTAAACTTTATTCATCATTTTTTGGATTATATACGGGTCAGCACTGCAAAAGTAAATAGCAAATATGATTATTGTTGGAAAGGAGATGCTACAGCGCTCTGACACAATACAAGAAGAGACATTTTAGTTCAGCTTCACTCTTGTAATATGCAATATTAAAAAAGATGTTTTAATATGTGCAACTAACAATCTACTGTAAGGTCAAGTCATCCAAACATTAGTCTTTCCAAGCAAAGACGGGTTGTTGCTCTCTACTTTATGCTAAACTCTAACATACATCTGTTGCAATTTGACCTTTTACCCACTTTTCGTGCTTATTATGAAAACATTAAGTGAGTCTAGTGAAATCTGTGCACAAAGTGCAGAGACGGAAATCAGCGCAGGATGCATGTGACTCCTTAAAAAGCACTGCATGAGACGCCCTCGCGCCACTGCATATAATACGTTTACTTGGCTCAGTAGTTTCTTAGAAAATCATCATCAGTTAACAGCACGGTTATGGGTTGATCTACCCAGGCTGTTGACCAAATCTGTGACGTTTGGGGTGTAATAATGTTGATGAGAGTGAAGACTTGCTGCATGAACTCTAACACATGAGCATGGTTTGATACAAACTGTTGAATTGTAGCTCTGGATGCATGTTTAGGGTCATTGTCCTGCTGGGAAGTGAACCTCTACCCTATAGTCTAAAGTCTGTTACGGGGTTTAACATTTTTTTCCATTACTGACTTGCATTTAGCTCCGTCCGTTTCCTCCTCCTTGCTGAAGATAAGCATTCTCACAGCATGATGCTGCCACCACCATGATGGGAATGATTTGATCAAAGTGATGTGTAGCTACTCTCCTATCAGACGTCACTTTCTACAGTTCGACCAAATCATCAGCTTTAGTCTCATCTGACCAGGTCATCTTTATCTACATTAGAAGTATCCTCGCACCATTAGAGGGCAAACTTATTTTCCCCTAAGCCATATCATGTTATGTTTGCACTTGGGCCCTCCTCTCTATTTTAACATTATGATTTGCAGTGTTCGATCAGATGCATAGATTTTTTTAAAAAACTTGATTTTACTTCACAACTTTTTCTTCAGTCTTCAAGATGAGACTTATTGTGCAAACCTCTGAAGCAGCTGTAAATATGCCAAAAATATCACAAAATCCAAATATTAATTGAAGTGGTTGCGTCTAAATGTACAAAGAAATTCACCTGAAGAGTTTTTCATGATATTTTCCCCAAACACAAATTTATTTGACTACTACTCATGAAAAGTTCACAGCTGCTGTTAACAAAAGGTGCGTTCGCTATTTCCTCAAACGCAGAATCCTGCCGGTAAAGTTTTTGTTTATTAAAGTAGCAGGCTCAGTATCCAGGGAGCCTGTTTACCTGCTCCGTTGCCAGGTGACATTTTTATGTCGTCAAAGACTGGCAACACCCCTGACATTAAGCATCAATTTCATTGAGTTTTTTTTAAGGTGGCAGGCCACTGACGGTCTCTTTTTCCTTTTTTTAAATTCCCAGTTAGTTAATTCGCACTCATTCGGAGAAACCCCTGCAGCTCAGAGGACCACGGGGTTGATACAGTTGGATATCTTTATCGGTTACTGCTTTGCGTAGGCGCATTCTTTCCCACCGACGCCGGACTATTAAAGGCGGTGGCAAAGAAGCGAGGCCACCTTAAATCACAAGTTGACACAACAAGAACTCTACTCTCCACCCATATCTGAGCGGAGCTTATTAAAAGTCGACTCACCTTCCCGGTTACGCTATTATCACGAAAAGACAGCGGTGTAGCTATTAGAGCACGCGGACGCTTTACCGCCTCGCCGGCTCTAGCGCGTGAAGTCGCGCGCAGGACAACGCACAAAGACTTTACCGAGCCTTCTTTGTGGATATTGAACTCTTTGGATTTCGCTGAGAGTATTTTTTTTCTTACTGCTTGGGTTTTACTTTACATGCCAAACCTGGGGGAACAGACTGCGAGACAACACACTCTTCCGCGAAGCTTTATTGTTTTCGCCACGATTATTGGTGAGTTTCTTTTTTTCTATTTTTAATGGCACGTTTTTCTTCAGTTATTACTTAATATGATGTCATCATATCAACATAGCTTGTCAATTTCTTTATTACACCAAAGAGGGAAGAAATAACTCAAAACTGGCCAATTACTGATCAATATATCAACTAGTTATTTTGTTAATTGGCTTATAAATAGTTGCGACATTATTAAGTTAATATGGCATTTATTTACGACAACAGAATATCATTGTAGCCATAAATTATTAAAGACTTAAGAGAAAGTCATTGGTGATAAGTCATGAAAAGACTTATTACTTCATATTAAACGCATTTGATGCTGCTGTAGTTATAAGAAAGATTAAGAAAATAATACCTGTTAAGCTATATTCCCCAAATAGTTGCATGTCATAGGGCAAAATATACAAATATTGGACTATAATTATGAATCGCTTGCAAATATAGATAGTGAAGCTTGTTCCTCTGCCACTGGGTGGCGACTAAGCATCTTAATTCATGTGAAAAGCCCCTCTGAGGTGTGCACGGAGAAGTTAACTCCTCTCTCTGCCTCCGTAGCAACATATTCTCATACTGCTCATGCCTTAGTAAATATCTCTTTAAACTGCTAAACAACATATTAACTTGAGCTGCGTGAGTACATGAAACCACGTTTTGTGTTGCATTGGTTTTTGGAAACTCTCCATGTTTTACTATGGGGTGGGAGGGGGCTTACTGGGTGTAGCCTATCAGGAATTATCCGGGATCCCTTTTCCTGCAGGGAATGGGCAGCCTTGTCCAACATATAATTTGCATAGTGCTTACCATGACTTTAATGGTTTCTGCATGCTGCTGAGGTCAGAGGGAAGATGATGGCGTCAGCACTATTACTGTCTGATAGCCTGGATTTACAGGGTAGATCTGTGCTTTATGCAAAATATTTATAATTGCATAATTCTTCATAATGACGTGTGTTAGTAGGTTGATTCAGCTTATTTAGAGAAAAAAAGGATAGCTAAGTCTTATCAAGGTTGTATTTTGAACTTTTGCCGTCTATAAATATCCAATCACACCCTTCATTTATTGAATTGGCTTGTTTGGATCTCAGTCCGCAGTGCAACGCCATATCTATCCGGGCTACACTGTTATTTTAAGGACAAATGCTATTTTAAGCGTTTTGAACAGTTACCACACACGAGGATCCTCAAAATATAGAGTATTTTAAAGAACTGGGTCCTGCCACAGATCTATGAGTGGGCAGATTAAAGAAGTGACCTATTGTTCATTTTGGATCAACTTTGCTGAAATAATTTGCCCCAAATTATGAAGAAGAAGTAAAAATTGCACATTTTTTCTTTACATTTGTTCATGGGCCGTAAAATAACATTTTCATTGGTTTAAGACCGGCTACTACTGATTTTCCAGCCGCATACTTTGTTCTATACTGTAATTTATTATGAATGGCCTAAACTTGTCTGCCCTCCACGTGGGTGTGGATCTCATACTTCTATTGGCTGACATCATCAGCGTTCTGAAAGAGCTCTCCTCTGATTGGCCGGACTGCCTTGGGGCTGTGGGCGTATTTTATCGATGCTGGAAGTGGGATACTTTGTGACAACGTTCATTGTCGATATTTCAGCGGGGCTGCTGTAGGTAGGAGAGCGCAGCGGAGAGCCTCTCAGTACGAACCAAACGCGGCTGTGCAGCTCTGGACCGTGTGCTCACGCGCTCCAACGCTTGCAAAACATTCGAGAGGACTCCATATTCTTTTTTTATTTCCTTTTTTAAAGGATTTTTTAAGGACTTGGATTCTTTTAAAGGGTAACTGCCTGCATAAGAGCGGCCATGGCATTTTTCGCTGACGGCATACTTGCGTTTCGGTCTGGCTTTTGCTCAACTATGTAGCATTTCGGAAGATTTGCTTGCATGCTTTAAAACGCAAGAAAGAAAAAAAAAAACACAAAAAGAAGAGCCAGACTTAATATGTTTGGTTTTCCTGAGGGGAATATGCGCATGATATCGATTGGAGAGGAGACGGACATGGTTTTATTCTGACTCTCCGGCAGACGCACCAAATAGAGACAGATCTCTGAATGCTGCCTTTCATTTGCAGGCAGAACAAGGGGCGGTAGTCGAAGCGACGGATCCGCTTCATCCTCCTCCTCACCTTGCTCATCCCCGACTCCGCTCATCTTGTATACCCCTACCCCCCCAACCCCCCATTTTCTCTGACCACAGGTAATCGGATGGACCAGCATCCCAGCGCGCGGAGCTGCACCAGTCGCGGGGCTTCGTCCTGCGAGGCCGTCCCGGCTGAACCCTCCATGAATCTGTACATCCACTCCACCACCGGCACACGCTTCGAACTCTCCTTACCCCTTGAGGAGACCGTGGAGGGACTGAAGAGGAGGCTGTCTCAAAGACTCAAAGTACCAAAAGAGAGGCTCGCTCTGCTGCACAAAGAGACGTGAGTAAAGCCGAATATAGCTTTAAACCCTTAAAGAGTGAAGGGTTATATTTATGTAGGCTACCGCAAGGAAACTCCTTAAGCAAGACGCACAGGGGATGCACCAGTCATGGAGGGATTCAATCCCACCTTCACAATGATAGAAGCCTGTCTGACTTGTTTTTTTTTTTTGAGGAATCACCATGTAGGCTGACATGGACTTAGAAGCACATAATGCTGAATTGTGAAGCGTTTGGATTGAAGCTGGATGTATCTTGTGGTTTGGGAGACACAGAGAGGAGTGTAATGCAAGTAAAGCGCTAATGGTTTCGCTTCATGGCAGTGTTTTAGTATTGGCTGGCCAGTTTGTTGAGCACGCAGAAAACAGCTCCTGTAATAGCATGCTTATTAAAGTAAACCCGTGCTGCATGCGCAAAAAGTTAACGCTCTTATTATTTAAATCTAACCAGAGCCGAAAGGTTTCCAATGAATCACTGTGAATGACACAGTTGTGCAGGTGGGCTTGTGCAAAATGAAATGCGTGTTGGGGTGGGATTCAGTACAGATACAGTCAGCATTGTTTTTTTCAGGTCCCCATCCCCTCCCACCCATTGTAATCACCCTATAAATCACATCATCCCTTCCAATCTGAATAGCCCCTTTTTAATCCTACTCCGGTGCCTCGCACTGTAGACCTACTTCAGGTCAGAGCTGAAGGTCTTTGTTCGGCTGCGTGGGGTGAGATTTGGGTCATGCCTGTAAGAGAAGGCTGTTCCTGAACGCGCCTGGCAAACCTAACAGGAGGAAAGAAGCTACAATGTGAGTGTTTAAAATGTAGCATTGTGATGTGCAAAGATGCCACAGCTCTGCTACTCCTGTTCAGAACCAAAAGCAAAGCGATAAAGACTAGAAATATATTTAATTTGAATAATAATTATATATATTTTTGCCGGAATAATCACCAGAAGTGATAACGTGATATTATTCAGAGAAGATCAGTCAAAAACATAAGCTTTTCATTCTGTGTATTTTTTTTAAACTAGATTTTCTGGTGTTCATTTGAGCAAGCAGAATAAAGTACTTACCTCTACTTTGGCAAGTGGCAGTGGTGCCAAATATCCGCTGTGAGCACTTGTCAAGCTCTACTATACTTGAAATTGAAATATGACGGGCCAATCAATACTTCTCTTTCATAAAGCTTTCACCCACGGCTTTTTTCCAAACTAGTTTTGAAGTCTGTCTGCCTTTCCTCCCGACTGAAGGCCGTTTTATGCCTGAAGAGAGAAGATATTGTCAGCACACTCTAATTATCTCGTTCTGTCTAACCCTGCAGGCGACTAAGTTCAGGCAAACTCCAGGATCTAGGCATCTCTGATGGGAGCAAGTTGACACTTGTACCAACAGTTGAAGCAGGATTAATGGTAAGACTTTACTTACATTATATCTTTCTACTTTGGAGTCTAATTACAAATAATAGATGTTTATTTGGATCAAATGAAGCTCATTTTATCATATTTACACAAACTTTCATTAATTTTTTTTCCTGTTTTTCTTTGTGCAGTCTCAAGCATCAAGACCAGAACAGTCCGTAATGCAAGCCTTGGAGAGCCTAACAGAAACTCAGGTAAGCATCCTGTTTGTGTGTGCGTGTGTGTGTGTTCTGAAAGCTACCGTCTAATAATGTAACCCGAGCTGCAGACCTTCTGTGCACAGTGAGCATGAAAGGTTGCAGCCGTAGTTCCGTAACGGCGATGACGAGATATGACGGAGATGAGACGGGCAGCTCGCAAAAGCCTCTTTGCTGTCTAATCTCAGGCTCTTAAACAAGGCGAGCCATGCTAGCAATCCAGCGAGAGCTGTTAGGATATAATAAGAAGCAACACTCTTCTGTATCCTAGTAACATCTATGCATGTGTGTGTGTGTGCATGCAGGAAACAAGGGTGAGCACCACACAGGTTTATTTTTAAAGCTGCAGAAAGGGCCAGCACTTACTTCCACCTTTCTGTTTGTACCTTTTATATCTACAATCTCCACTCCTATGTTTCACACACTAACAGACACGAGCATGCACTGGTAAGTTTCCAGGAAGAGCGCTGTGGCTGTCTGGAGATTGGGTGAGCTGAGGTCTCACTCATAAACAGAGTGCTGGATCATCAGAAGACAGCCCTCTAACTCGGTATTAGCATAGAGTTCCTGGAAGCTTTGCATGCCTACATGACCCAAGCGGGGCCTATGCACCCTGTGCTTGGAGTGAAACGGCTCTTGTCGACTTGCTTAAATACAGTATGCATTTGAGTCAGTGCGGCATGACTCACCAAAATGATCGATAGTGAGAATGAAGCGAAAAAAAAAGGTTCTGTACTGGCCGTGGAGAGAAACTGAGTGAGAGAAGACGCGATAAGGCTGAATGCACACAGACAACAGTGTGACGTAGGAAGTACTCTGCAGCTGACTGCCTGACTCAGATCCACTTCCTTTTGCAGCACTGGTTAACTTTGAGCCGTATGTAACTGCATCAGCATTGCGCAGCTGACTGATGTCAAAACAGTGCAAGATGGTGAAACGGAGCGCTGATGCGAGCGAGGGAGGAAGAGGGTTGGTTGTGCGGAGGTTAGGTCCTGGCAAATGTCGCACTTTACGATGAAACTTTATCTTAGGATGTGGGCTGTTCTGAGATACCGAAGTATCTGTATGGCTCCTTTCCCTGCTGATAGTTTTTGCATTGGAAATCCTCCCTTGTATGTGTGTGTGTGAACGCAGCGTGCGCCTCGTAGCACTGACAGCAGATGACTGTGTGTGTAGGTGTGTGGACATGTGCATGGTTATCGCTGCAAATGTGTGTGTAAGGCAGAGTGTTAGTGGGAGGGAGAGAAGCCTTGCCCATCATGTGGTACGCCTTTGCTGGGCAGCCAAGAGTGACTGTCATCTTCACCAGAGGCTGATGATAATTCAACAACCGACCCACAAGAGCAAATTTCTCACTCTGTCTTTCTTCCTGACTCTCTCTCTCTCTCTCTCTCTCTCTGGCCACATAACCCCGTTTCTGTTAAAGACGTTTATTATGAGTCAGATGCTTCCTTTTTCTCTTGCTTTTCTCAAAAATGGGTTATCACATATTACCACATTCGTACCTTTCGATATTAATAATTATATTTATGTTAATCATCAGGGGCATGGGGAGAATAAAGGGTTAATGCAAAAAAAAATACATTTGAGGAGGCAGGAGTGTTCAGATAAAGGCATGAAGCTGTTTTGTGTTTTCAAATTGATCCCATTTCATAATTCATGAAGTGAAATGGAATAATATAGATTGCAGGGAGATTACGGATCTGAGTAAGATTAGGAGTAAAAACACAAAAGCTTTCCCTCATTTCCTTTCTCCCCTCCAACTCTGGGGCTATCAAAAATCAATCAATGCACTTAGCTCTTAAAAGTGTCTGACGCAGAAACTGATATGCCCATGCACCCAGAAATAGCCTGAGGGAAATTTGGGGGTGGTTCTCGGTAATGGTTACCATAGATAACGTGTGTGTATTACACCCTAATAAGCGCACACTCCTGCAAATATCTAAGGTTGTGCGAGGTCTCATTACAAGATCAGGTGTGTCTTCATGGAATAGCTGAGTGTCTCACCTTCTGTCTTCTCCTTTATCAGGATTCTGTAGAAGTGTCTGAATCTGTCTCAGACTCTTGTATCATAAGTTAGAGGGGAAAATGTTTTATGGAAATTGACTTCCTTCAATTACTGAAATAGGCTTTTTTCCCCTTCGTCTTTGCCCGGTGTCGTCCTCTTTCTCCCTCTCTTGTTTATGCTTAACGGCTCTCCCAGGGCACTATAATTTAAAAGTTTCAGCTGCCTCTGGACCGTGGTTTCTGGCTTCTTTTGCTGCCTTAATTCCTCATCTGGCATCTCACTTCTTGCATGACATCTAAGCTGTATTAAGCCACTGCCTCCTGACAGCCCATCAAAAAGCAGTTGCCTGCACAACTTTCTTCTCATTCTATCTGCTAAATAGAGGTTGTGTGCAGAATATATTTGCACACACACTGGAATTGGAAGGATGTACTTAAGATGATTTCTGATCCTGGGGAAAACGTCTGTACCTAGTAGTAAAATGAAAGTATGCCTATATGACACAGTGAAGGCGATATTTACAAGTTCCCTACTCTTCATCTATTGATCTCTTTATTTGACAGAAAGTGAAGGATTATATGTTCTTCTCAGCACACAGGGACTATTTGCTCATTGATGCACATTGATGCTCGAATAAAAGCCAACCAGGCAAGCAGGGAGGCAGGCATCACCCTTACCATCCCCCTCCTGCTGCCCTTCCCCCATACAGCCACCTCTTTGTTCCTGTCTTAAAGCATGAGCACCAAACCTGCCCAGCTGGCAAACTCTCCACAATGACTGAGGGCCGCTCTTTTCGTTTGGTACTCTCTGTCTTCGTCTTCCATGCTCCCACTGGCTGCAGTCATACGTAGCCATAGTGGTGCATCCTGCTTTCAAAATCAATGCGCTGCCCAGCTTCGAGGTGGGGTGGGGGGTGGAGGGGGACACAGCAGGTTGCAGATTGACAAATTTAGCTTTGAACAGTATCACAGATCGCTTTGGGAAGAGGTTGTGTGTTGCCATTCTATATGTCCCACTGGAATACATACTTGCATATCTGATCCACTTTTCTTGCTCCCCCTCTGTCCAAAATGCGCTCCCCCCCTCCCCTTTACTTTTTACCAGAATAGTGGCAGGCTTGGTAAGGCTCCATTTTGTCACATTGTCTAAGAGCAGACGTATGCATACTAATAGGATTTAACAGTCTGTCAGGAGGCACCTCGGGGTCACCCTTACCTCATTTCCTGTGCTCTGCTTCCCTCAGGGAACGCCACAGCCAGCCTGACAGGTGGAGGCTTTGGACAAGTCATTCGGTCACACATCTGATTGTTTTCATGTGTGTGAGAAACTTTAGGCTGGGGATGATTTATGGGAAGTCTACATATGGTTAGAAATGATTTTAGAAGAATCGTTTTTTGCTTTTTTTTTTTTTAAAGAAGTGATCTTTAAATCTGTGCACGTCTGGGTCTCTGCTCAAACCTGTGTAAAACAGCTCAATGCAGATGGTCAATATGTTTCTCTTTGCAGTCCTGCAGACTGTGCACCACCTTATCTAGATGCTAGTTAATCAGTAGGATTGGCATTACTAGAAATCATTGAAGAGTAATTGTATTGAGGATTTGGGAGAGCAAGGAATTGAAAACTGACTGACTTACTCTAATGGTCAATGTGAGAGGACCCCCCTCCTTTTATTGCGCCCACCCCCACCCCATCCTTGTCACTGCCATTGAAATAAAGGCATTTTATATGCATGTGGCTTAAGAGAGGGAGTCTTTGCTCTTTACTATGGTAATTTGCCTTTTTTTGTTACCTCAATGAAAGCTACAGAAATTAATTTGTTGCTGAATGTCTAAATCAAATTGTGTACGGAAGAAAAGACAATGCTGTTCTAAAGGCCTATTCAGTCTCTGTTCATGTAAATCCCGGCCTTGAAAATTGCATTAATAAGCTGATCACGCAGTATTTTTGCACCTGTGTAATCCCCTTTGTGATGCTTAAACACACAGTTGGAGAGGGATGCTGGAATGGGTTTAGGGAATCAAGGTGTGTTGTGGGGCAATCAAGGGAGAGCTGGGCTTTACAGCGGATTTCATTGTCCTATTGTGTATATGCATCTGGTCGCATGGGTTTATGTGGGTGTGTGCATGTGCCAACATCCATTTTTAATGTCTATCTTTGTGTGTTCCCTCGTCGAGCAGCCAGGATAGTCTTATTTCTTTTTATTTGAGTCGTGACCGTCATTGTTTTTCATTCCCCAGCGACACAGTGCTTTTGTGATTCAAGTATCAGGCATCGTGACTAGTGGGGCTACCGTGTGGGAGGGTGGAGGCCAGGAATATCATGCCTGATAGCCATTGACTTCATCTAATGAAGTCAGTTAAGAATATGCTGCTGTAGAATTAAATCGAGGGGGAGGTCAAAAGACTTAGGATGGTACAAAAACATGGCGAGGATGCTTTACATAAGCACCACTGAAATTTCCTGACTGCCTTTCTGAGTTTCTGTCTTCGTGCCATCCCCATAAATCCCCCGTCTGCCTTCTGGTTTGGTAGATAGTGCAAGTTATTGATTGTTTTTTCTCCCTCTCTCTTTCTTTCATGATCTGTTATATTGCACGTTTAGCTTGTGTATGTCTGTAAAAAAATACTATCAATAGTATCCTGGTGTGATCAAGACATTTAGGTAAACAGGCAGGTTAAAAAAGCTTTTTGAACTGTGCTTTTGACCTTGCTGTCCGACAGGTGAGCAGCTGCAGTGGAACCAGAACATGGCTGGAGGAGACTTCCTCCTTCTGTCATGGCTTCCCTCTCTCCACCCTCCTGTCCCGCCTCTATCCTCTTTTCTCTGGCACAAAGCTGCTCAGTTGTTCATGAATGTCAGCTCAGTGCTGCCAGCACACTCCAACCCCCCTGTCTCCCTCTCAACCTTCCTCAGCCTCCCAGCTTCCCTCTTCCTCCAATACGCCTTATCTCTCCCCCTTTCTTCGCTTAGTGTGCAAAGGAAGAACGACTGCAAATGAGTTCCTTGAACCACAGGGACCCCAATAAATAAAACTGTCAGCCAGAGATGTCGAAAGAAAAGAAGGAGGAAGGAGCCAGAGGCACACTCTCGCTGAATATTTCATCACCCACCAACACCACTACCCCTCTGACACCCTACCCCCATTGCCCGCAACACCCCCCTCACGCTATCCTCGTTCACTCGTCTCTCATGCCTGCCATCCTCCCCCTCTTCTCCCTCTTCCTGCATCTTGCACACCCCCCACTCAACACACACACACACAGCTGCCCCTTATCATATTCTTCCCCATTATTGCATAGCAACCACAGCCTCCTGCTAAACAAAATACTACCTCCTGGACAACAGCGACTAAAACAAAGGGCTCCACGCCGTTGGTTCTGGGATCAGTTGTTAAAGTAGTGGCTGTAACGTCATCTATCAGCACCAGGACCCTGTTTCAATGATGCTTGCTGCAGAAGGAACTTGTCTATGCAGTTCCTGCGGAGTATAATCAACCGTTTATGCTATCAAGATGCATACACCTGGCACTTCAGGCATCAATTCCTCATGTTTTTGCATGCTGTATTAGAGAGAGAACAATGATGGGCTGGGCTTTATCTTCCCTCTATCATAACGAACGTGGGACCCTCCACTCTTCTTGCCTTGTGGCTCTCCTGATTTTCCAATACAAATCGTCACACATTGAGCATGCTGCAGAGAACAAGGTGAAAACATGAATAAAGGGTTAGAGAATTTAAAAAAAGCCACAAAGCCCTCTTTTGTTTGTCTGTGATGTTTCAGAAAGCCCTATGTGGTGTTTGTCCTGACGTCAATAGTAGCCAGCTACATCGGCTGTCTTGGCTGTGCTCCTGAGAGCAGACAGGCATGTTTGGACTGGAGCTGAGCTGCTATCCGAGACCTCTGGGAATCATTCGCTTGCTAGCCAACTCTCCAGCACCGCAGAGCCGCTCCCACTTCTCAACACCCCCTCCTCTAGACACACATGTACACATACTCTCCATTGGATTTCCTCCCCTTGCTTCTCTCACAGGCTCTGTCCGTCTGGAAGAGGCTTGTTGTTACACGATCACTAGCCAATCTAGCCTCTGGCAGGCAGGCCCTACTGTATCATCCTCCGCCTCCTCCCTTCCCTCAGGAAACAGGCACTATTTCAGGTGTTCCACTCCACAGCTTCCAGCAACACAAGCTGTTCGCCTTTTTTTGCTTTATTTTTCTCTTGCTATGCTGTAAATTGTCTGGGAAACAATATGTTTGAAAAAGATAAATTTCATACCTGAAAAGTTTTTTTTTCTTCTTCTTAGGGGCCATAAAAAATAACCACAAAACTGTGAAAGTAAGCGATCAGTTCATCGTTAAGATGTCCTCTGTCATTTTCCCTGCTAATGTTTATGTGGGTTTGTGGCCTTTTAAATTTTCTAGCCTAAAGTCAACATTGTGGTGGGCGGTGTGTGTGTGTATATATGTCTCTGGAGACCCCAGATGAGTCACATGCGACGCTTACACAAATTTTTAGCTCTCATGCATGTAAGACTTAACACCACTTGTTTCAGCAACTTTATAAACTGACTTTATGACTCAATGACAGTGAGTCTGAGACCAGGAGTGACAAAAATCAAGTGGATGAGGGAAGAGGGGGAAAAACACCACCAAAAATTGGGTGTGAGGACAAACGCTTGCCTCTCTCTTGGGCTATTTTGAAACCTGCCTTGTGGTGTTGGGAGCTCAGTAGGAGTGCATGAATTTCATCTTGGTGGTTTTGAATAATCCACACTAGTCATTATAAGGGTAATCAAGCCTCCTCTTTGTTTCTCCTGCTGCCACTCACTGTCATCGGCTTTTTTTCTCACTTTCTTTTGCACACAAACAGGAAAAAAAAATAGTGAAGCAAAAGCGTAGAGCAGATCTTTTTTTGGAAAGATTCTATGGCAAATAAGCACACACATTGTGTACGCTTCCTGATGTAGGATTGTAAACAACAGATTTCTCTGTAGCTGCAGTTGGTGGCTCTCCAAAGATAAAATCACATTTGTAGATGTAAGTAAAACCTGGTTTCGTAAGACCACAAGAGACGGACCCTTACGCCACATGGGAAATGGAACCCGTCTCTTCTGGGCTTTGACTTTGTATGGATTTGTGTGAATACAGGACCAGAGGTTCTGTCGCCCAGAGAGACAGATACTCATTTTACACCCACCCCACTCACTTCTCGAAACACTGGGTTGATGATCTCCCATGGGGGGTCTGAATTTGTATGCATATCTGTTTGTGTGTTGTGGGCTTGCAAACGTAGACTCATTCTTCTGACAACTGTCAGTCACTGACAGTCATTGTGTCCTCCTCCCCCTCCAGTTTTCTCTTTTCTCTCTCTACCCCCCACCCACTTTTGAATTCTGTCGCCCCCTAGGTCTTACACATACCTTCTCGCCATCACACAACCTTTTTGAATGTGGAGTTTCCTTTGACCATCTCACAGCGCAGCCTGCCCTGTTTTCCTCCACACTTCACACCCCGCCTGATGCCTGCTGAGTTTATTACCTCGTCATGATGGGTAATCATGGCGGGTGTGGACTGTATCAACAAGCCGTTAGCGGTTGAGTTAGCGGTTGAGTTTCCCTTCACCTGCCTCTTCCCTCGTTCCATCCTCTTTTCCACACCATGTCAATACCAATGGGCAAAGGTCACCCTGGCAACAGAGAGGCTGCGGTCGATATAGAAAGAAATAAGCAGAGAAACGGGAGAGAAATGATGGCAGGCTAATTTTAAGCATTTTAAGAGCACACTCCAAAAACTGCATAGTCTGGGAGACCTGGGGCATTGCTTGTGTTTGCTGTCTCTCTATTTTATTTGTCATTTATTTTATTCTCCATCTCCTGCCATCTTTTGTTCTTGCCAGTGTTGTCATGTAGATTTAAGGTGCTTACTCTCTTCCTGTGTCGTCCTCCCTACCGCTCCATGGACTGATAGCATATTGGCAGAAGGCCTTGGTGAAATGCTTTTGGATAGATGCGTCACTTTCTATTTACCACTGCTGGCAGTTTCTGCGTGTGCTAACTTTAGACGCCACTGCTGCTGAGTCTTCAAGAGCCAAAGAAGCTTTGTAACCCCTAAGTGACGCTAACTAGAAACCCCACCACCACCGTAACCACACAGAAACATACACACTAGCACAAATCTTCTAAACGCAGGAGTGAAGCTGTGGGCATGCAGGAGGAAAACAAAAGAATGTTTATTTATTTCGGATCTTCCAGCCAAATCATGACAACTCGGCCGGCTCTGCATGTATTTGTGTGTTTCCATCCGGGCCATGGGTGGGTCAGCGAAGGCCTCCACACTTGGCCCTTGTTAACTGCTGCCAGAGGTCCAAAAATGGGCAGCCCTTCCAGATCCGCTGCACATACACAGACAATTGAGTGTTGTGTGTTTTAAAAGCAGGCGGGGTGTGTTTCCTGAACGTGGGACTGATTTTTTCAGGCTATGGGCCAGACAGAAGGGTGGCTTTTGTCTCTGAGCTGAATGACACTGCTGACTAAGAGCAGACTGCTGGGCAGTTGAAAGCAAGCAAAAGTGGGCTCTATTTGTGTGTGTTTTCCAATAGGGCTCTTATCTACAAGTAAATAGACCACTGTTAGAGAATAGTGAATGGCTGCATGATGGTCTAATGCTGTCCGTTAATGTCTCTGTGAGTGGCGCAACTCAAACCAGTGTCATGTCTGTCTGAACTGCTATCCATGGAACAGACTATTTATTGAGCATCTATAGATGGTCTTTGTCCTTTTGCGTTTCTGTCCATAGTTTTATTTCTCATACCAAAATCGATTTAAAATATGTAGAGCTTGCTTGTCAGACTGTCATCCCATCTATTAAAGTTGCATTTATAGTTTACATGAAAGCAAACAAGCCGATATGCTCAAACAACCTCTGTTTTTGTCTGTGCAGGTCAGTGACTTCCTGTCTGGCCGCTCCCCCCTCACCTTGGCACTGCGTGTAGGTGATCACATGATGTTCGTCCAGCTCCAGTTGGCGGCACAGCAGTCTGGAGGACCCCAGCTTCAGCACAGGCACCTCATCACCCGGGGCAACACAGAGACCGCCATGGCACAGCCCACAGGGCAGCCCTGTGTCCCCCATCCTCACCCGCACTCCCACCACCACCCACACCATTCACACAATCACCCCAGCCCCCACTTGTCCCAACCACACCCCGTCCCTTCTCCCCCCTCATCCCCAGGCTCCCCCTCTTTCCCCCTACCCTCCACACACCATCAGCCGCTCCCTCCCTTGTATCACCAGTCGCCCTCTTCCACCCACTGTAGCCCCCCTACTCCTCCACCGCATTCTCCTCGCCCTTCTCACATCCCCGGGGGTCTCTTCCGCTCTCCAGCTCATCACCACCACCATCATCACCACCACCACCACTACCACCAGCCCTCTACGGGCCAACCCAGCCACGACATTGGCCAGGTCAGCCCTGTAGCCCCAGTCCTCTGCCCTGAGGTAAGAACTGAAAAAGATTTTTACCTCTATATGTCTAGAATCTCAGCAACTGATTGTACTACAGGTTCTTAGTCTTCTAATGAATGAATGATGTGTTATGATCACTTAACCTGCACACTCACAAACAAATCATTCTCCATTATATTAATCAGCCTAATGAAGGATAAATCTGTTGTTTAGTCTGATCTGAAGAGGGCTTCCACATGAATGTGTATGTGTGTTCTCTAATCACAATCAATCTAGTTGTCATTGGTGTATTTTCACACTTAGGAACATTCACGGTACTGGATAAATTGGGCTTGTGAAAAAGAGCATGAAAGATCGAGAGAATCAGAGCTATTTTTTTTGCCATTCATTATCAGTGTCACAAAGCTTCATAGCTATTTATTTAACTATGGGTAACTTTAGGAACAGCACTTAAAGTGTATCTCCCTCCCCGACTTGCTGTTAGTGGAAAGAGGGAAAAAAGAAGCAAATGTAAGTGGACATTGTGCGAGAGATGGTTCACAACAGGAAAAACAGACAGACAAAGTTAATAGTGAGAAAACAGACATGATTCCTTATTCCACTCGAACACAAACGCAGATCTTTGTCTGGTTTTTGGTTTTGCTATCATGTCAGTTGATAAATTTTTAGGTAAGCTCAAGTGACTTCACAGGATGGTTTTGATTTCTCCATTCGTTTCCATTCACAGCTTAAAGTAACTTGATACTCTTTAGTCTTTTTAGGTGCATGGTGTAAATTCAACTTTCCTGTTTTCTTGGGAAACATAGACAGTAGCCTTACCTATAAAAGGTTAATCACATACTGCTTTCAGTATATTCACTTTCAGAACTCATGAGAGTTTTTGTGAATGTTTATGCGCATGTTTCCGCTCAGGGTTTCAGGTTTTCACAGCTCATCTTATGTAAACATGTATGTGTTGCTTTTTGCTCATTTTATGTCTCAAATTGTTCCCACAGGCTAACTGCAGTCCCAACAGCCCCAGCAGCACCAGTTCCTCGCCACGCTCCCGTAAACCTGGTGCCATAATTGAGAGCTTTGTCAACCACGCTCCCGGAGTCTTCTCAGGGACATTTTCAGGTGAGAAGATACTGAGGTGCTGTTGTGATTTAATGCTGCTCGGTGCAATAACCAGTTAGATGGCGCTATAAGCACCTGTCATTGGAACAGGACTGGTTGAAAAGTTGTGTGGATCAATAAAGACTTTTTTGTTAAAGGTCATGTTTGTGTTTGTTTTTTTATTTAATTTTTTATCCATAATCAAACCTGGAACTTCACTGATTTGTATTCTTGCTCTCTTACAGGCACTTTGCACCCTAACTGCCAGGACAGCAACGGTCGTCCACGACGGGATATTGGTACCATCCTGCAGATCCTAAACGACCTTCTGAGCGCCACACGCCACTACCAGGGCATGCCCCCCTCCCTCACTCAGCTCCGCTACCAAACCCAGTGTGGCTCACCCACCTCCCCATCCCCCTCGCCCCCTCCTTCGCCCTCAGTTGCTGGCACAACTGGCCTCTCTGCCAAAGCTACCTCTGTGCCTGCAGGCAGCCCTAACAGCCCTCCTCCAACTCTTCATCCTCTGGTGCAGTGCCAGAACCAGATCCGCATGTGCAGACCCCCTGGTGAGTGAGTCTATTCCACACACCCTGTCTTCATGCAAGCATGTGATATAGACAAATAGTCAACCCCCATGAACATTTAGTCATTGTGCATCCTTTGAAGCTTATGTGCCTTCATGAAGCAGATGTTTGTGCAGTTGCTATCGCTTCGAATGAGTGAGTTTGTGTGTTTATATGTCTACATGTGAATTTTACCATAAATGACAGTAGAACCCACCATTTTAGTATTTTAGCTCCTCTGCAAAATACTGAAAATTGTATCGCCTTTGTCTTTTTGTATCTTCTTATAGCACATCATGAGTATCTCTGTTGGGATTATTTTACATCACTGTCTGAAAGTGCTTATTCTTCATCTTTAAAATACTGACAAAGTAAGAACAGAAAAGTCAGATTAAAGAACAAATACAGTCATGCACATGTCTCTTGGGTTTTTGAAGCAGATGAGAGAAGGAAAAGGAGCAGAATCTCCTTAGTAAGGCAATACAAGCTTCAGCCTGTTCAGTCAGGCTTCACTTATGTCAGCAGAGTTGGCTTTTCTTTTGTGCGTCAAGGAGCGAGGTTTGCCCCTTCAGGTTTGGGCTGGGCTATGTTTAGATTAGATTAGATTAGGCTTTGGGTGATTTAGCCCATGTCCCAAAAGAAGAGCTGCAGTTGGGGCATGTAAGTGCTGGAGACACCTCGGCATACCCATCCCAGAGGGCCTGGGTGGAAGTCGGTGCGGTGTCAAAATCTGGTGCTCGAGGGCTGCTGTCCTGCAGGTTTCAGACATTCCTGCATCAACATACCTGACAAATGAATGGATCATAATGTCAAATTTGAATTGAAGGTGTTGGGTCCGTTGATTTGAATCGGTATGTTGTAGCAGATTAGCCGGATAGCAGTCCTCAAAGGCTGGAGTTTGACAACCCAGGTTTAAGAATTGGGCTTGAATTTTTTATGAACATAATTTCTTTGTCGTGACATAATATTATAGATGTCCAGAACTGATAACATTCAGTTAGCATTGTAAGGTTGGACTGAGGAAATCAAACACGTGTTTGGGAAATTTTGTGAAAATATCACCTCTATTTGCAGATCAGGATCCAGTGAGGCAATGCTTAATGTTGAACTTATTTCAAATGTATCATCTTCCATTGTTGTCGTTTTGGTTTGGTCCCATGTGACAAGCATGGTGGAACACTTTCATTTGCAACAAATGAGCACAGACTCACCAACAATGCCCAGTGTTCCACCACATCCTCCTGAGTGCTTTTACAAGTGTTCAGTGGACAGTTGGAATAACATGAGCTTATTTTCCACACTCGGGGAACACCATTCCTTCTCTTGCCCCACCTACATGCTCCTTCTCGTCCTTTCCCCTCCTCCTCTTCCACTCTTACCAGTTCTCTTCATCTGCACTCAACAACCCACGCCACTGTTTCTCCCCATTTGCTGTCCAAAAACAGCCTTGTCTGTATAATCCATCTCTCTGTCCTCCTAATCACCCCCTTCCTTTTCCATGTCTGCATTGTGCATCAGTACATTGTCTGTGTTCGTTTGGCCTTTAAATAGATTTATTCCAAAATTGCTGCTCTGAAAAGAATTTGCTTTGTGGAGTTGAGGGCAGCCAGAGGAGGAGGAAGACGGGGGTTGTTAAAACTACAACACTAAGTCTCTATTCATCATATGGTTGTTTATATCCTGCCCATCAGTCAACAAACTGTTCACCTCTTAACCAAGGGCAAGGGGGTGAAGGAATAGCCTGTCCAATGACAGTTTCCCATCTAACTGCCTTGTCCTGCTCACCATGTGCACCAGACAATGGATGTACTGGTGTGGACATGGGCCATGTGCCTGCTTGTATCCTGTTCCACATGGGACCTGAGAAAGCCGATGACTAAGCGCTCAGGCGGTCTTATCAGCTAACACCTGATGGCAGACTTACTTACTGGACTTAAAAATACAGCTTAACTGCTTCACAGAAAGATGCCTTCATTCAGCTTTTCAGCTGCTTAACAAAAGAAAGGGAGAAAAAAAAGCACCTCTCATCTGCGTGAAAAGTGGTGCGCAGTCAAACTCTGGTTGAGACAGCCTCTTCAAAATGTCACATAGCTCGGCTGTCTCCCAAGAGCCTTTACCTTTTCCACTTCAAGTTAATACGCAGGGTGGAAATGACAAGCGTAAACAGAAAGCTGAAATACACACACACATACAGACACACATTCTTAACCACAGATGCTCTGTGAAAAGCTTGTATGACTAGATTGGTTTCCTGGTTTTGTTGTATATTATTGCTGAGTTAACAGGATGAGATTTGTCCACACAGGGCTTGTGTGGAGGGTTTAGGCCCGTCGGGTAAAACTGATTGTTAGCTACATTCCTTTACCCAGAGGGAAGGTCCTCCCCACCATCCCCCTCTATGCTGCCCCCTGACAGGCCTGCATTGTGTGGAGGCTGGGCAAAGGGACTGCGTAAATGCTGGACCATTATAGGGCTGGGGGGGGATTATATGTACGCCTTTTCGCTCGACTCTCACCACAGCTGCTTTAGTTCAACACAGCCACATAGAGAGGAGCAAAGTAGAGGCTAAATTAGCTCTGAAAGCTTCTCCAGAACCCCCTCTTTCTCTCTTGTGTCTCTTCCACATCCCATGCAGCACCCCTTGCCTCCTTTTGATTTGTCAGGTCGTGTTAGCTTTGTGCAGGCTAAAACCGGACAAGCGATGGGAAAGGGGGAGGGCACAGAGAATGAGGGAGCCGGAGAGACAGATCCTTTGCCCTTAACCTCATTGAATCCCGTATTTAAACCCTGACCTGCTTGGCCAAGACACGGCACTTGATCCACTAGTAGACTTAACTCCTCTCTATGTGCTAGGATACACGTGCACTGTTAACTCAACGAAAAGCCTGGCAATGCTCTTTGACTGCAAAGGTATCCAGGAAAGCCAGCCAAGCACACCAGGTGCCCTTTCATTATCAACAAAGAGAGTAATAGGAGGAGAGCGAATGCAAATGAACTCTAAGTCATTGAAGAGCTTGTGTCCCTGCACTGCCATCGGTGCCCTTTCCCTGGTTGTCACAGGGCTTAATTTGCTCCGATTTGATTGGTTCTTTCAGTATGCGTCTAATTAGTTAGTTTAATTGTTGATTTGGAGTTTAATTTTAGTGTCCGGAGTTGTGTAGCTTCTTTATTTTTTTAAAAAAACGATTTTTCTAGGCTGCATGATAGAACTGCAGGACTGTACTCCTGAACAGTTTACCTTTCCTTATTTCCCATAGTGTTTGAGCTTCTTTAGTGTCTTGGAGCCATTTATTTTCACTGAGCCAGTATGAGAGAAAAGAAAACATGTTTTGGTTTTTTATGTTTGTGTTTGAGCATCAAAGTGTTTAGATATGATTTTAATTATCTTTGAAAACAAAATAAATACCTCTTTTTTAAACAAAAGTGATGAATTATTTCATGAATTTTAAATCCACTTAAATGTTAATTTAACTGGATCTGACTAATGTTAAATGTTTAAATCCAGTTTAAATGTTATTTAGCTCCAGGCTTCATCGGAGTAACAAAGACTAAAAGGAAACTAAGCTGACTTTGCTGCAATGTGATTCTTATTCCTCTTACTCCTTCCTCCCTTCTGCCCCTGCTCCCCCGCTTCTTCTTCTGGCTCCCTGGATGCTGAGCAAACACAATGTTCTCTCTCCAAGATCACAAGATTTATCAAGACAAACAAACAAACAGCAATAAGACAACTGCAATCGAAGGCCAATCTTTGTACAATCAATAGGAGGAGAAGCTCCTTTAATCTCCCCCTGCGTCCTGTACACTGCAGCCCTCCTCCCTTTTTTTCTCTCCCTTCATTCTCTGGCTCTCCTCCCCCACCCATCCACCCTTTCTCTCCCTCCCTCCCTCCCTCCCTATCTATCTCAGTCCTTGCTGTGTTGCTGGGCTGGGCGCAAAGGCGAGGAAAACTGACTGACGCATCGATTATTCATAGATCAGCCCCTTTTTTCTCTGCCTGTTTTTCACCGGCTTTCTCTGCAGTGCCCAGTAATATCTACAAGCCCCCATTCCAAGTCTCTGGAGAAGAGTGTATAAGGAAGGAGAATAGAAATAAGCAGTTTAGGAGTTTTGGTCGCATTAACAGGAAGGGGAGTGGTACAATGATAAAGCAGGGTGAGGAGACAAGCATTTCCTTCCTCTTTGCGCCCTTAACCTGCCGTCTTTTTGATATCTTTCCCTCTGTGTTTCCATGAAAAGAACAGTTGTTGCATCTTTATTTGTGTCTTTTTTGTATCACAGTAGGTTCAGAGAGAATGGCTTGTCTCTATTTTACCTCTCATTCATTCCCACCATCTCTCTTAGTTACCTCTCTCTGGTCCTCCAAGATTATTGTGCTAACATCCCGAGCGTCTCCAATCAGGCTCTGGGCCAGCTTGTGTGCGACTATATGTGTGCATGTGCTGTGTGTATAGTCTGTCCTTTTTAGTCAGCCCTAATAATAGCCCCACTGTCATAAACATAGTCTGGAGATCCCTGCGGCCAGCTGTGTCCGGTCCAGCCGCCCAGGGCTCCGGTAGTGACGCTGATGAATGGCTACACACACACTCATCCACATGCATACACATTTGGTGTGGCTCCAAGTACATTCCCAGAGCTCTTGCCAAGCCAAAGGCCAGGACCTCCTGCCGCACCACCAAACTGCCCTTTACTGTGTGTGTGTTCTTGTATAATGCAGAGTTAAGTGTATGTGAACCACTCTACAAACCATGATCATGACTGAAGGACTGATGAAATAAAGAGACTCCAAAGTAAAACCTTTAATACAAACAGATTTTTGTTCATAGGCACATGCTGGCTTGTTGCTGTTTCATTATGTTCCGCCATATTTTGATCTCTCCTTCCCTTCGGAGCAGGGAATAGAAGGGGGGAGAAAGGCAGGACCAGAGGGGGAACAAAGCCTTCAAACTGCATATATGGATGTCACATGGAGCCGAGACAGTGGAACAATGGCTCTCATGTTGGTGGAACCCCCCCCTAACTAGCGTACCCTGCTCTCTAGAGATGACACACTGCCCTCACGCATTGTGCACATGGCATCTGGACACACTACACATTTATATGAGGGCAGAATGTTATGGCACAATATGGAAAAACCTGAATCTATTTGTGCAGCAATGGGAAGATGTTCTGTTCTGATAACCTTGTGTCATCATCCACACGCAAAAGAAAGGAAAAACAGACAGCAGTTCTCTTTAATTTGCACTGCCAGACAGTAGTGAATATGTATAGCTGAAGAAAAGGCCCCGTGCTCCTTGATCTGATAAGTAAAGGAGGGAAAGAGGTAAATTAGGCCCACACAGAGTCCGGGATTCATTCCGATAGGGTGGAAGAGGGAAGGAGGGCCCAATCGATTTTGCAAACAGACACCTACGGCTGATCCTTTACCCTCCACCCTCTTCCTCCATCCTTTTCTCCGTCCCCCTTTGCCCCTGGGGGAGGAATTCCTCAACCCTTATCGCCATCCCCCTCCTTCTGCCCACTCTCTCCCCTCTTTTGCACTGGACCTACCTAGCTGTCTCTGGGGAGTCATGTAGAAAGAGCCGGGAGAGGAGTGGAGGTAGAGGGGGGGCTTCACTGTGTGCCAGGGGTGAGAAGGAAGGAATAATGGGGGAAGCAGGGTGGGGTGTTCATTGAGCTCAAGGTTGGAAGCTAGAGCCATAAAAAAGAGGAAAGAAATGGAATTAAAAAAAATCAGTTTTAGCCTCTCTCTCTCTCTCTCTCTCTCTCTCTCTCTCTCTCTCTCTCTCTCTCTCTCTCTCTCTCTCTCTCTCTCTCTC
>JBAMHX010000016.1:20367610-20391025 GCA_037177515.1 Pseudomugil tenellus
TCCATCCATCCATCCATCCATCCATCCATCCATCCATCCATCCATCCATCCATCCATCCATCCATCCATTATCTGTATTGCTTATCCCAGTGAAGGATTGTGGGTAGCTGGAGCCTAGCCCAGCAGTTAGCAGGCAAGATGAAGGTTACACCCTAGACAGGTTGTCAGTACATCTGCAGTGGGGCCCATCCAATGAAAATATATACTTTTCATGTCCCATGCCATCTATCCCTAAAAGCTCTTTCTCACTCTTTTTCTACTTGTTGACAATGTCTTTGCAGAATGAAAAGGCCATAGTAAGAAATATTTTATGCTTGATCTCTTATTCAGAACATGAACTCCTCCAAAGCCGTTCAGCGTAGGTTACCATGGTGGGTTACTGGTAAGAAGTGGAGCAGCGTTATAGGTTGGAAAACCCAGTGTTAAACCTGAAGTTTCCTTTATAAGAGAAACCCAGCTTCTTACTTCAGACCTCCGGTTTGGTTTAAAAATAAACATATATGTTGGGTTAGAAAACAATTTACGATCTTGATGAGCAACACATTAAAACTTTCTATAGCTACATACATTTTTTAAATTGTATCACTAGGTGACAACAAAACAATAAAATGGATTAAACCTGACAGGTTTCATTTCTTGCACATAAACATTTTTGAAGAAATTTTTGTTTCAGATGCTGTCAAATGTCACAGCCCCCAAACACCCATGTAGGTTTATGTTGGCATGGTTGCTAAAAAGCACATTGTAGCTAGCCTTATACTAAATTAATGCAGATGACCAACAGAAAGGCTAGTGTACATGTACATGCTAGTGTACTAATCATAAATATCTAAAATAAATATCCCAAATATACATTTTCAACTTGCTAAATTTTGCAGCTTGAAAAAATCTAAAAGTATGACATTTTTTACACAATTAAAAGCTTTTTTTTAAACTGCTGAAGAAAAAAAAAACATTACAAAACAAAATAAACACATTCAAGAGGAAGTCAATTATTATTATAATGATCAATTGTGAATTTACTTTGACTATATCAAAATGCTTGAGTCGATGTTTTCTTGTGACCTTCTTAAAAGCTAAAAATGTAAACACCTAAATAATAGTCTAGTCCAATTCTTTTATTTTTGTAACAACTTATAAAACACAACAGTAGGTTAGGTTTTAATAAAATAATATAAAACCTTATTGGCTTAATCAGTTGAATCAGTTTTATTTCTGACACAAGCCAAAAAATTAGTGACTGTAAAAGTAAAAATACTTTTACGTTTTTTTTTTTCATCTTTTAAAAGACACCCTCACCATTTACCAATCAACCAAAGTTACTCCTTCATTTGAAAACATAAGCAGCTGAAAAGAAGCCTAGCTGATTTTTGTGAAATGATGTTGCGTTGCCTCAGGTACAAGAAAAAATAAACCAAAAAAGAGAAAGAAGACGGATATCAACACCAGCTGGCAGCACAATGACAATGAAATAGAATAGGACTGGGGGTGTACATTCAGATGTTTGGAGAGAATGGGGGTAGAAAAAAGAAGGATGTTACTAAGGGCACAAGTGTCATAACATTCGATTTTTAGGTCTTGGCTGAAATAGAGTGTCATAACCCCCAGTAGCCTACAGCCAGAAACACACGTATTCCTGCCTTTTTCATGTGCAAGAGAGCTTGGTTAAAATGATCTGTAGCTATTTATATAATCTATAGTAGCTCTTAAGTTCCTCATAAGCTCCTCTTAAGTTCACTGTTCCAAGGTGACAGGTAGCTAAAGCCTAAACCAGCAGTCATCGGGCGAGAGGTGGGGTATATCATGAATAACTCGGCGGTCAATTACAGTCTAAATGCACACATAAAACTCAAAAGTATTACCTTCCAAAAAGTCTAATGTCCATCTCTTAAGCAAGAATATTATGGTCTCCAGAAAGTGATTCAGTGTGCTCCTAGCTCATCTTTCCTTTGTTTTTCTCCCTTTTTGATTCAGTTAAAAAAGCTGCATACAGATTTATCCAACTCTGTGTCCACAACTAAGCAAAACCGCCCTTTAAACTTTCAAACAGATGGAATTAAAGGAAAGGTGGAGATCTGTTATTACCCTGAAGGCAAAATCCTCACACAAGCCTCATTTATTAGAGGACGGGAAGGGATTTTAGTAGTTTGTCAGTGAGTGGTGGTGGTGGAAGGGTGGTTATAGACAATGAGGCACGTGCAACAGAGAGGCTTAAGAGGGGGCGTGTATGAATGCAAATAGGGGTAAACCCCAAGCTAAACGCCACCCACACTGACCTTGTGTGGCTCGCATCATGAGAGGCCTGGCTCTTTTAAATACACCTAATGACAAAGATCTGGCTTTTCGGACCAATAATCAATTATTCCCCCCACCCTTGTCTCCCACCCCCTCGTACTATAACCCCTTGAAAGACGAAGGACAGGTGCTGGTACCTCATGAGCTTTTGGCTCTGTAGAAACCATCATTAGTCCCCTTTACACCTCATGAATACATGAACAGAAACAGGAGTGCAAGGGGTGTTACTCCATGTTTGTCCGTGGTTATGATCTGTGATGATAAATCTATCAAATATACTGTTAAAATTGTGTATCTGCAGCAGTTTGATGGTACCTGTGCATTAAAAAATATTGTGTTGTTTTTTGTTCTGTTAAAACAATTTTAACCAATCTGTAAAGTAATGAGAAAGTAAGACACAATAAGTAGCATATATTTCAAAATATAAATACCAAGTACGAATGACGTTATACGCTCAAAAAAGTTGAATCAGAATATAATTTGGAGGTGCATTTATTTATTGGAATTACAATCTATTTAGTTCTTTTTTTCCCAATACTTATAATTCTGAATAATTCTTAGATAATTAAGGACACAAATCACAATGCTTTGACATACTGAGTCACATTGACCACGATTCCAAGTAGCTGAAATAGCAGAAATAAATTGGTATGTTTGATCTGTCAAGCTGTTTTAAGCATTATTCTGAAAAGTGGTATGTAAAATTATTCTTATTCTTAATATTATCATTATTATCATTATTCCCTTACACAAAAGGCAAATATGAAGATCTGCTAAAGAGCAACACAATTTTTGATTTTTTTTCACATCATTCATCACACATCCAAAATTTCTATTTTTCTAATTTCAGTTGCTAGCATGTGATGGAAAGTTGCATCACATTGAGGTGCCGTTAGGCAAAACGTAACTGCTATGTGTTGCTGTTTGGAGGAAATGTTGTGAGGTAAGGTTTTGTAGTTCTGAAATCCTGCAGTAACACACAATCAAAGCTTCAGGACTTACTTTTGATGTAAGTATTCCATCAAAATGAGTTAAAAGCAGATTAGGATCTTTGTTTGGCTTTACAGTTCAAAAGCTTTCAAACATTAAATGAAATATTACATGTAATGTGTCTAATTAATGTTGTCAGTGTTGTGATATGACATTCCGATATTTATTTTCTTTTCTACATTCATTTGTCAGATACTTTTATCCAAAGCGACATACATGTTCAATTAACCTAACATGTATGTCTTATGAGGAAGCTGGAGAACACGGAAATAACCCATGCATACACTGGGAGAACATGATAACTCTACTCAGAAAGGTTTAAACCTCCCTGCTGCTAAGGTTTGAACCAACAACATTTTTGCTGTGAGGCTGTGCAAAGCGTTACTCCACTGTGTAATTTTATATCCTCTGGAGCTTACTAGAGTTTCATCATCTGCAAACATTTAAACCCTAACCGGTTTAACTAGTACAATATGTTTTGAAAGATGCAGAACTGTTTAATTTCTTAAAAATTAATTCATTAATCATAAAGGGGTGACATACTTTCAGATTTCATGGGAGAATCCACAACCGCGTCACAGAAACTGCTTAGCAGGTGTGTTTTCTAACCCTGTGTGGAGGGTAGCGGCCAAAAACATATTTTACTCATAAATACAATACATTGCTTGTGTTAAAATTCTCTAATTTATAACTAGTTGGTTTTAAAACAGTTGCATGAAAAGTTAAGAGTGATAATATATATGACTCCCTAAAAAGTATTTGTTCAACATGTACGTATGAATGATTTACTGTTTCATCTTGGCTGAGTATAAATGCAAAAATCAAGACAGAATTTTGATATAATTTCAATTTTCAGGGTTTTCCAGTAACAAAAGAGGTGTGAGTGACACATCATCAGCCTTCCAGTAGATGCCATGGAGTGTGATCCGATTGTCCACGGTGGGATCAGTGGATCATCTGGGAACCTCCTGCTATGCTGCCATACCTCCCCCCTCTCCCAAAACAACAGGGGGGTTTCTGTTTCAAGGGGTGGGGGGGTGGGCAACGATCAATGGATATTTTGTTTTTTGTCTGTGTGCATGTGGACGGTTTCTGTTTTCCATTTTGCATTGGCGTGTTTCCATCTGTGTGTGCATTTAAGTGAGGCAGGATGGAGGAGAAGGGGGTGGGGAGGTTTTTGTTTAGTGCTTTGGTTGTGACTGATAGGGTGGTGGGTCCTGGTGGTCAAGGGCCCAGGGGACCAGCTCTGTGTTGCTGGACTCTGTAGAGAGACTTTCTGTTTCCCCATCGATCCCAACATGTCAATTAGACAGAATCAAATAAATGTGCTCTCAACCCCAGCAAGCTGGCCGTTCACAGAGTATTTAAACGACACCCACACATCAACCCCCATGTCATCGGAGCTGGGGCAATACCAAAAGGCTTTGTGGGTTAGAACTGACACAGAGCTTTTCTGCAACACAGATTGTTTTTCACTCTGACCCCAGCTTTTGCATTTGAGAAGTCAGAAATGTATGTGATGCTGCAGTCATCATGTAGGTGATTTACCTTTTATGGCTCTCACTTTGGCTTTGGTTTCTCTCAGAGAAAAACATCTGCAATCTACAAAAGTGAAAACAGGGCAGGTTGTTTTTCTTTTCAGAGAGATAATAATAGAAAAAAAGAAACCAATGCTGCCAGTTCTTGCAAAAATAGTGTCAGTGGTGTTTTTTTAAAAAGGAGATAAAATATAATTAGCAAAAATGACTAATGCATAAAGTTCATTTATTAATGCTAAAAAACAAGCAAACAGGGTACAAACACAAGTCGAAATACACTCAAATAGTGGCAAAACAGCCATGGATCAGTCACACAAGATGCAAAACATGTTTTAAACCACTGCAGAAATCTGAGTAGTTTTAAAAAACAGGCTATGAAGAAAATTACTGGAAAAGTGCCAGTTTATCTAAGACATGCTAAAGCATTGAAAAGTATGAACTTAAGATCTTTGTGACTCAAACTAAGAGCTTTTCCTGAACTAACAATTCATAAGTAAAGAACATAAGTAGAATGTGGTCCTCAAACATACTCAGGTATAAATATAAGGAAAAGAAAAAAATCAGACAACCTTTATCTGTAACCAGAACACAATTAGCTGGTGAAAAACGCACCCTGGCCAACTATGTAGATGAAGGATTCTTAAAACTTGTCAGGGCTACTTCCAGTTTGTGGGAATTTGTCTTGGCACATAGTTTATGGCTGATATTTCCAGGACAGGCGTCTTCATCTCCTTCTCACCAGAACGCAGGTATAATTCCCAAAATGCTTTTCTTTAAAGCTAGTTCAAAACATTCATGCTCCACTGTATCTGAACAAAGCCGACATGCATGGATACACGCAGACACACAGACTCGAACAGACATTTGAAGACCATGGATGAGACCATAAAATTGACTTTGTCCAAACAAGCCCACCATTATAGAGATAGATGGGGGTGCAGACTCTTGAGGATAATGACCGGGACAAATGAGTGAACCCCTGACTGCAGGTGATGAACCGATACTACCTCTGCTTCTTCCTCCTCGCTACATCGGGTCTCCTTCTCCATATTCCCGGTTCTCCATCAACTCAACTCTTTCCGCCTCCTTCCTCTGAGCAGACACCTCTCTGAGAGGTCACCCCACCCTCCTCCCACCCCTTCCTGTCTACCTCTCTGTACTGATCAGTAGGATTTACTGTGCAGTCGTCCACAGTTCTCAGCCGGTCACACACGCCCTCTGGGTCGATCCAGGTCGAAATCAATTTGTAAGATATTATGTATTGATCCCTTTGCTCTGTCCTGTCCCCCTCCCAACCCACTGTGAAGCCCTGGCAGTGAAGCTTATTGACCTACATGCACAATTCCTTGGATCATCATCATCATCACAGAAGAGTAGCCGTCTGAGCTAGTATTAGAGTTGGTGGCCTTAGGCTTTTACTGGTGACCGTCTGTTACGTCTGCAGCCCAAGACCGTCCACACAGCACCTCACACAAGATCTGTAAGGAGGACTGGTGTCCATACAATACCGGCCACAGCTGGTCAATACTCAATGCTTTCTTATGAAAAACATAGCTGTTTGAATGACTGCTGCCTCTTCTGCCTTTTAGTAAATGTATATCTTGCAGTGCTGCCCCCTTCCTCTGGTTTATTTAGCATATTTTGCAATGAGAAAGCTTAAACAAAGAACCCAGTTCTTCCACTGACCATTTCATGTTGCCATTTAGCTTAGCCAACAAGCTCTAAATCTTTTAGATCGATAGTTGCTCCCAAGCCTCTCCATCAAACCCACAAGTAAATAATTCAAATGAGATAGTTAAACCTCTTGGAATATAAATTGTAGGTGGTTGAGGGGGTGGGTGTCCTCATTGTGATTTGGATGCGCAATTTACGGGCATAACATTCACTGTCATGAACTGAGAAAAGAGGGAGGAGGAAGGCGCCGTCCATACATTTACAGGTTAAATCAATGGCTGCTCTGACTGGATAAATTGAGATTTGCAAAGCTTTTATGACTTTCCCATTACATTTACATCAAATATTCAGGAGGCTCGATCACTTTCCCATTAAGTAAATCATGGTATTACAGTGTTGTCGAAACAACACGGCAACTGAATTTCAACTTGGAGTCTAAAGCAGGAAAACAGCAGCACAGAAATTAGGTGATTTTATACATTATACTTTGCTGCATCACAAACAGCTAACAGAAAAATAGATGAACAGAGGTCTTACATGGCTGCTGCAGATAACACAAAATAAGGTCACGCACTAACTGGGGACAAAGCGCTATGCCAAGGTGAGCAATGGCAATGACATTTCACAAACTAGGCTAATTCCCCAGAAAATTTAGAAAGGGCAAGTTGCACATTATTGCATCACGATGGCGATCATGTTCAAAGCATATCACTCTTTTTAACTCCCTCTGCAGCTCATTTGCTCATGGACCAAGTAATGTTCTTTGTCTATGAAGTTCTAGTTGTCTCAGCAAACAGCTAAATTACCACGCACCATGCTGAGCTTTCTAAAACAAAGCTTAAAAGTGGATTTTTGTTGAAGTTACCTAGTGAAACAAAGCAACATTCCTTGAAGAGCAAATACAATTTTATTTCTTATCTATGCTAAACCTACACTGAAAGCCTGCATGCACATCTGTACTTAAGATAGTAGCAATACATCAATGCATGCGTGTGCTCAACAGAGAAGACTGGGATGCACAACTCCCTGCTAGGCGAGTGTGGGACGGCCCTGTGGAGTTTCCCAGTCATAATGTGGGATTCCCTCCGTTTACCCCTCCACTTCCTGTCCCAGCAAAGAAGCATGAAATACTCCTGTGGCAGGAAACATGTAACTACTTTGCTTTGTGACTCACCATAACCTCCAGCCAAACCCTCATCACTCCACTGTTTTAGAATGTGGATGTACCCAAGAGAAAATATAATGCGCTGAAATATACGGAAAGATTATTTCATTTGTTTGAGGGTGCACTACATATATTTTTATGTGTGAAGAACAATACCATGTTACTGCAGTTTAAGTTTAGCTGACACAAATAAAACAAAAAGTAACGTCTTGCTGCCCCAGGACCCAAAGAGATGTCAAAACTCTCTAAGGGAGCCTCTATTCTCTGCCAAAATAGAAATACAATGTGTCCAGGAAATAAATACTGACAGATCACATACCATTTCTGATTAAATGACAGAGATATCTGTTCGTATTCGGGTTAGTGTTGTTATGGGAGCCCAAAGACCAGCACAATATAGCAGGTCATTTGCGGGGAATTATTACTTCCCAATTAAACGACATTACTGATTTGCATGGGATTAACATTACAGTCTCTGCAATTATTGCAAATTACATGTGGTCCCTACAGATAAAACTAATCCCCTCAGAATAGAGTTTATAAAACCAAACAATACAGTGACCACTTAGCATGTCAGTGTGAGATTTAATTTCAAAGCAAAGTTTTTTCTTCTTTTCATTTCTTTTAGAGTTTCAAGAGATTCTAAGTTTGTAAAGCCAAAGAAACTGCTAGCTGTTCCTTATCTTAGCACTATAAAAATGAGGAAAATGCCTATTTTTCTTTTTCAAATGCAAAATAACAAAACAACTAATAAACTTACATATCTCTATGTATATTGCTAGTTCATTTCCTATCTTGCAGTCCTCTGCCTCCTGTCTTTGATACTTTATAGTTCTCCTCAACTGAAAAAAGTGTAGTAGTATACTCATGTTCAGCTAATACTTGTTTAAAAATTGTTTAAAATTGAGACAATAATGGTTTTTTTACTATACTGTTTTCTATGTAGCCTATAGATCAAGACATGGTTTGTGTATTTCCTGTATATGTGAGTGCATCATGTCCCCCGTAGCCATGTAAACCTTAATTCAGAATTAATATTTTCATGTCAACTCGAAGAAAAATACTTTATATCAGAATTATTTAATATGAAATGATTAATTCAGAATGTAAAAATAATGTATTGTGCAATAGACAGTGTATTGCACACGAATATGTAAATATAAAGCTGAAGACCTGCATCTCTGCCATAACAAGCGCCTCATGGTAAAACATTTATGTTCATCCACCAGCAAGTACAAAAGAACAAAAGACAAGATGGGACAGAATGTTTCTGTCATGAATTTGTTCAGTATTTTATTTCGGAATAGGTTAGCTCATCCTTGACCAGGAAGAGAGTGACTAGAACCTCAACATGAAATACACAAAGCATGAGCAGTGTCTCCTTATAAAGATTACTGCTGGAAGCAAGTCAGATGTGCAGCTAATTAAGGATCTAATGAAAAACCTCAGCTGTCTGTATCCAATATCAGCATAGATTCTCAAGCTGCTGGCAAGTATTTAAACATAATTTCTTACCTTTTTCACTTTAAAGAAATATCATTAGTTCTAGGGAGGAGTAATTAGTAACACTTCTTAAATTATTACATTTCTTTCTTCCTTCCAATTGCAGCAATTAGAAGCTGACATAGTTTTCAGAAAACATGAAATGAATCACTGTCCTTTACTGTCCATTCAAGGTTGTTATATGATGACACAAATTAGTTTCGTAATTCTTATTATGATTATTGGCAAAAGGTTTTGATGAAACACCTCACCTATTTAAACATATATTTACATTTAATCAATAATGTGCAAATATTATTAACTCAATTTATTCCCACTGGAAAAACAAACAACATGTTGAAAGCGAGAGATTGGGACAAATAATAAAAACGCTGGATAAGTTACTGCGCAAGTAAAAACATTAGTGTAGGGTATACTCTGTCTGTAGAAGGATGGATACAGAACCCCAGAAGCATTTGACATCTAACTGGGTTCACTGGTAGAGGTCAGTAACATGATTGGGTATAATTAAAGTGAGAAATTCTCTCAGATATAAAGATTGGCAGAGATTCACTAATCTGCTATAAACTCTGCCCAAAACCTGTATATTTTAGAAAAAATTGATGTATAATTGCAGAATTGATTATAAAGTTGTGCATAAATACAAATTTGTAGATTCTTGTTTGTTTAAAACCACACATTAAATGATAATTGAGTATTTTTTTCTGTTTTACGATTTTTTAAAGGCACAAATTCAAAAATCGCATTTACGATTTGTTCTTTATGATTACGGTTTCTTTGTTATGAATATACGAACCAAAAGCTGGGAAAGATGTTACCCAGGTAACAGACCTTAATAATAGACGAAAACTCGAGTCCACAAACTGTGCATGCCCCCCACATCCGGTCAACTGAGAGCTAGCAAGATGGCTGACTGAGAACGCAGCACCAACACAGAACTGTGTCCGAATGTGCACCCTACGTCCAAACCCCTCATTCACTCCACAGGGCTACACTACATAGCACACCATATAGTGCAATCTCACTACTTTCCTGCTGACACACATCACATGACTACCAGCTGTAACTATGGCAACCACAAAGGACTTGAAGGTGTCGTTTCAAATAAAATACAATTTTGTGTGAAAATGTTTAATTTACTTATATTGCATTTTATTATTTATTTGTATCACATTGATTCAATAAAAAGGGAAAAACAAAGGACATTTCACAAGGTCAAAAGTGGATGTTTGTGATCTATGCACCTCCAGACAGCACTTTAAAAAAAGCACGATTCTCTTCAGTAAATTATTGTATGAGCTCAGATGCACTTCTGGGAATCCTAGTATGTGAACACTGTTCATTATGCCATCCGCAAATGCAGGTTAAAGCTCTGCCATACACAGTGGCATCCAGAAAGGCAGCTGTCTTCTCTGGGTTCATCTGGGCAAATCTGAAACAGTCTAAAGAAAATGAAAAAACTAATCTGATGGGTCAGAACTGGAATTTCTTTTTGAAAACTATGAATTTCCCATCTTTCAAACTAAAGAGGATCGAACCAGCTCGTTACCTTGGACACTTGGAAAGCTCCCATTTGCACTGGTATTAGGCTGCATTAGTCCCTGGTGTTGGCAACTCAGGGCATTCCTAAGATAATAAATAGCGAGGAGAAAGAGACAAACTTCAGAGTTAGTTAGAGAGAAGCTGTGAGCTGCAGTTTGTCTCTGGCTACCTCTCCTCGCGAGAAAAAACTACTCACGTCTCTGTGTCTTCTATTTTTGCAGATATCTTATAATGTTTTAGGGTTTTAACCCTGACAATATCTGTAAAGACTCAGTCAATGCTGGCAAATACACATCGTTCTAGAGCAACGCCTGCTTCCAACCAGACAACAAATCTTTCACAGAAGGCCTTGTTTATTTTAGCATGATGATGATAAAGCACATACTGCATCCATCACAACAGTCTGGCTTTGGAGGAAAGTATCCAGGCCCTGAAGTGGCCTGCATGCAGTCCAGAGCTACGGATGGAAAACCTTTTGTGCATCAGGAAACAAAAAATCCATCTATCAAGACAAGAATGATGATAAAAAGGCTTGATGGACAGATAATAGTGTGTTACATGAATTGCATAGACAATCTTTTAAAGAAGGAAGGATGTTACATAAAGGTGGACATCATTATGTTCTAAATGTTTTGAGATCTGTCTCTGCTATCATTTTTACAATGAGCAAATGCTTACATGCTTACTTTGCCATGAAATAGTATAACTTTCAGTTTTAACATCTGAATTGTTTATGTTCTCCTGGGAATAAAATGTGGTTTCATGGTATTTGTAAATCATTGCATTATGTTATTACACACATATGAAACAGTCTTCTGTTTAGGAACTGAAGTAGTAAACTACAAATATTCATTATCATTTCATTATAGACACAAAAGAAAACCTTTTTTTCAATATTGCAAAATCAGCCACCCTTTTTTAATACTTCCTTACTCCCACCACTGAAGCAAGTTCCTAATTTAACCGGAGTGCACATAGTTTGCTCCATTACCTTGCAGCTGACACAGACCAGAGCTTTTACTGATACATTTGTTTTCATTGAGGCAGAAAGTCTTTCCACAATTGAAATTTTTGTTTAAAAAAGCAGACATGTATGTACAATAGAGGAAACTTTGTTACATAAATAAAGCTGAATTTGTATGCAATGGTCCTGATGATAAAACGGATGTTGAGATTTTTCACAGAATGAGTTTTATTAACTGTATTCACAGCAATACATTCAAAATAACCCCTTTAAATCTTTAAAGTCATTGTATCTGCCCTTATTTTCATTGTTTTATAAGAGCAGTACATTAGCGTAATTACTATTTATTCTAACTGAAATTAAAGTTAACTTTTACTTCTTTGCTCTTTCAGAATAAGTGAAAAACAACTAAGCGAAGCCCTTACTGTAAACTTAATAACATCATATAAGTGATGACTGACTGAAGACTGGCTGTTGTTTTGCTCTTTGAGCTGACTGTCTTGGAAGTATGCTTCCTTCCTTCCTCTCCTTTAGAAGTTTGACTTTCTTCGAGTTTGGTGTCATGGGCCAACAGTTAGAGACAGGGCCAGTGGTGAGCCTGGACTACATCAAACGTATACCAGATGCTGCAGCCGGAAGACAGGCAGGAACCATGACGCTCTGCTAAACTCTGCGATCGTCTATCATAAAAAAAAAAAAGAAAAAACCCTTAAAATAAGCGGCTATGCATAGATAGTGGTGTCAGGCGGGGGGGATGTAGGCCCCATACAGACTGTTTTTTGTCAGTATGTTGCTATGTTCAGCATTGTCTGGAAGGAGAGATAAAAAAGAGAATATCAGGGTAGATGTCAAGGGGCAACAATATTCTCATTCATCTGGAGCTCTTTTCTCATTCAGGGCAATTACAAAAGGCAGCATGTGCCAATTTTCCAAGAGAAAGGGTTACTTTCAGTGGATGAAGATAGACTTCCACTTGACCTGTGTATAATCAAAGAGCATAACAATGAAACCAGGTTGTGTCTGTTTTTCCCCTGCAGTTTTCTGACATTTAGCAGAGCTGTCTCTATTTTTATATAATGACTTGTGAATGAAAAGAACGAAGAGGTAATATGTGTCAGTGTAGTTGGACCAAACCAATCCACATGTCTTTCTGTTGCTGATTTCTGTTTATCATATCACATGTGTAGAATAATGTAATATGTGTATTGCAGGTTAGAAATAATACAAATAACACAAATAATCACATTTTATATGCTTCCAGCAAGATTTATATTGAATTTTTAAGGGATTTTCCATCAATGAATTGGAAAAAACACTTCTTCACAATTTTTTTTTAGTCAAACATGAGAAAGATCAGACAGGGCTTAAACCAAGCCGAGCCAAGCTGAGTAGATCCACAATTTCCAGCAACTGGGTCTAATCGGAGCTGTCAGATGTCTGTCAGTCTGGACGGATTTTCTCATCCTGTCTGAGAAATATTGATCTCTCTGATTGATCCAAGACTCAGTCCATCTGTCTGAGCTGGATTTTAATGCTGCAAAATACTCAGCAGGACTAGACGAGGAGGCCGTAAAAGAATAGCAAAGGAAAATAATCAGATGCAAAAGCAGATAGGTTGGTATATCAGGAGCTGTAGGAGGGGACGGAGAGAGTCCAGCCTGTCTAGCCAGGACAGCTGGTGTTGATAGCTAATCTGCTCATTGCTGGCACTTTTTGTAAAACATGAAACCCAGCAACCCGATAGCATGAATTAATAAATGAACAATTTTGCAGACAACAGGGCCCCCTGTTCCATCTGGGTTTCTTTACAGAGACACAATAGACACTTAAAGGGGCCCCAAAAGGTGTTCATTCCCTCAAGTACTAACTACACAGACCAATGGATGACTGAGAACCACTTGATCACATAATGACCAACCAAGAGTTGGTGTCCTCGCTCATGCATCTATCAGAGTTAATACACTGTGTGGAATATGGGAACAGCATTTGGGAGGCAACGACTGCAGCTTCTCTGCTTCTTTTTTCAGTTATTTAGAGCGGGGCTAATAAGCAGCGTGGGTGGTGAATGAGGAACCATTAGCTTGGTAGCTGAATGAAACGGAGCTCAGGCTCCTCTTGCATTTTTGCTTTTCAAACTGTGAGCAATGGGAACACCTGCGTCAAGTGGGAGGAGTGGGAGGGGGGGACACAACAAAGGCGTGTTAAGGTTCAAGGTGGAAATAGGTGCTGAGGGAGGTGGGAATAAGGAAAAAACAGAGACATGTGCGTTCTTGCCAAGAGCTGGATGGGGAGATCGATAACAGACACATAGTACTTAGGTAAATATTAAGGCTAGAGGGTGGCGTGGAAGCTACTAGTTGGAAGGTGGGTTTCAAAAATTGTCATTCCCATATGTGTAAGGTTCCTGAAAATAAAAAAGATATACCATGTTGGCTGATGACAGCTCAACCGAGTAAAATGTTTGATTTTCTGCCTCAAAAGTTGGAAGGGATGAAAGTGAATGAATTAAGGTTTTTAAAATTCAGCAAGGATTAGAAAAAGGTTGGGATTTTCCATAAAAATCAGCTTTTGAAATTTCTAAGTCACTCTGTGATAAGTCCAGAGAGACTGTGAAAAAAAGCTTATATTACACACAGCCTTGGTCTTTACAGAAACAATATCCCAACAGAAATGTTTCCATGGACACAAGTTTACAGATTCATGTTGGATTGAAAAACATTTTTTCATAAAAAGAAAAAAACATACCAAATAGAACATTGTGAAATAATCAGGTAGACATTCAGCGTGCATGAAAACACATGTTCCGATTGTTAGGTAGGAGATATTCTTACAGTTAGTTCACGTCTGTCATTACAGCTGTAAATCACAAAATGTAATCCTGCATTTTAAGTTATGACTTGCATTGTGTTGTTCGTGCAAGAAAAGGTATGTGTAGTGAAAAACATGGCTTGACACATTAAAAGAATTTAAAATTATTAAAAGGAAGAGAAATAAATCTGTAAGATGGCAAAATATACCCACTCATCGTTTCTTCTGCAACTGCTGTTTCTGGGGGTCAGAAAATGATGTAATTCTGCACTTTTATGGAATTTTCTAAACCTCCAATATGCAGACAAAGTTCAATAGCTCAAAATTGAAAGCTTTGAGACTGTGCTATAATGTTAGTTTTAGCAGTACTCTCATTAAACTTTTCAGAAGTGTGTGATGTATCATTGACAACTTTATCAACGTATTATCATAAAGACTTTGGGTCATTCAGATATGCATGGAAAATAAATTTGGCACCAAGCTAATAGATTTATCTAAAAGGACAAAGTGTCATGAATCCACTAAAGCACAAGAAAAATAAATGAATATTTTACATGAACTACAGATTCATAAAGTGTAAAACAAAGGTTCCCACTAAAGCTTCAATTGAGAATGACAGTACAGGATAGTTTTTACAGTTTTATTTTATGATGTCTTTAGCTGTGGAAAAGGGCTAAATACGATAACTAAGTAAAACTGTGAAAGTTTATGCAACATATTTTTATTCATTTGATGATGCAATCTGCTGGACTCCTCTTTGGATGCTTATCTGTTTATATAAGTCCATGTACAGGCTTGTTCCTTGTTGAAAGCAATAATTAAAACAGGGTGGAGGTAAATCCGGTTGCTGCAAATTCATCCCAATAAAAGTTTTAGCAACACATTGCATTCCTGTCAGATTATTGGAATGCAAACAAAGGTGAATGACTTTTAAAAAAGAGCACTTTTGAAATAAATAAGCAACGTTATGAAGCTGAGCTGACCCTTTAAATGCACATCAGTTTCGGGTTGCCACTTGCTCTCATCCTGCATGTGTTTTGCAAATGACAGCTGCAATTGATGAAATTGATGATGAAAGGTTAAAAGAATGAAACCGAGGCATTGTGGGTGCCGAGTGAGCCTGTCAGACAGCTGATGTATGGCAGCACAGATGCAGTCATGGGAGGGGGCTGAGGTAAGCTGGCAGGCGGGGCACAGAACAGAGGATAAAGAACAGAAAGAAACAGAAGAGGAGCAGGCATGCAAGCTATGTGATGATTATCAGAAAACACAGGGGCCGTCTGTTCTCCACCCAGCCTGAGCTGGGAGGCAGAGGGCTGGGTCCCCAAGCAGGTGTGCTGGGTGGGGAAACACAGGAGAGGGGGGAGGAGGGGCAGAGATAGAGGCAGACAGGGGAATGGAGGCTATAATAGGAATGAAAAAGAGGAGAAAAGACAAAATGCAGAAAGACAAGGGTGAGTATTGATAAAAGGACTCAAAGACAGAAATATACTGCTGAGATGAAAACAGAGGTCACAAAAGGTGGAGGAGAACGGCTTGCAAGTCTTACTGGAAGCTATCTCGGTCATTAGCGTCTCTCGCGTGGCTCAATAAAGAGCTCAGACACTGGAAGACTGTATGCCTTCCAGCATTTGTCTGTATGTTTAGATGTCAATATAGAACTGCAGTGTATCAGAGGAATCAGTGGAATCAATGGAGAGGAGAGGTGAGCATAAGTGGATCACTATGCCCCTTAGCTGACCCTTCATCATCATGGCACAGAAAGCATGTCATTCGCCCTTAGACACACATGCAGATGGTTAATGTCAAGTACACTGCTTATTACTGTACACCTTTTTGGTTGCTTGTCATTCATCTTTTTTTTGTTGCAATGATGTGTGTAAAGCAATTGAAAAGAAGAAAACAGATATGTTATGTTTGACTACAGTGCATACTCTACTTGAGTAGCACACTAGTCATACCTATAAATGACTTAGATGAGTGAAATTGCACATGTGCTTTCATTAGAGACAAATATATTTCTGTCACAGCACATCTGTACAATGCACCCAAGCTAAAAATATTCCTCTTTTTGCACTCGTCTTTCTGAGTACTGTAAGCTCCAAAGCTTTGAAAGGGCAAATAATTGGCTTGTGACTTCACAGTGCAACATGATTAAGCGCAGATAAATCAGAAGATAGGCCTTGTAGGCCTTGCCTGTGAATAAAAGCACACACACACACACACACAGAGAACCACTGCTGCCTTGTCAGCTGCTGCTGCTTCTGGTAAAACACACAAGCTGTGGGAGTACAGGGACATTTCGTGCTAAGGGAAGTGGTAGGTTTTTGCGGTTTCGTTTTAGCCCTAGTGTTGAGAAATGGCCAAGTGCTGCTTTCATTTCGAGAGGAGAGACTTGCAATAAAGCTCGGTAGGTCACATGACTGAGATGTATGGCTTTTTACTGCGGCACTGAGGCCCTCCAAGGCTGATATGCCAAGAATGAAAAATAAAACTCCTCCCTCCCTTTACTTCCTCCACTATTCTGACTCCCATTGCATGCAATCAAACAAACAGGCACAAACACACACATGAACACAGTTCAGTGTCTTGCCTGCTAAATACCTTCCAGTCCCATCTCATCTTTGCATTAGTCAATCTCAGGATAAAGAATACCTTGCATTGGGAAGAATGGATTCACCAATAACCTTCCAAATGTTCTCAGACCAACACAGCCTCAGTCCACAAAGCCGTTATTGTTCTCTGTTGTATTTGTCCCCATTGAAATATAGATCAATATCCCGAGACAATAGATGACCAAAAGCTTAAGATAAAAAAACAAAACACTAATTTAATTGGTGAGAAGTTGTCATTAATCTGTGTGAGTTTCTTTTATATTGTGTGCACTTTCCATTGTCTGTGCATCCTCTCTCATTTTGCTCCAAAGTACTAGATTTTTCCCCGTCCTCTCCCAGCGACAAGCAGCACATCTTTTTCCAGCCAAGGAGGACATTGATGAATTGCCGTAAGACGAGCTGGAGAGGAACAATTAAGATTCCATCAGGATAAAGGTGAAGGTAAATTATTTACATTAACAAGCAGACTTAGATTGCCACAGATTCCTCCACAAATAGATAGAAAAAAAGCTCTTGAAGCAGGAAGAGCTGGCCTCTATAAATTGTTTGTGTTGTTAATTAATGAACCGTGCAAATGTGTGTGTCTATGTGTATGTGTGTGTGATTGTGCTGTAGGTTGGTTAAAGTGGGGTGAAAGAATAAGGGATGTAAAGAGGAATGATGTGGTGGGTGGTAAAGGCAGGGGCTTGCCTATTACAATGATCAGGGAGGCACAGTCTTTTGTTCTATTAGACTTTACACTTTGACTTATGCTGTGTGGGTTGAACTCTTTAGGGTACCAGCTCTCCTTTGTGGATACAGACACTGATGTCACAGTCTTTATCCTGAATCAGATAGTTTACCAGCTGCTTTTAGAAAAGCTTTAAAAAGTTTAGTCATTTTTGTTAACAAAATTTGACATATTTTCAAAGTAAAATGTTAATATTATTAACATTAATTTAGCAGTAAACAGTTATGTGATAACATAAAAATGGTAGTGCACACCCAGAAGAGAGTACATTTTCTTAACCCTCTGTAATTCAGTCTGTTAAGAGTCTTGAGTTGTTGCATTTTGTTAGGCTGAACTAAGTAATGTGCATGTTAAGTATGCATTTGAATCGCTGCCTTACAATCCAGACTGCTCTCCTCCCCAAAATGTGTCCAATAGTCATCTATTCCTGTTGGTGATAAATTGCATCTCTTTGGAGAATATGTGACCTCTTGTGGTCATGAGAACCACTGTGCTGTTAAAATGACATTGTATGTGATGGTTTTGTTAGCATGTGACGGTTAGCTTGAAGCATTTTTGTTGTCTAACCCAAACAAAGTAGTTCAGATTTTCTAATATGTTTATTTCTAATCCTAAATAAGTAGCCTCATTGTCTACATTGGTAGTGTATTTTAGCTAAGCTTGATTGCAGCTATCATGTAGGCTAATCCTATATCTCACAATCCTAAAAGGTGCATGACTTAAAATAGTAAATGCAGCTTCCTTCGATTAGGCATTTTAGCTTGTGAGCACTGGAACTCTCAAGAAAATACTTGAGAATTATGCATAATTCAGAGTAGAAATGCTTATATGGATTGAATTTCTCTGCCAAAAACCACCCTTAAGGGGTCTCTTTAATGAACCTTTACATTAGTTTTCATACTGGTGTATTGTCCAGGGTGTACCGAGCCTCTCGGCGATGACTACAGGGATAGGCTCCAGCTATCCAAGACCCTGAATTGGATGAAGTGGTTAAGAAAATGGATGGATAGAGGTATTTGTTTTCATTGAAAGACATGTTGGTAGATTGTTAGTTAAAATAATGCAAAGCTTTGCAGAGCTAAGAAAAGTTGCCGACTGCAGAGAAATTCTTTGTAATTCAAACTAGCAGATATGTAACATTTTGATGTGACAGGTGGTTTGCAACTTGGAAACATCTGGAGTTCTCTGTGGTGTTGAAAAATATGTGCTTCAAAAGGAATTAAACAGACAAAACTAAAAAGTACACATCTGTCAGTGTCAATGCCATTCTGCAGTTGTCGAGCATTCTGGTCTCGCTATAAGAAATCAAAAAGATAGCAAGAACCATCTTTGTTATAAGCAAAAACTCTCCAGCTGTCATTTAGCTGCTTTTAAGGCAGCATTTAAACAAATCTCCTAACAGCCAGTTTATGCTGGTCTGTGTGAACTCAGTTGTGCGGTAACCACCATGGGGTCTGCGATGGTCCACAGAGGTTCGACGAGCACCTTCTCGGACCTGATGTGCATCCTGGCTAAACTAGCACAGCTGTGCTCAAGTACTCGGAGTGTGATTACGTGCCTCTGAACGCAGACTGCAGACATATACGAATGCATATAAATCTATGGCTGAATGATTGCCATTAGCTGCCATCATTGTTGTAAAACAGGAAATACTTGACTGAACCGAAGGGAACTATCAAAAATCTCCGCTCTGTGGAGTTTATTGGCTGATACCAGCCAACACCCATCTCTATGCTTGATTACAATTACACTCCACCTGCATCAGCTATGCGGGCCTAACCTGACATAGATGCTACACGAGTATAAACCAGCCCATAGCGTGCATTTACACCAAGATAGTCTGCTAGACTATCTCCGATGGAGGATCTGTTCAGTTTCAATTCAGATATGTTGTCACATAGTTGCTGCAATTTTCTGGACCAGGGGTGTCAAACAAATTTTTACCCAGGGCCACATCAGCGTATTGGTTATCCTCAAAGGGCCAGATGTAACTGTAAGACTGCCTTACAGTACATAATAGGTAACTCATTAAAACGCTTGGTAAAAACAAGAGAACTTGAGAACTTTTCCCCACAATGCTCCTCTGTATGATGAGGATTGTTGGCAAACTGAATTAATCTCCCGCATAAAGGGTTGAAACTTCTGTGATTTTAACCTTTAGATGGGATAAAGTTTATGGTTTGTGTTACAGAGCCCATTACATGCTCCATCTTCAGCATGTTGCCACATAGTGCTTTCTAGTATATGATGCAGTGATCTGCTGGGAACTCGCCAGTAGTTGTCTTCCTGCATCTTTACTCCCATCCTTCCCACTGGTCTACCATTCCACTGTACATATCCGCTGATCCATCAGCTGGAAGTCTAATAAGTTTGCCTAGTTTTATGTCGGTTACACTTTGACATACGTTTTCAAAACGGTCTTTTCCAGTCATTGTCGCGTGCATCAATTTAATATGCATTATTTTTTCTTATGTTCAAACTAGCATCCGCTCCACGGTGAAAGATGTCCAGCTATGCAGTATTAGACATGTCAGTAGCCTACTTTCATTCACACCACACCACAGAGAGTTTGCAATAAAGTCTTCTGAAATCAGAATACTTCTCGCGAACGCGACCAGCCACCATGTTACTGATCAAGTTTACATGTAGCAGGTAACATGTAGGAGCTAGCTTCACAGTGACCTGCAGAAACAGAAACTGGACTTGATTGGTGTGGGAAGCGTTCAGCAAGGTAAAGGAAGTGTTGCATTATGGGATATGTAGTTTGTGTTATCAGTGCTTCATATCATAACGGACATTAATGACAATAATCTAAAATGATCTCGCAGGCCAGATATAACTGCATCTCGGACCGAATGTAGCCCCCAGGCCTTTAGTTTGACACGTGTGCTCTAGATTGAGATTGTGTTCATGATGCACTTCTTAAATGAACTGGACAATTTAAATAATGATTTCCATGTTTTGCCTGAAGCTGCACTGCATCAAAAAGTACTGAAAGATAAGACGCAACAACCAAGAAAGACAAAAGCTAGTTGATCTATCGGTTATTGCAGAAACATTTTAATTTCTTGCACACAAAGGCTAAAATGGTGATGGATCTGACCCCAGTGATCTTGGGTTAACCATATTAATATAAAACTTTACCTGAATTCTTTCACCTCTGACCAGTATCCATTTCTCCTATCCATAGCCCCCTATTATCCCACATGTGCGATGGTTTACCCATGATACTGTGTAATTGGTTTTGTAGTCCGTTCCCTGTATTTGGTCCTCTTGGAGCAGAAAAAGAGGTGGATCGAGTCTGCTTCTTTGATTCAAATCAGAAAGGGCCCTTAGTGACCGACACTATCAGCTAGCACAGTGTTTGGCCACTACTGTTGTTTGGCCACTACTGTTGTTTGGCAAAGTGGATTCTCATTTGATTTAGTAAATCTTGCAGTAATCCAATTGTCTTATCATATAATTGATCTTCTGTTTTACTGGTCTCACAGAATCTATTAAACGTAAAGACTTCATGTCACAGAGAATGTTAAAGAAAATCCACCTCTTAGTTTTCCAACTTTTGTGCCCACAAAAACAATACAATTATCCACACTTGATATTAATGGGGACATAAGAGAGAAAATAAAACTAAACAAATTAGAAATAAAAACATAAAAAGAAAGAAAACATTATGGTGCACTATATGTGTATCTGATGTGAAACATTGATTTTGGGCTGTTTCTGTCTGACCTGATTCCAAAACAAAGTTGTACCTCATGTGGCATTTAGTTAACTTTTCTAACCTGACAACACATCTTGCAGTTCTGTTTGTTTGGAATGCATACATGCAAACATTTATGTGCTTCCTCAGATTGCCAGCACTGTTTGCAGTAGTGAAAATGTGGGTATCTTTTGGGAACATGCAGGATTCTACATGAATGTCTTGTAACTTGTAGAAGAACCCAAGCAAGGTGTTAAACTGCACACCAGAAATTCGGGTTTGATAACATGCAACAGTATCCCTGAACCATCTTAGGGAATGTGTGCAGTCTGTACAGACTGTTTTCTATTGGCTACGGAAAGTCAGTTGTTCAAACTTCAGAATAATCACTTAATAAACAGTCACTTTATTCTATGTTGAACTGGTGGATCTCACTGTATATCCACATGTTCACAGCTATTGCACATGAGTACAGATAAGAAAAATTTGCAATTCTATTTTACAGTAGGGCCACTTATAAACTACATTGAAACAATCCAGGAAAGTCTAGCTAGTTTTGTTTTCTTTTTTGTCTTTTTATTCATCATTGTGGAAATTTGATAAGTTGGTTGAATAATGATCAATGTCACATGACTCACAACGGACAAAAATGTCCTTGGTTTTGTTTCCCAGAATGTAAGTCCAGTATTTGTCTACGTGTTACACATACGTGTATTTGTGTACTTCCAACTATGTGTTTGCATATTTGTACAGCTGTGTGTGTTTATACCCACCAATGCATGTGTATGCCCACGCATGCTCAACATTAATGTTCGTGTGTGTGTGAGAGGGAGAGAGCACCAGGAAGAGAGTGGGTGGTATACATTTTGACAAAGTTCCCCATTTTTTAGAAATAATCACTTGTTCCCGTTAGGGTGTTGTGTGACTCCAGGGCTGCTGAGAAGGCAAACTCAGAAAAAGAGCTCTCTTATTTTCTGTCATCTTTTTTTCTGTTTGTCTCCTGGTGCATCCGACCCTTGTCCTTGTAGCTGCTAACGAGGGGGTGTGGTTGTCACTGGAGGCGTTGGAGCTGAATTACCATATTAATTAGCTCATCTTTTGACCGACAAACACAGAACTGAAATGTCACCACACTCATATTGGCCATAGGAAACACAATTAGTGGAAGTCATTATTGTTTTAGTGATGCAGTGTGTTTTTCACTTCATTTCCTACATCCTCCATTCCTCCCACTCCTCTGCTTCTTCTCCTGTTATCCCACTCTTCTCTTTTTTGTTTGACCCCTATAAGCTGTTTTGCTTGTAGCCTTGCAAAGCTCCAAGAGGAACCTTGTTGGTTGGAGTTAGTCATGAACCGTGGGTGTTTGTGTCTCACGTGAGCATGTTGCCTGGGCCACCACACTAAGGTGTAGTAGATGTCTCACTTTAAGGTTCAGGGAATACAGGAAGGTTTCACTTCCACATACTAATGACAGCACGCTGAGCAAAGCTGCAGGGAGTTTTGACAGGCACAACGGTATGCACTGTGTTTTTATTAGAATTATTTTCTGAACATCCCTGCAGCCATCCTACAAGCAACACATCATACTTCATGTTTTCAACCACACCACTATTTACTAGATTCAAGTAGCTCTTTACATAATCTTTTCGAATCAGCAAAGTGATTGTAATTACTGTAATATTAGCAGTAACAGCATGAGAGTGTGCAGCTAAAAATTAAATCTTAAAAAATCATGCTTAGCTGCTACATGCTTAGCAGCATTTGGCTGCAGTTTACGTTGGCATAAATCTGCTTTAGGAATAAAAAATAAACCCTCTAGTAGTTTTTCCCCTTAGTAGGGTTCTCTTATCCCTCCGAAACACAAAAAAGTAAATTGCTGTACACACTT
>JBAMHX010000016.1:20391125-20409059 GCA_037177515.1 Pseudomugil tenellus
ATTTTATTTTATTTTATTTTATTTTATTTTATTTTATTTTATTTTATTTTATTTTATTTTATTTTATTTTATTTTAGCTGCTCCACCTGTAAGGAAACTTGACAGAGAACATCTTACAGAAAAAGCAGAAAATCATCAGGGAAACTGGTAAGAAAACAAACTGAAAAAAAACCCCATGAAGGACAGCACAAGCATGAACAGTATGATAAGTATGAACAATACAGTAACTGTATACGCATGTGTGTTAGTGAATGTATGTGTGAGTGCAAAATATGAAGAATGAGTTGTGTATAATGAGGAGTGCTTAGCACAAATACAAGCAGACAGAGGGGGAGCGACTCTGGGCTAGCTGTTACCACGGAGCAGCTACATATACATGTATATATATGTACCACACAACATATACATGGAGCAACTTTACATGTGTATGTTTACCAGAAGGTTAAACTATTCCCAGTATGTATAACACTGCTCAAATGGTAACTTACCTCTAAAACATATTTAAATACTGCACACGATGTAATTAACAACACATGTCAAGGACCAAATGGCAAATTCTCAAAAAGCTGTTGACCGAAAGAGCTTGACTTCTACACTGCAAAAACTAAAATCTAAGTAAGATTAAACATCTCAAATCAAGGACACATGTGCTTATTTTTTTAAACGAGAAATATGTATTCTTACATAGTAGGTTTTTTAAGATTTTTTTACTTGTTTTAGGAATTCTTGACAGGTTAATGTTCCTGAAATAAGATAAATTATCTGCCAACAGAACAATAAATTTGATCTTATTTCAAAGAAAATTAACCCAATTTTTGTACATTTTTTCCTGTCTTTTAAAGCCAGTTTTTGTAGTGTACGTTCTGTTCTGTCCTGAAATTTATTCATTCCATGTGCACATTTTGTCACATTCTTCCCATAAGTCCTATTTTAACCTGCACCCTCCCATGCTTTATTACTTTCAAGTGTAAGCTGCTGTTTGCAAATTTAAAGTTGCGACTTGTTATTTACTTTTCGATCACCTGAACATGACATGCACCTGCAATTATAGAATTTCACTTCTTATCCCACCAGCAGCTGTCTCTTTGACAACAATGTTTTCTCACATTCTTTGTCTTTTCCTTATGCCTGATGAGAAGATATATGTTTTTTGTTACTAATCATGTCTTAGTTTAGCCAGTGTATAATCTATATTCTTACTGGGGAATATTAGAGTAATAACACACGTGGACCACATAATAACTGCTGTTCAGGGATTTTTTAATTACATTATTACAATTTCAAGTTGAACATGTGGAGTTAACAGATACTGATCTGGACTGGATTTCACTAGTTATTAACCTCCCAAATGCAGGTAAAGCACTGGTTTTAAATGAATATTTAATCTAACAATGAAAAATCTGTAAGTGTTTTTAGAGAAAAGTATCTACACTGTGTACATACAGAGATCTGTGTAAATGCTGTGTGTAAATACATTACTGCAAAGATTGAACTGTTTACAAACTGTGGCAAAAACAGTCATTTTTTCATTTTATATTGTGCAACACATTAGAATCAATGTTTGTCAACAAATTGATAAGAAAAGCTATACTGAAGGAATAGCTAAATTATTCATTTTTTATTCCCCTTAAATCAATTCAGGGTTGCAGGGAGCTGGATCGTTTCCTAGCAATTAACATGCGAGAGGCAGGGTACACTTTGGACAGTTCGCTAGTCCATAAACGTTCAAACTGCAGGCCATATTTTTTCAGGAAATCTGATTTTATTGAGAGTCTGTTCACATTTTCGATTAAAGGCGCCTTGTATGTGATCTACTGTATGAATGTTATGCACAGCAAAAGTATTTAGCGTCCATAGAAGACACGTCTACATGAGTGACGTCTCCATTTTTATAGAAGTAAACATGGACGGTAACAGTAGCCCTTTTTGCTATTTTAAAGTAATTGTCCTGCAGTAACCGGCACATTGTTTTAAAGAGAAGATTACAAAAGAGGAGAGCTGGATGGGATTTTGTAGAGCAGTAACTTCTGTACAGAGAAACATGTACTTTTGAAGTCACAGCCAGGAGTAATGGTGAGAGCTATGCGAGCACCTTTACAGAAGTTTATAAATCATTTTCTAATGACGAGCAGAACCTTCATGTATATTGGTGAGTGGATCTGAAACGCTGTATCAATGATGTGTAGGTTAGATTAATGGGATCTAGCTGTTCAGACTGAGGTTGCTTTTGAAAAAAAAATCAAATCTGTGTGGCTCAGACTGTTATGAAAATATCCCGTACAGGTCGCATAGGGGCTGAAAGGTTGCATTTGGGTCACTTCAGTTAAAGGCTATGTTCAGACTGTGTAGCATTAGACTGCAGAGCCTCTTTGAAAATTTGCTATTGCTTAACTAAGTAAAAAAGTGAAAACGGTGTCTGAGGATGCCAGAAAGAGAAAGAAGGAAAACTATACTCCAGAGGAAACATCCGAGTTAACTTCTAGAAAGAATTTTACTTGTTGGAGTCTGATGACAAAAGTGTATGGATGCCTGTATGCAGAACCCAGCTCAGGTAAGGCAGCCATCTGCCTCGACTTGCTGGGTCTACAGGGACAGGAAAGACAGATTAATACATTGCAGCTTCTATCCAGGAAGACCTGCAGATAAAGGAAAAGTGAATTAAGACCTGCAAAAAAAAGAAGACATGATAAATAAAACCTGCAAAAAAGGAAAAATAAGCAATAAGATCTGGAGATAAAAAGAGAAATAGGTTAATGATACCAGTACTGTCCAATACATGGAAAATAAACAGCAGAGATAATAATTGTCATCAGTGAATCATGGGATGTCCGGCTAGACTATCCCCAACTGTAAGATTTGTTTAGTAGAATCAGAATGTGGCTAATTGAAGAGAATCAGCTACAGACCCCGAACATTTCCTACAAGTTGGTATGGTTTCCATGCAATAAATGCATTTTCCTGTAATTAATGTAAATATAAAAGAAGAAGCAGAATGAAGGCATCTGGCCTGGTTTAGTTGTATGGTTTTCACGTGCTATTCAATACAAAGCAGTACTACGGTACACGTATAAAGATGGCTTAGTTTTGGGACAATGGCTGCGTTTTCATTACCATCTTTCGCAAAATAAAAGCAATATTTGTAATGTGCATTTCAATGTGCAGGTGATTCCATTGAACAGTGTTTGGCGCATAAGCTACAAATCTCATCTGCTGGATGCCATTTTACAAGAATTGCAGCGCACATAACTTTATCATAAAGTATTTTGGGGTTTTCTAGAAGTTGCGGAAAGTTTGCTACAGCTTTTCTAAGCCATACTCCCTCATTTTTCTTTCTAAAACCCATTAAAACTCTGCATTTCCTGGTTGTTTACTCCATAACGCAGCATCTTAACCAGTCACATGACCTACTATGTGACATCTGGGGACACGGAAATGGGAATAAAGTGTTTCCATTACACTTTGTAATAAACTGCTCTATTAAAATCTCTGAAAAACGGGTGGATTTGGTATGAATAAAAGTTATATCATTACATCTGCATGAGGTATTGTCTTATATTTACTGCTGACTCCTGAATCAAATTGTTTTAAATTAATTTTTTGGCAGTTTGTGAAAACATACAATACACCATGTTCATGTTATGAGAAAAAAATAATACCTGACATTAGATCATTTTCAGCATTTTTATAAAACGTAAAACTTTCTCTAATTAACAACATTTTTTAGCACAACATTCACAAGACCACCCAAAGAAAATGATGCAGTTAGTGGATGGAGCGCATCATCTATCACAGGGTTCCAAATGTTTACTACCAACTACAGCTGTGTTGCTGCTTTATTTGGGAAAAATACATCAAGCTTAAGAATGAAACTTTGAAGCATCGAATGGTGTTTGCTGTCCAGTAGTGGATAGGTGCTTCAGTCACAAAATTCTAGCTCTTATAGAACGCTAGAAACTAAAAGAGATTTGTTGTCATGACTCTACCACTTAGACAAAATATAAGACAGCAACATGTGGAAGCCATATGTTTCCTTTCATCCAAATATCTACAGTGCACCACAGTACGCCTCCTCACAACAGCATTCCTCTTCTGAATCACTATTGATGGCTTTGTATATTCCAAGTGAAGACATCTGATGAATGTTAAACCAGGGAGGACTGTGAGGCTCAAATATCCTGCTGTTTAAATCTGTACCCAGACTCCTGCCTTTGTGTTCGCTTATGCTGTTGGAATGCTCTCATCATTTTGACTTCAGCTGGGCTGCCCACATACCATGGCCTCTTCACATGTCCAGCAGCCGCAGGCAACTCCAGACTTTTTTTTTAATGAATGCATACACGCACGCTAACATCCATTTGGTCTTTTTATAGGAGTAAAAGATGTAGTGGCCTCTGGACAGGAAATAGTGTCCCATGTCCAGGCCTAATCTTGTGCAGCCAGACCCCTGTGTCATTAAGCTAATGGATGCGTAGAGTCATTTAACACAAAAGTTGGTTAGAAAAAGGGTGGAGGCACAACACAACTATGCAATTCTTCAACTAACAAATAGAAGAACTACACCCAGAGAAGATTTTTCTCCAGATTAGCTGGTTCAGCAAAGTGATCTGAAGTCCTCTTGCTAGCAACATTTAGATATATTGCCTGAAAGGATTCTCACCAAGACGTAAAAAAAGGAGAAGGAAGGAAAAGAAGAAAACCAGGCTCATTCACAAAAAATGGAAGATTATTCACCTCCATTGCAAAAAGTAAAAAATGGATCAACAACAAGCTTATCTGGTTCAGCAATGTGATCTGAAGTCCTTTTGCTAGCAACATTTAGAGATATTGCCTGGAATGATTCTGACCAAGACGTAAAAAAAAAAAAAAAAGGAAGGAGAAGAAGAAAAGTACAAAAAGTAAAAAATGGAGCAGCAACAATCTTGCACAGTGTTAAGGATTCTGTCTTTTTCTTTGGTGTTTAATCCAATGTGATGGACAGGCAACCTGTCCAGGATGTACCTTGCCTCTCGCCTGTTGATAGCTGGGACGCGCTCCAGGTTCCCTGTGACCCTGAATTAGATTATGTGGTATAGAAAAGGAAAAAATGCTTAACCTTGATATTGTTTTTACATGTGCTGCCCAGTATGAGCAGCAGGAGAGGCAGTGGGCAAAGAGCTGACATAAACAGATCAAAGTTAAATCTGTTGTCTGCACAAGAGTGCGAATGGTTTTTATTGGGGAACAGACTTGATTAAACAACCTAAAAGTATGTGAGAGCTGCAGTTTTTAGAGCATCTTTGTGACACACTTTGGTATAGACTATTTAAAAAACTTTTTTCAGGTTTGGCTAAACCAGGTGCTGTACTGCATTATTTGAAGGGATGCATTTTATTCATCCCACCATTCATACCAGTTATCCAGGGTTGGCTATGTGTTGCAGTTGTCTAACATTTGTCTTTTTTAATTTTTTCCTTTTCTTTGTCTTTTTTTCTTTTATTGGTGCAGCTCTGGTTATATTTCAGATATACAAACATCATAGTGACCAAACTAATGGGTAAGGTATGGGAAAATGGTTCCATTTCGCAGTATGTCTGAGTAGAAGTGTACATATGTTATGCTGTGTTTCAGATGGAGTGGGTGCTGAAGATCTCACGCTCCAGTGATGGAATTATTATGCATTCGTCACTGTATATTATCTTATGTACACAGTGATATAAATATGACGTTATGCCAGTGTGTGTGTGCGTGTGTTCAATGCTTCTCCATGGGGACCTTCACTTGAGCCCACTAGTGTAAGAAATGGGTCAATCGCACATTGCAGAGGTGAAAGTCAGGGAGAAGGAGGAGCAGAGGTATCTGTGAAATGCAGGCAATATTTCATGGAACAGTCAAGACATCCGCCAGAAACATACAGTGCGTGCAGCATGTATGCTTGCTGCCTATGTGGGTGGACTGAGCAGCAAGCTAATCAGATGTGCTATGTGTATCGGGTGAAAGCATGGCTGAACACAGGAAATGTGAGAAATCTGCTTCTGACCTTCAGTCTCACTTTGGTGCAGCAGCAATTGACAACTTGTCACACATGGCCTGATTTAGACATGTTTCAAAGGACAGGTGAAAGGGCTGAGGGTACAGCATCACAATGAAAAAGAAGCATTGTTTGGCTAGTTTCCCAATTCATCTTGAATCTATTTAGACTTTGGATTGACTAAAACAATTTAACAGAACTGTATAACAGGTCTATAAACGAGGTTACTCTAACAACCTACACTTAACAAAAGTGACTAACTCAAGCAAACAAATGAAATAAACTGACTGAACAGATGACACACAAAGGGAAATTTAAATAGTGGCGGATCAGTCCAAACAAAGAGACAAAGGGGTGACACACAAAAACCCAACTAAATTACCAAAAGACAATCCTCCATTTCCCCCCTTGTATTGATGATGATCGTCCAATTAGCTGGCTCCACCCCGTGACCACCTGCTGGTTCCCAAGTCAAGGACTGGAGCCAATGAAACTCAAATGAAAACAGAAACAAATGAATAACTATATAAAACACAATATAAAACAGAATGTGTGCTAAAAATATTCCTGAATGGAGTGTCAGTGTCGCATCCACCACTGCATCCACTTCCACGTCAGCCGGCACATTTTCCGCCTTAAATGACAGGTCATGACCTGAAGATGTATCACATAATGACGTTATACCTGAATGTTTCTATATTTGTTTATGTATTTGACGATTGGGGAAACTGAAGATGAGGACTGTTCGGGGAAACATACCAAGCCATCACCTCCGACGGCGTAGTTTTTAGTTGTAGCAAAACCATGACGCTATATAAAATAAATGTCATACAAAAGATATTAGTCTTTAAATGAAATCCCAGTGAAAGAAAACAAAAGCACAAGTTTAAGTGTGTTGGTGTAAATGTATGAGTTAGGTGTGATACCAGCTATGTGTGGCTGTACACACAGTCATCACAATTCTAATCTCCAGACATACCACGCTGAAAGTACATGACGGATTTCCTTTTATTCTTAAGGTTACTGGATTCAAAATTAGTTTAACAGTAAACTCGAAGCAAATCTGATACCACAGGGAGGTTAAGCGCCGAGTTACGGCTCGACTCTCACTTTGATTTTGTTTGCACAGTGGGGGTGTTCTTTTTTTCTCTCTTCTCACCTCTCTATACCTAATAGTAGATGCCTTTAGAAGTCTTCTCTCATGGGAAGAATGCGACAGATCCCCACATTGTTCACTGTTGTTTGCCTCGCTGAGAAAAAAAAAAAATAGGCAGATGAAAAATACCACAATGGTGTGGGCTGGAATGGGAAAAAATGGAATTACAAAGATCTCATTTTCATCTCCTTTGATCTGGTGTGTTAAGAGAAGGATTTTTGTAAGTTGGTGTGTGTGTAGGGGGGGTGACAATATTTGCATGAGTGTGTCATGACAGAAAGGGATTGAGAGGGGGTGCAATAAATGAGAGAGAAGGACAGGGAAATCAAGAACTAGGGAGAAAAAAGGTACTGCGATGTGTGGCCCTTGAGGGTTTAAGATGCATAAAAGGAAGGTTGTTTATTTACAGTAAAGTAGCTGTTTCCCTCCAGGGCTTTCCAGGAGAGCTTGTCCCCATCATCACTACCTCAGCTTCTGCACCTTCCCTCCAGCTATAAACCTCTCAGTTACGCTCTCTCAGTTAGAGGAGACAGCAAAGAGAAGGGGGATGGGGACTAAAAGACTCCCCTTCTTCATAAAGCCACCCCATCTCACGTACACACACACATATATACTCATACACATTTGTCTGCAGCTGAAAATGGGGGGAAGCAACAACAAACAAGCAGACCCCTAATGCCAAAGAAGTGCTTATTAAATCCCAGGCAACTTTACAATTGCACCGTGCAGCCAGTCAAAATAAGAAATTGTTTGTTGTTGGTTTGTTCACTCTGCCTCCCTCGTATCCCACATGCTTTCTTAACCTCCTCCCGATCAGCCCGGACTTTCTGTTTTTTCCATCTCGTGCTCCCCCTCCATGCTTTCATCTCTGTGAGAAACGATGTGCGGCTGAGGCAAAACATGGGACATGACAGCCAAATGACGAAAACATGGAGATGTGACAGGGTGAGAGGGCCACTGGAGGGCAGAAATAAGGAGGCAGAATCAGGAGGAAAAAATGACAGGCACAAACAGAAAATCTGATAGAGCAGAGAGGGGGGGTGAAGGAGTGGGGGAGTACGGTGCCGCAGAGAGAGAGAGAGCAACAGAGCGCCTGAGGGATGAAATATTTGAAATAGTGTAGGAGATTGTTAGAGTGGGGAGAGTGAGAGAGAAAGGGTTGGGGTGCAGTGTGAACAGCAGATTGTGGGGGCGCGTGTTGTCGAGGTGGCCCAGGTCCCTGGTGCCCTCCTGTTTCATGGCTCTCACAGGCTGTCAGTGAAAGCAGCCCAGCCATGTAGACAGGTGTGCTCAGGAGGCTGCGGGGGCGAGAGGTGAGGAGTAGACCTTTGTTTTCCATTTTGCTCCATCAGTGTCCTGATTTTCATTTCAGTTTGCAGTACACACACTCCATCACATTTCTGGACTCTTCATCAGCAAAAGCAGCACACATAATAACAAAAGCCTTGATCTGGATTCAGCAGCCTTGATGATGTTTGCATGTCTGTTTAAGTACATGTTTGTTTTTGCTGCTGTGAGTAGAGTAAAAAAAGTAGAGATCCCCCCCCCACACACACACACTTTCCCCCCTTTCCAAGTCTGTGTCCCATTTTAACCCACTTCCTTCAGGCTACACTGCATTTTGGAGAAATGGCTTAATGTGCATGTGTGTGTTTGTGTGTGAGTTGGCATATTTGTGGAGACGACATTATACTGAGGATGAGTAGAACTACCAGGCTGCCATTTCCACTTGCTTGAAATCAATCATAAGATTGTTGGTGTGATTTTTATTGGTCTTAAAAGTCCTCGCCACAGGCTAATGGGATGGATTCATCTCCTCTCCCCCAAACAATACATCTCACAAAGCAGAGACTTAAAAGAGTGTGACAGCTTGTCATCCAGATTGTCTCTATGTGTTTGTACCTTTTTGTGTGTATGCCCTCAACATCAGAGGGATCGCGCAGATCAATGCTTTCTCCTTTTTCCTTTGAAGGAGCAAGTGCTGTCCCCGTGGCAGCCCCTCCTTCACACTGACCTTCTCTGTGCCTCACAAAGGCCTCCACTTTACCTCCACATCTCCCTGACCTCCTCCTTTACTCCCTTGCTACATCCTGCCATCTTTCTCTTGGAAGGACAGGTTAATAGAAGACCTGGCTCAGCTCGGGACCGTCTGGTTCTCATTCACTTCCTATTGAGACATTTCATCTCCTGCAATACCTGCATGCTAGCCGCAAAGCTTTTTCAGCATACTGTACGTGCGGTTTGGTCTCATTTCTATGGTGACCTTGATGCAACAAGCAATAGAAAATATCCTTTCAGGTGACCATAGAAAATTTAAAGTGGTAGTTTCTGTTTTTGGGGTTTTTTTTAGATTATAAATGACACCATTTAAACTCAGACTTAAATGGGAGAAATGATGCAAGGGGAAATGAACTTCTTCGTCACGCACCAGTGTAGTGGAACCAAATAACTGCCCAGCTGGAGAATGTAAATGAGCGCCTCAGTGCCTCATGCCCAAAGGCATCAGGCACATGAGAGGCAACAAGAAGCCTGCTACTTTGAGTGTGTATATCTGAGTTAGACGTTACTGTACATCACACAGTATGCTGCTATGCTCCCAGAAACTGTTCTACAGAGCAGTAGCACCATGAAAATGTAATATAATTGAAGATTAATACTTAAATTAAGACAGCAAATTGGCTTTTTACAGTATTAATGTTTGATGTATGATTAAAGGTTTTATATATAGGAACTTGTGTTTTCGCAGCATTACCTAGTAAGCAAACTAAAAGGAGCGACTTGTGTTTTGAGGTGTGCACGCATTCAGTACAGAATTACCCATTGGATAATGGGCTTATTGCTTAAACCCCCTGCACTATTCATCACATCCATCCTATCAAAAATAATCTACCTTTTTAATAGTTTTTTTTATGTTTATGCATTTCCAGACATTTTCTTTTCTTTACTGCTGCAATGTGTTTTGCATCCCAGGGCCACCGTACTGCAGCCCACAATTAAAGACAGAAGAGCATACCAGTATACCAGTGAAAGCAGCTCCCAGCACACAAGGTTGCCTTATAAATCAGCTCCCAAGGACACGATAACAGCCTCCTGAAAACCCAGAAATAAAAAGCACTGTGATCTTTTTTACTAGCGAACGCATGAAAGACAGGAACTGGAGAAATGAGGAGCCAGGCCTGGTCTGCAGCGCTCGGACTTTGGCTGCTTTAAATCACCTTGACTCGCTGGGTTCTAAAAGCTAGCCAACTTCCTCCTGCCCAGAGGGAGACCAGGGAGACTTGGCGTCCAGTAAACAATGTCCACCTCACCCTCTGCAACCCTGGGAGGGAGAGGAAACGGCATGTCCTTGGGACTTAAACTCTGACCTTCCTCTCCTAATGAAATATGGGCTTTGCCCTGTGGTTTAGCTTTGTTTGAACTCAAGTCTCTAATGGGCAAGGATGTGTGTGTTTGTGTGTGTGTGTTTTCTTTTTTTCACCCATTGTGTTCAGTGGATTTCTGTGTAACTCTGGGGAGTTAAAAATACACTTATGCATAAAACAATGACTCTTTTACTGGAATACATGTTTTGATGGCTGTTCTGCTTCACCAAAGTCATTTGTTCCTGAGCAGTTTAGGTTTCACACTGCAAATGAGGATAAATTGTAAATTTACTACTGTGCTGATTTTGGTGGAGGAGTAATGGCCTTTCAGGGGATTTGTGTCACTTTACTTCTCTGATGTGTTAATTATGAATACGTGCCATTATGAGTCCACAAGTAGCGTTTCAGTGTTGCACTAAGTAAGTTAGTAGAGACTGAGGTAGGTTATGAGATATGTTTACACAGGCCTCACTGCGGCTCTGGTACATGTGCTTGGAGATGACCTGCGTGTAATACGAGTTACTCTGTGCGTTCAGATTCAACATGATGCTTGGCACATGTGACCTTTACTTAACTGATGAGCAGCTTTTCATTCACAGATAAGGGAAGGTTTATTCTGTCTGATTCAGCTGTGTATATGCACTTGAACTGTGACATTTTGTGAGGATTTAAAAGTGCTATCTTGCCTGCAAACATGTGTGAGGCAGTGTTTATTTAATTTCATTTAATCTGCTTCTGTAACGACTTTCCCCTCGGTGCTTGAAAATAGTCTGCTAGTTTGTGGCAATTGTTTAACAAGGCATGGGTTCAGGTATTTGCCTCAGGGTGTAAGATTATTATAAAAATTATAAGGCACTGTGGAATGGCTTCATGCCATAAAATATTTGGTGGGTAACAAGTTAAAATTGGCAGGAATATTAACTATTAATAACAACCACAGAAACTCACAAGTTGGATTTACAATGTTCCACTATTCCTCCCTGTTGTGGCTGTTAGTGAAGGTAATTTAAAGTCGTCTCTATTTTCTAGAGTACATCCAAAGCACAAGCCGTCTTTGTACAAACTGAACTGTCTGACGCAACACACACTGTGCCTGGTGTTCCCCTAATTGACAACACACATGTTTCTATTCCTGCTCTTTTAAATTTCAAATGATGGGCAAAAAAGAAGGCTGCCTTTTGCCCATGCATGAAAGCACCTTCAGACTATGGATGGTGGCCACAAGTGCCGTAACCTAGCAACCAGGAAGTCGCTGAGAAACAGTGCACACACACACACATGAAGTGAGAGAGAATGGAGGGGCTTCCTCTTGAAAATAATAAAACCTTCACAGTCCCTTCATTTTTTCATGTCTTTGTTTGACCAGCTATTTTAAGATCTTTGTTTTTATATCCTCGCCCAGAATTTAAACTATTTTTGGCATCTTTTAGTGCTTCCTGTCCTTTCTTTCTGACTGAACGCTGCTTAACCTTTATCTATTTCTGTTGTGTTACCTGCATTTGTTCCACAGATCCACATGGGAGAACCAATAGGAAGCAGGGTGGCAGTGTGTGTTTATGTGTGTGCGAGTGAGAGAGATCAGGAAGAGGCGAGGAGAGACAGCAGGAAAGAAAATGAGGGAGGAGAGGAGACAGAAGGAGTGTTTTCCATCTGTTTTTTTGGCTGAATGTATTCTTTTTGTCTGAGGCTATTATACTAAGCAGCATGTTTTGTTTTTTAATCTGGTTCTTTTACCATCTGGATTATTATCTATTGCCGAATATTTTTCGTGTCTTCATTTACATGACATTTGTGTAACTGTGAGAATCAAACAACATCCATATAGCATTTAACAATGGCCTTGGATGCATAATCATCTTTAATTCAGGAAGAGATGCCATCTGGAAGCTGCTAACGAATCAGAGCGACAGTTTTGCTGTTTTAAAATGGAGAAGTCAACAGATTTCTGCCATTGTGAACGCATTAGGGCAGAAGCATAAAAAGTTTTAGCTTGCATTGCTCCTAATTTTCAACTTGTTACCAATATTCAGCCCAAAAGTTAGCTATTTGAAAGAACATTACTGCTACTTTTGCACAACTCCAAGTTACTGCCAGATACACAACTTTGACTGAAAATGGGTATGTGGAAAAACAATGTTATTTTCCTTCAGACAAAATCCACTTTAATCCATAAGCAACAACAAACTTTAACATTAACATAAGTGAGTCCAGGCAGTAAATGTTTATCCCCAACACCTTCAGTTTGAGCTTCCTCATACCACTTGAAACAGAGTTACAGCAGCAGTGCTTCAAACAATGGAAAATGGTTGTTAATTCCTCTCACACCAGTAGACACAAGTGAAGGAACTGCAGTGTATTGGGATGTTGTGTACTTACATTTCAAATAACTGAAAATGCTGGTGGATCATTTCAAATAGATTCTACTACATATACTACCATAGTTACCTACATATTAATACACACACTGTGTATAACACATTATTCCCATTATAATTTCTACTTGCATATTTAAACCTAAAACCAATAATATGTCATTTTCTTCATGTGTGTTGGTATGTTTCTTACATCTCTGTTTAAATGTGTACAGTAGTATATTTTTATTTTGTATATCGAAAGATCAAAATATTTGCTTCTGGCAGATTAATAAATCAAACTTTGTTCAAATATTTAGATTTCTGTTCTGTAATACTTGAGCTACAATATACATTGAATTAAACTTTATTACAACCCATTTTACAAATAAATTATATTTGGATCAGTACTTCAGAATAGCACGTTGGCCATTCAACATCCATCTGGCATCCTGTCTCTTCTCTAAGCTCTCTCCAGCCAGTATAAATCAGTTTGATGTTGACTGCTGCCTTGTCTCTTGTTATTTATCTTGTGTCACTTTGTCTTCCTTGCCTCCTCTGACAAAATCCTCCTGGGTTTATTTGTGAATCAGCCAATGGCTAATGTGTTCATAACCAGTTGCAGGATTGTTTTATGAACATAAATCACACATGTCATGTGATGCTGTTAAACAGATTTACAAAGTATGATTTCTCAGCTCCCGGATGCTGCAGAGAAAAACACTATTGAATGTACATTATGAATGTCAGTGCGCCAGAAAATTGAGTCATAAGCACAAAGTTTTACGGTTTGAAGTTTGTGTTTACTTTGATCAACTAATGTAGATATTTTTTGTAAATGACTGAATGAATTGTAGTTGCTTCTAGCAGCAATGTTACTGAAAATGGGTGTGAAGTCTAATTTCAGCAGCTGATTTGTGCCAATGATGGATAGTTGGTACCAGTGCTGCACACATTCACGCATAATCTACAAAGGTAGCTTTAAATGTTGCCTGTTGGATATGCGACTTTATGCTTTGGAATAAAGTCGCAGTGAATAAAATATTCTGAATCCAGCGAGGCTCATCAGAACTTTAGAATAATTACATTAAAATGGTTTAGAAAATATGTTCATGTTCTATGTTATTCTATGTTATTAAATACTTTCTCTTTTGGGTACAAAGTGTCACCATGAACATCATAATGTGCAACTGAATGTATAATCTTCACAACGTGTCTTATTCTCTTCCTACTCCTAAATCTATAGTCCACCCAGTCATCATTTACATGATGGTGAAGGTGCAGTTAAACTCTATTCCTCCTATGGTTAAAGCCCAAGACAGTCTCTTCAAAGAATGGGGGTTGGGGGGTAAGGAAGTTATGAAGAGGAGGGTGCTTAGCAGTGGCTGTGTAGCTCTCTAGTGGCAATGAGGTTTTGCTGTCATTGGCTGGAGAAAGGTCACGGGAAAGGCGCATCGAAATAGGGGAATAAACAGGCAGGCGCACTGCAGTGCACTGGGAGAGTATGCTCACGAATGAAGTCCCAATCTATTCCCCTCACGCTCCCTGTTCACTCCCATTACAGACCTCATCAGCATCAAATCCCCACAAGCAGCAGGAGTGGCATTCCCTCCCCCACATACAGTACGCTCCTATTTCTCACACATGCACACACACTGCAGGCCTTACAGATATGAGGCCATTTGTTTAAATATTCTGGCCAGTCTCCTTTGTGTGAATGTACACACTGCACATGTGGTTTTGGTGTACTTGTAACTAAAATATCTGGTGAGATGGTCAAGGCTGTTTTTGAGGATGAGCTGTGATCTGATTGGACACAAGTTTTCTACCTTTGAAGGTGACATATTTATTTCTGTTTGTGCTGACATGAACATATGGACATTTCACAAAGCTGCCATTTTAAAATAATTAAAAAGAATAATATTAAATTTTGGGGAAACCTTTACGACAATACAATTGGAATATATTTATGTGTTTTTCGGTTTTGTTTACAGGTTTACAGCTATGATCTTCTGCAGGTAATAGTTTCTACCATTTTATCACTGCTTCTCACCTGCTTCTCCTCTCCCCCACACCTCCCTGTGTAAGGCACTAGACCGATACCTTTGCTACATTCACACTGGCTCACCAACGTCTCCACCATGAAGCCCAACATCTCGTTCTCCTCAGCTCAGCCAGGCTAACATGACAGGCCAGGCAGATGATGATAAATGCAGAGGAGGAAAAGCAATTACTGGATCGGTTAGGTGTAGTAGGGAGCACTCAGGGCACTCATTACAAACAGACTGTAGAGTTTAGGGTATGCACACAGACAACACACAAACACACGCATTTGCATCTTCACCAGCTTTAATGCATCAACAGCAACTGTTACATATTACAAATCATCGATCTGCTTTTTTTTAAATTGTAAAATACGTTCGTCAGTTAAGTGGATTAACCAGTTAAACCTGTCACAAACATTTAATGCTGCATATACAATCCCTCAAAATGTGAATTACTGAGAATAAAAGTGAGATCAGACATGGCAAGCAGATGACAACATTTACAGATGCACAGCATGAATCGGTTAATTTCACTGTGGAAGTAATGTGGCGTGCATTTATTGATTTAAGCTATGCAGTTGTCTGACATGCCATCTACACACCTAACAAAGCTGAGGAAGCTGCATGCATAGAGTGTAAGCCAAGGAGGATAAGGCAACCCCGGTGATTGACAGTTTCACCAAGGTTGTCATAGGGATAGCTGCTATCGTTGCAGTTCCCTGAGGAGGAAGTAGAAATACTTATAATAAGGGAAAGAGACACGCACAGAGAAAGAGGGAAAGAGTGAGACCGAGGAGAAAATGAAACAGAGGTTTATGTTTACCCAGCAAATACACACAGATAAGTGCACTCTCTTTCTCGCAGGCTAAAACCAAAGCAGTTTCTTGAGCTGTGCGTGTGTATGTATGGTGGGTGGTGAGATCGCAGGTCAGGCCCACGCAGTTCCCCCCTTCAGCTGTACTGTGTGCAACATGCACCGGCTACACGCTGGCCAAAACGGCAGACAGAACAAACAGGAAAGCATGCACACACACAAATGAAGCAAAGCACACACACACACACAGACATACACATTCTTGTACCTGCAACTTCTCTGCAATGCTGCTCCCTCTCAGTCGACATTATTAGTACACTATAAAAAAAGTGATCTAAATGCTAGAAGTTGAAGAGAAAATGTTATAATTTACACTGCAGTGTTTCCCAAAAGGTTTCTTCCAAGATGTAATAACTAATTATGTAAACAAAATCTTTTTTGTCATTAAAAAAGTGCAATTTTTTCTAACGAACAACCAGGCATAGCTATATTAAAGTCCATGGGGCTTAATTGAGGGTTTCCTTTACCACTACACACGGTAAACATGTGATTACCAAAACAACTTGATTCTATTGGACATCTTGTCACCGGGTGCATTGCGGTTTACCCTCATATCACTTTCCTTCATCATAACTATCAGAAGAGGTGTGTGTTTGACTTTGATAATCGGTATGTTTAGTGAGTTGAGCCATTTCATCACATGTATGGCCACATGTGGAGGGGACAGCAAATGTTTTGAACAAGTCCGCGGTTGAACACCGCTGGGAGAAGATGATGTATCGCCACTGTAGGTGGCAGAGATACACAAAGTCTCAAAGTGTGTTTGCATACATTTATATTTATGTGTAAGTGTGTGTGTGTCAGAGCCGATGAATGTTTGTGTATATGGGCGAGTGGGGGTGGTAGGGCTATAATCTGCTCCAAACTGCTTGCGGGCAGAGGCGAGGTGGGCGAGACAGTGATACAGAGAGAGAGCAAGGGAAGGGGAGAGTTTGGGGGGGGGGGGGGGGGAGTTAAAAAAAGTGAGTTGGCAACTGAAATGAAATACAGAAAGAAAGGAAAAATAAGAGAACTTGGGGTGTTTGTAGATGTGAATTGTGAGCAGAACAGATTCACATGGCTTACTGATGCTCTGTAGCTTCTGTAACTACTGTCCTTTCTCCTCTCCTACCCATTGTCATGCAGAGCTCTGTGGGCGCCAGCAAGGCAGCTAATTCCTCTGACATTTATGCTGCTTTTTCAGCTCTCGAGTGACGCAAGCCTTGCCGCCATCACTGTTAGTGCCCACAATGGTCTCAGGTGGGTGACAGATGGTGGTCAGAGCATAGTGGACAATGAACCAAATGGACTAAACTCCAAATTAGACCAATATGAAGAGACTTGGAAGCGCTGTCAGCAGTTGTGCAATTTTTTTTTTATACTTCTCAATATGTCTTTCATAAAATAGGATATGTGTGGGTGTAAGTTAGACATGTAACAGTGTTGAGTGAAAGAAATTGACTGTAAAGAAGAGGAGGAGGAAAGAGGAGATGGGATCTTCATGTCAAGGTTTTCACTCTTCAACACAAAGTATATATTTGGGTTTTAAAATCCACATTTCATGATTATTATTCCTCAAATGAAAAGAAAAATCATATTAAAAAGTCAGATCTCGTAAAGTCAGGACAGGTTAATAACAAAGACCAGTTTCCGATAGAGAGGGGTGGGAGTAGGGGGCATTACAAAGATAACAGGTGACATTTTGACCATTTTCAACCTGTTCATATCAATGAAGTAATCTTGCTGTTTTCACATTTAACTTGAATGACCATGCAATAACGTTTCATTCATTCACTCTAAACCACATCCGATCTGTGTGTCTGCTGTTGCATCAGCCATGCGTCATAGACTGTATGTCTATGTCTATCGTGGGCTGTTATATCTTTCACAACCATAGACTTATTAAGAAAAAGGAATAGTTAAATTTCAGTTTCCTGCTTGAAGTACTGAATGTGTAATGACAACTTATCAAACTATAGAGTCTTGCACAAAAAATGTAATTTGTGTTCGGGTCATTAATTTTTGTCATCGTTATACATCTTGTCAGTAAATCTTTTATTATTTGTAAGCCTGTGTGTTTCCACTTTGAATGGCAGAACATTTAGAATAGAATAAATATACTTTAGTAATCCCTTTGAGAGGGTCCTTCTGGGAAGTTTG